>OX596251.1:10943377-11543377 GCA_951394255.1 Polyploca ridens | reverse complement strand
AAATACAAGTTTAGACATCATTTTGATTTGTCTTATCATGCAGCTGGCTGATTAGTGCTTATTTTGAAAGTATAATTAAGTTATTGAGCTAAAGTATATCATATTATTAGTATAACTAATAATATGATATACTAGTATTAAGAATAGTATCTATATAATACATTAATCAGTCACGTTCACACAAAAACAAATTTCTCACTGTCAGTCGGCGTCCATGAGCTTTTCACGGACTTTTTGAAACAACTTGAAAAATCTCGATTCACGTAATTTATTTCATTTCACTTCACTGGTGTACATCGATTGATCTTTATTGGATAATATCTACCAATAATATGCAATAAAATAATATAGGAATTTATGAAAATAAAACGAAAACGCAACGTCGCTCTGAAACTTCCTGCTAAAAAGTCCCTGTGGATCCTATTCTTGACCGACCAAGATTATTACATTTTTGCATAACTATATTTCGGAAACTATGTCCAGCTTTTATTGTCCTGAAGTCTTGTCTACATTATTTCCTTTGTTTTTGCAGAACGGCCTTCGTTACTTCAATTCATTATCAATTAGGTCAAACGCATTTTGTTGATTAAACTGTTGATCACTAGAATTATTATTTTAGTCGACACACATGGTGAAATGCATTTGCATATATGTTACGTATATGAGAAATTAAAAACGGTAGTCTGATAGATGTAAGAAAGAAGAAGTGGTTAAGGGCCCGTCTGAAGGAGGAACTTTTGAAACAGTGTAATTATTGTAAGAAGCATAATCAGTACTGAGTCAAAAATAAAAATGCCCCAAAATCTAATGGCGGGTCGCTATCTAGCGCCCAAAATCGCCAAAACTTTATGTTTATTTGTGCTTTCATTAAAACTTTGATTATAAAACCTTTACAAAAATATACCGAGCCTTCATATAAAATAATCATAGTTGAAAGCACTTCTTTCATGTATCACCTTATTTTGTGTATATCCAGAGAATCTAGGGATAATAATATGTTTGTCACACACAATTAGTTCCTACTCGGTTATAGCTCCAATAGTAAGCAGGCGCAACTATAGATGATGTTATACACGTTCTTTATGCTTGGGTACTTAGGGGTCTTCACAACAGATATCAATTATATACCAGACTGGATGACGATTACTTTTCAGTAGTGCGTTGTAACATGACGTCATGATATAGACGGTTTTCTTTTTTAATATTCATATGCTATCATTGCCTTATTTATTAGGTATATTTTTGATATAATATTGTGTCTTGTCTGGTTCTAATTATTTACGATCGCTTGAAATTGCTGACTTACTGACTATTGTTACTGGTGCTGACTGACTGTTACAGCAGAGGTGTTCAGATTTATAATGTCAGAGATCTACCACAAAACATTTTGGAACTAGTCAACTATCAAGTACATTCCCATTTTGTTCTTGGATAAACTAACTATACATACCTACAGAGTAACTATTAAGAACAGTCAGGGTCAGAAATGCGGTTACGGCAGAGCATAACTACAAAAGGTTAGTCATTCACCCTATGGACGAGAAGATGAACAGCAGTGAATATTTCCAGGTTGCTAATGATGATGATGATGAGTTTTATAATTAGTTATAAAAAAAAATCGGAGATAAAGCTTTTTGTTTTAATGTATTATGTTATGTCATACAAAAAATAATAGTTGTAGCCTGTAGTAACTGTGCCTTTGTTGTGAATAAATGATGCCAGGGGGGGGGGGCACTTCCGTACAGACGTACAGATATGTCAGTAGGTGTATTCCGAACCTGTGGTAAATTCAACTGTATGTACCAATATAACGTTCATAAGTGCCTTACTAGGGCCTAAATTGAATAAATGACTTTTTGATTTTGATTTTGGTGTTGCATATTGAAATTGGGTGAAATTACTCATTAAAGTTTTTCAATGAGTCGAGTCACTAGAAATATAATTATCAGCAAGCGTACCGGAGCGCAAAGCCCCGGGGCGCTGCGTTACGAATGCTCTCCAATATATATATAAAAAAATCCTCCGTCATTCAAATAAACCCTTTACAAGCGCACGTTTGTTATATTACTTACTCTAGCGCGCTACGCAATGATATTATAAGTAAAGAGGTAGATAGGTTACCTACACAAGATTTGAACTTCATAAATGGCACACTGTCACACATGACGCGTCGTTGACGATCTGACGCGACTCATAGCTAAAGTGAGCTAACTAGCATAGTTTTAACGTGCCACTCGCGGAGCGCTTATATCCAATCTACCTACCTCTTTTACTTATAAAATCATTGGCTCTACGTTTATAACTCGAGCGCTGCTTGAGTTTTGACACCCGTCATACATTTTACGGACTCGCGTTGCGCCCGCGCCCCCCCGCCTATAACCGGCCCTTAGAGAAATAAAAGTATTTTTGTGATGTAATAAATAAATACCTCTGTATAAACGTATTCATATTTAAGCCATTAATGTTTAAGTTACTTTTGGGATGAATAATCTTGTTATTGCATAATATAGCCTAGGCTGAGAAATTGAACATTTTTATCACGATCTATCGCTGCCGGCGGAAATCATCCATAATATTAACGAGGGCGTTGGCGTAGTTGTATTTTATTTGTTATTTGAATAAGAAGTCTAGTTATTTCACTTTATCTCACCTACCTACATAGCTCAAGAATTTCATGTTATATATCTACGAATTTTATTTTATTTCAGTACCTATATATATTTTCATAGCATAGAACAGAATATTAATATATATATTTTTTGTATTTCTCATAAACGATCCAAAAGATTTAATTGGAACTTTCAAATATTACGCTGAAATCACTTAAGGTCATCGCTCACTATGTCAGCACCGCTCCATCGCAGCAACGGCCTGGCACCGCCTCGACTCAATCCAACCACTAGCTGCTAGCGCGCCGCCTGCGAGGTGGCAGCTCGCGGCCGCGGCGCGGTGAAATTGGTGGCACTGCTTTGGCAAGATACCGCTTGCTGGCGTCACGCAACAAGGGAGCGGACCGCTCGCTGGAAGCGTGTGGTCAGCAGGACTAGTGGCTTGTCTTGTAGCGGTAAGCGCGCTTGCCGCGAGGCGTTTACTATTTTATCTAGTCATTGTAAAATTTACATCAACGCATACGATTTAAAGGCCTCACTTGAATGGCAAAGTAAATGCCAAGGCGTAGCCGTGCTGTCATAATGAGCGGTGCTGGTGACACAGGGTCTGTTGTCGCATTTGGTAGAGCAAACAACCAATGGAAAATGGCAGGCAGATTGACATTTCAAACTGGCGTCGCCGCGTCGTTAGTTCCTCTTTTGGCCACCAGGCCAGGCCAGATAAGTTTGTGGGACTATAGATGTTTCATCCATAAAATACTCATCGATATATTATTAATAAATGTTACTAAAGAATTGTCGTGTATCTGAATACTTCTTTGTACTTGAATAGCATTATTATGTAAATACTAGCTGTCCCCCGCGATTTCACCCGCGTTCCCGGGATAAAAAGTAACCTATGTCCTTCTCCATACCATAGGCTATCTGCATGCCAAATTTCATGATGATCCGTTTAGTAGTTGAGGCGTGAAGGCGTAACAAACAAACTCACTTTCGCATTTATAATATTAAGTTAGGATAGACTGAAAATGATTATGAAGATTTTATGAATGCTAATATTATGAATTAATCAGTAGCGTTATTCATAATAAAATTATCAAAAGTTGATTAGCTAAAATTCCGAAGTCTTTTTCTGACAGGTGACATTTGGTAATCGAAAGAGTGAGACGGGGCACACTATTATACTGATTTAGTTAAAAAGCGATTATGAATAACGGACTAGGTATAGCTTATTTTATAAGTGGGTTTGATTAATTTAACCTTAAGCTATAAGACCCTTAGCTCATTTATAAAATAATTGGGAAAGTCCCATGCCGTGGATAAAGAACGAGCAACAATATAGAATAATAATTAATTAGGTATTACTACTACGTATTCTATTTGTTTATCTTTGTTGATAATGCTGTACAGAGGCCGTGAATGTTGATAAAGACCGCTCGAATTATGTTAAAAATACTCATAATTATGTGTCAAACAGAAGCGTTTGTGTTAAAATTTTGGAGATATTTATATTCTTCGTCATCGTCATGCCTTCAGCAGAGTGCAGCTACCTACTTCCAGACATCTTTATCTTCAATATAATCAGCTACTTTGTAATAAGCTGTTTCTATCAGAACTTTTTTTATGTGTGATTTCAATTTAAAATCAGTCATCTTGGTAACCGAAAGTGGTATTTTATTATAAAAGCGCACAGTATCTTCACGAAATGACTTATGAACTTTAGCTAGTCTGAAATACGGAACAACTAATTTCTCTTTTTGTCTTATAATGATATTATGAGTCTCCATTTTTGTTTTATACTATGTTTTTACGTATGTACATTATATTTTCATAGATATAAAGTGAAGGTAAAGGTCATAACGTTTATTTCCTTAAATATTTCCTTTAATGATTCACGAGCACCCACCCATACTTACTATAAATTGCACGGATTGCTCTTTTTAGTAATATAAAAATCTCAATATCTGCTGCAGCTCCCCATAGTAATACGCCATAAGATAAAAAGCTATGGAAATATGCAAAGTAAACTAATTTGGCCGTCTCGACAATTAGGCCGGGAGATACTAGCACAAATATCCTGGTCATTTGTACCAGTATGGCGACCCTACAGGGGTCTAATTACGTAATGACGAAAAGGAAAATGATGGTCATAGCGCTGGTACCGGCGGCACAATCGCGTGGGCGTTAATTGAACGTGTCGGATAAATTACGAGTGTCGAACGATTTGTTCCACCACACCCAGACTCAGGACATGCAGACATGTTCATGCACATAAATGCCCTGGGTGGGAAAGACACGACATGTGCGGCGTGATTGGGGGAATCGTCAAATTCATCCAGGATGAGAAAAAGAGCCTCTCTTTCTGGTCCCTCTCTCTCGCTTGCCCTCCGGACTAGGTATATTGTTGCCGATTCTGTTGTAAATCGCACTAAACTAATTTTAGTCACATTATCTTTCTTACAAACATTATTGAAAAAGGATAGAACAATATTTAAAGCTGCCAAATTAGTCTGCCGTCTTCATTTGCGGGTATTTAGACCTAATCGCGATAGATGGCGAATAAATTTATATTGAAAACAAGCATTGGACTAATTTGACAGGACTAAATTTCTTACATCCTTTTCTTAGGTTCTTTGTTAGAAAGAGACATAGTGAGACTATTAGAAATTAGTTTAGTTGTGAACAACAGAATCAGGGCCACTGTCTGACCATCGAGCTAATATACAGAGTTATTGGAAAAAAATTACGACTTCTTGAGACAATATTACTAACATTATAAACAACAACTTTTTTCAACATTATATTCAACTCTCTAAATCAATGGTTCCCAAAATCCCAACCGGTGGTCCGTGGTATCCAAAATATGGTCCCCGAACGATTTCAAGGGCGATGCATTATAGAAGAAATCCAGGAAGAATTCATTAAATTTCAAAATGATAGAATATGTTTGAAACGAGTTTGAATCTCATTCACTTGAGAAGTTTTGGTGTAAAAAAGTTATTTTTAACACGCTTTTATTTTCCACACTTTTCCTTGTAACCCAATAGAATTTCAAAGCATTATCATTATCATGAAGAAATATCGTAAATTACAAAATGAAAAGCGCCATACACTTTTCATTCAAATATTGAAATTAATTACAAAAATTGCTTACATTTAGGCCCTTACGGGATAGACAGAGAATATATTTAGGTTCAATTTTATAATTATTTAACACTTTTTAGTGCAGGGCATTTTAAAGCGTGTTTTTTTAGTTTTTTTAAACTGTAATTTATTTAATACTAAAATTCGACAAATCGCCTTGCGCTTTTGGTTTTCTCAGAAACTTATTCATGTAAATATGGGTTTACTGCTTTGTTGATAATTAAAAATAAGGCTGGGAATCGATTAGATTGAGTGATGATTTGCGTGTTGATTTGAGCAATAATATTAGTCCTAGGACTACCGAACTTGTGCAGAAGATGCAAGCTTAGAAAATCGCATCGTTTGGAAATTTATTTAACTTTCTACTAAAAATTTTATGTTTTCTAATAATATTGTAAATGAATGATACAATTGAGTTTTTGACATTTTCGGACTGATTTAGTTTATTTTTATTGTACATCGTGGTCCCTCCTAATATCAAAGAAATCAAAGTGGTCCCTGGTTAAGAAAAGGTTGGGAACCACTGCTCTAAATGTTACGAACTCTACAACGTAGCAAAAGACTGAATGACAGTGCACGAGAGGCGTAGGTTACGTAGTAACTATTTAGTAATCTGTGGCGTAGGTACAATAAAATACAGAATTGAAATGTGTTAGATAGAACAACAAAATCGTGAAAGATTGTTTTTTAGTAAGTTTTGCAAAAAGTCATAAAAGTTGTTATTTATGATGTAAGTAATAAAGTCTTGCAAAGTTAATAGTGTTTTACCAACACCTGTATATCTTTTAAATACTAGGGTTCAAAATAAATACATTGAATTTACTTATGAAGCCACTATAAACTATTTATTATTCATTACGGAATGAACTCCACTTAAATCATTTCCTTGCCGAATTATAATTTAAATTACCTTACAAGTATTGTCTTCAACCGTCTCCATTGGAAGCATTCTAGCGACCCAAGCCTACCTTTAGGTTATATTTACTCTGACCCCCTTATTCATAATAAAGTTATCAAACGTTGATTAGCTAAAACTCCGAAGTCTTTATCTGACAGGTGACATTTGGTGATCGAAAGAGTGAGACGGGGCACACTATTACACTGATTTAGTTAAAAAGCGATTATGAATAAGGGGGTGAGCTTATAGGTACCACTCGTAAAACCAACTGGTGAGGTATGTACTTGTAACAACTTCTTTCACAAACAAATCATACAATCCTTCTCTTTTGTTAAGTAGAGTACCACTCAAGAGAGTAACTCAGTTTAAATATCTGGGGCATTATGTTACCGAGGACCTTAATGACCAGGTAGATATTGAACGTGAACGCAGGGCATTGGCTGCTAGATGCAATATGTTGGGTCATAGGTTTACTCGCTGTAGTGAGGATGCTGAGGTTACATTGTTTAAAGCATACTGTCAAACCTTCTACGCGAGTGTCCTGTAGACCAACGATACGCAGAAGGCGCTCAGTGCCCTGAAAGTTCAATATAATAATGGCTTCAGGATTCTGTTGGGACTACCAAGATATTAGTGCCTCAAACATGTTCACCCAGGCCAGTCCCAATAGTATCCTGAAGACTTTATCGAGTAATTTTGACACGCCTTTGTTAAAGCATGCAATAGGATAGTGCATCCAAATTGTAAATAGGAAGAAATTTTAATTTGTCATTTTATTTGTTAACAACATACCCCCTTACTCATAAAACGTTATCTAACTAATAAGCTGATTAAGTGGTCACCTAAATAACGTCAAATTGTTTGACAATGACAGCAAGGTGACGTTATTTATTTGACCATTTATTCAGTAGATTTAGTTAAATAGCATTTATGAGTAAGGCCTATAGTTTTTAAGAAAATATTGTAATTGTTATACTAACAAGTGATCCTCGTTATCCCAATAATAAAACATTATTATATTATACTAGCTGTCCCCCGCGGTTTCACCCGCGTTCCCGGGATAAAAGTTCGTCTAGCCTATGTCGTTCTTCATACCATAGGCTATCTGCATGCAAATTTTCATAGTGATCCGTTGAGTAGTTGAGGCGTGAAGGCGTAACAAGCAAACAAACAAACTTACTTTCGCATTTATAATATTAAGTTAGGATTGGCCCTGATTCTGTTGTTCACAACTAAACTAATTTTAATGTCACTATGTCTCTTTCTAACAAAGAACATATGAAAAGGATGTAAGAAATTTAGTCCTGTCAAATTAGTCCAATGCTTGTTTTCAATATAAATTTAGTCGCCATCTATCGCGGTCACGCCTAAATACACGCAAAATAAGACGGCAAAGATTAATTTGACAACTTAAAATATGTTCTATCCTTTTTCAATCATGTTCGTAAGAAAGAGATGAGATGTGACTAAAATTAGTTTAGTGCGATATACAACAGAATCGGCACCAATATCTACTAACTTAATTCAACTAAGATATACAGAGAGTAAGAAATAGGAAAATAGGCAACTATGAACATTTCTAACTAGTGTTTCCTGAGTGAGAGTAGCATTTAACCATGAAGAAACCTTTGTAACAAACAAACAAACAAGACGCATATCGGGATTTATAAACTAGGTACACAAATAAACATTGCTTGTACGTGTGACTCGCAAGAATAACACGTTGTACAAGTATCTACCTAAGTACCAAAATAATAAATTAGCTTAATGGGCTATAGCTTTAA
Source organism: Polyploca ridens (assembly GCA_951394255.1). NCBI lineage: Eukaryota > Metazoa > Arthropoda > Insecta > Lepidoptera > Drepanidae > Polyploca > Polyploca ridens. The sequence continues at coordinate 11,534,942 of OX596251.1, read as the reverse complement.
ATTCGACTACTGATAAGTGACTTCGTACTCATTAATTATTACTTGACACTGACACAGTAAACAAACGTAATCGCTCGCAAGATCGCTTACCTCCAGCCAAAAGCCCATTCCGAACTGTATAGCTTATATCTTCAAACGAAATATTCAGTGTATCTTCTACCAGGGATGTGGAATTAGTCTCTTGAGACTCGGAATTTTCGCTATCCATCTTTATAAACATTACCATAACAAAAACTTTAAGTTAAACTATAGCACTGATTTATAACATTACGTTTCCATTGCGCGATTTTATAGAACAAAGGGACGTGTTGTATGTAAACAAAGAGGCGATGAATATGCGCGCTAGTTGCGTTACGCCCAAGCGCACTGGCGTTACAAAGCGGACTGTAGTGCGCAAGCGACGGCAACCACGCAGTGCGATTATCGGTCGTTCTCCCCCACTCACACCGCACATGGTTGTCAGCTGACAAGTTCCAAGCGGCTGATTGCCGTTATCGCATCAAGACAGATATACACTTTATTAGTAGCTTAAAAATTGCCTAAATGCTGGCTGCTGGCCATTAATAGTTTTTTTTTATACCACTAAGGTGGCAAACAAGCATACGGCCCGTCTGATGGTAAGCAGTTACCATAGCCCTATGTACGCTTGCAACACCAGGGGTATCACTCGCGCGTTGCCGACCCTGAAGAAATCTCTTCACGCCCTTTTTGAAGAACCCCATGCTGTACTTCATTGGGAAAACCACGGCGGGGAGCTCATTCCACAATCTGAGCGTCCGCGGAAGAAAGCTCCTTTGAGCCCGCACAGTTCGAAAAAAATCTGGTTTCAATGTGTGAGGATGGACTACCCATCGATGGCGAGAGTTGCGATGGTAGAATGTAGCAGTGGGCAACAAGTCGAACAATTCTTTAGAACACTCTCCGTGGTACAAGCGGTAGAACACACATGAGGAGGCAAAGTCTCTCCTCAGACTAACGAGCTCTAAACCGCTTGTGAGCTCGGGATCGTCAACAATTCTGATGGCAAGACGCTGAACATAGTCTAAAGGCCCAAGCTGGTATCCAGGTGCTCCCGCCCATAGGTGACAGCAGTACCCCATATCAGGCTGGACTTGTGACACGTCTGTTTAGTTTTTACATATATCTTCCCTATTTCTACATAAACTTATAAAGGAGAGCTAAGAATGATCAAAGTTGTAGGAGAATAATTAAGTAACAAATTAATATAATGGTGAGATTACGGCCAAATACAAGCATATTATGTAAGTACTGAAGATTTTGGAAACTATAAAGCATTTGGATTTGACATGGTTTTTGCAACCAAGTACAAAAGGATGTGAATAGGTCTGTCTGGAGCACAAAACTGATGGTATCGTAAATAATTCGTCCGTCCGGTCTGCGGCTGGCTGGATTTAGGCTTACACCAAGAGTCGTTTGTGAGGCCTTATCTCTTCCTACTGATAATGTACGATTTGAAGAATGTATTCTATGTCCAGAGCAGGCTGCAAAGCTGGAGAGGTCAGGCTTGAAAATTCGCAAAACTAAAATTGAATACATGTTTTGCGATACCTCTACGTCGGTATACAAATTGTATTTCTTAGAACCCATCTGAGGTAAGTTCCATAGTTTTATATCTAATACCTACCTCTCCTTTCCCTCAACACCATCTAAATTAGAATTCTTACAAGTGTTTTGTATCGTTTTATTCTTTCATTGTTACAATTCTTTATTTTTATCAATAGACTTTATGGCAGACAGTCTAACTTTCATTACTACTATTTCATATGTTGTGGCTGTAAGCTGCTAGAGCTGCTAGCGAGCCTACGTCTTTACAATGGGTAATTTACAAATGATACTGAATCTATACGGAAAAATCTAATCAGTAAAGGGGACGGGTGAAAGGTGCATGCAAGTGAAGTTGCTAAAATGGTAGAGGATGTTAAACAGACAACAGGGCCGGCCGACAGATGATGAAATCAAAGTTCTCGCGTACGTACAGCTTATGCAATATTAGCACCAATCCCCTTTTTAGGGTTCCGTAGTCAAAAATTAACCCTTATAGTTTCTCCATGACCGTCTTTCTGTCTGTTTGTCCGCGGCTTAGCTCAGAGATTACTAGAAAGCTGTAGTGGTGGTCTAGACAAGATGGATATCGACATACGTCATTGTTACTAAACGATCAAATGTTGTATGGGATTGACATTCCAATTCGAATTATCGCGTGATTTTTAACATATTCTTATGTCAATCCCATACAAAGGTTGACCGTTTAGTAACGATGACGATTGTTGACATCCATATTGTCTGTACTGTTATTTGTATAATAATAATAATAATTTATTTTCGACACATAGATTAAGTACATAATTAAAATAGTGGTTGGAGCCTCCTTTTAAGCATGCAATGCCTGTATTAGGAGACTCCACTCTTCCATAGCAATAAAATTACAATTATTTAACTTAACTACTAACATATTATGTGTGGACGTGTTTTTATGTGGGTGTTTGTGTGCGAGTGTTTGTGTGCGAGTGTTTGTGTGTGAATATTTGTGTGTGTATTGGTGTGTGTGTTTGTGAGTGGGTATTTATGAGTGAGTGTTTGTGTGGAGGTGTTGGGGTGTGTCGGGGTGTGTGAGTGTATACGTTTTACTGTGTGTTATTAGGTATATTTCAGAAGTGCCTCTGTCTCTTCATATGTAAGTGTTTTAATCCAATTGGTTATGTCCATTTTACATGCGCAATATGTTTTTGAGTAGAGGTCTATCCTTTTGTCAACTGTATTATATAACTGTGCGGAGCGTTTCGTATATTGTATAGATGCAAATTGGGTTTTTGTATGAGGGACAGGTGCGGCATGATTTTTCCTTCTTTTAGTTTTAATACTACGTTCGTATGGTAAGTTTCTGTGTTTGGTAAGTACTAATTTTAATATATATAGCTTTCGAACTGTCAATAAATTACTACCTTGATAAAGACTTTCGGTGCTGTATCTAGATTTTTTGAAATACATAATCTTTATCAATGCACGTTGGGCGCGCTCCAGTAAAATAAATTTCGTTTTTGCTGCACCGCCCCAGATAGTGATACAATACATCAGGACAGACTGCACAAGGGCCACGTAAATCTCATTTAGTAAATTTTTGGGGTTCTTTTGATTATTTACCAAACATCGCGGCATGACGTGTCTCAGTGTCTTAAAAATCCAGCTCAGCTTCCGTACTCTGCTAGTAACATGCTCAAGATGGGGGTACCATGAAAGATTTTGGTCTATCACTACTCCTAAATATTTTGTTTGTGAAACTTTGTTGATCGTTGGGCATTTGCAGTTCGTATTTTTAGGGTCGTTACATGTATGGACTTTTAAGTTAAAGTCATAAATTGGTTGCGTACGGTTGTAAATACTATAACATATATAATTAGTTTTAGTGGTATTTAACGTAAGTAGATTAGTTTTTAACCATTCGGCTACAAAATTCATTCCCTTTTCAGCGCTCACCTTAACATCACTCCATGAGTCTCCATGAAAGACAACAGCAGTGTCATCTGCGTACGAGAGAACTTGTGCATTCCCAATTTTCAGACTACAGAGATCATTAATGTAAATTAAGAACAATGTCGGTCCCAACACGCTTCCTTGAGGAACTCCATATAATACTTCAGCGTCTTCACTAATAACCTGATCTAATTTTACTGTCTGAGTTCTGTTTGATAGATAATCCCTGAATAGCAACAGTGCGGTTCCTCTTATTCCAGCCTTTTCCAATTTGCTCATAAGGATTGGGACAGAGACGGTATCAAAAGCTTTTTTTAGGTCAAGGAACACTGTCAAACATTTTTTACCTCTGTCAAGTTGTTCTGTTACTATCGAGCTTAGTATAGTGACAGCATCCTCAGTGGATTTACCTTGCCTAAATCCGTATTGAGAAGGGGAGAGTATTTTGTAGTCATTCAGGTATTTTAGTAGCCTAATATTTAGTAATTTTTCTAAAATTTTTGACAAAGCTGGTAAGACTGATATTGGCCGGTAGTTGTTTACATCGTCTCTGTCCCCTCCCTTATGTACTGGGGTAACAATAGATTTTTTCAAATGTTCTGGAAAAATGCCTTTATTAAAGCAGAGGTTTATAAGATGAGTTATAACAGGAACAACTTGTCTTCTTACATACTTGAGATACCCTGAGGAAATATTGTCCCACCCAGGAGCACTATCAGATTTTAGGTTCCGTATAATTCTATCTACTTCGTCACAGTCAGTGTCCAAGAGTACAAAGGAATTGAGTTGTGCATGTGGCATTACATGTTGCCAATTTGGCGTACCCCCTTCAATTTTTTCAGCAAGCTGTTTGCCAATATTAACAAAGTAGCCATTTATGAAATTAGCTGATTCAATATGGGTTGATTTTATATTAATTAGGTCAGAATTTTTATTTTTTTGTTTGTTACAAAATGTTATATTTTTTATATTTTTCCAAAGTTGTTTATTATTATTTACTGATTTGGCTAGTAATTCTCTTTCATATTTTCGTTTCAACTTTTTGATTAGATTATTGCAGTAATTTCTATATCTCGTATACGATATTTTCAGAATTTCATTAAACGGGTCAACACGAATTTTTTTCTGTAATTGGTTCCGATTTTTAATACAACGTAGAATGCCTGGTGTTATCCATGGTTTTAAAATGCGCTTACTATTAGGTATTTTTTTAATTAATGTATTTAATTTTATAGATTCAGATAGCATTTGTATAAGTATGTCAGTTAATAGAATAGGATCATTGCAAAATAGTAGTTCTTCTAATCTTTTTTCCTCAAGATATTTCTGGGCTGCTTCAAAATCTACGGTGGTAGTAGTACTATTTGCGGGAAGGTCGTTTTTTAGTTTGGACAAGGCTAGAAATGTTGTGAAGTGGTCAGTGATCGATGTATTTAGGATAGCAATGAATGCTGAAGTTTTCTTTTTATTTATTTTCATCATAAAGTGGTCCAGGCAGTTTTTTTCTCTGGTTGAAAGTGTATGTCCAGAAAGTAGTCCATATTCTGCCAACATATTTAAATAATTTATCCTATTCCTATACTCATATGACGATTCAATGTCTTTAGGTCTAATATTAATGTTAATATCTCCCGCTATAATAATGCTATTATTCGAGGTTAATGAATTCAAGTGATTACTGAGAGAGTTGATAAAAACGTCTGCATTTGGATTTGATGGAGAGCGGTAGACACATAGTATTGTATTGTTGAGAGTATCAACCTGCAGACAAGTCGATTGTACTAATCTTATTTCTTTAATCTTATGCTTAATTTTATTTTTAACATAAACTACTACCCCATCATTTTGGTTAAGTTGATGTTTAGTATCGTATGAGCTATAATTATTTAGTTGTGGGATAGGTTTATTTTTGTTAAGTCTACATTCTGTTAAAATAATTATATCTATATCAAATTTAAAGTTGGATAACATGAGCAATAAATCATCAAAATTACAATAGATACTTCTTATGTTCTGTGATACTATAGTCAGGTCATTTTTGTTAATGTAAATATGTTTAGAAAGATCAGATATATCACATTCAATAGCGCGCGCAATTTCGAGATTGTCTATTTCGTTTATCGTTTGTAGGGATTCTTTATCCATTATCGATATTATAAGGTATAGACGTCATTAAATAATCTGCATTAATTTTTTTTAAGGTAATTTTTATGAGGTTAAAAACTGTGGGCAATGTAGGGTAATTAGTGTAAATACGTGCTTGATTAAATGTTTGTTTTAGTTTGAAGTTTACATATATAGTTGTAGTACGTGTGATTCGTTTCAGATAGTTGAGTGTGTTGTTTAAGTGATGGTTTGTGGAGTGTTTTAGTATAGTTTTGTAAGTGTTTGTAGAATGTGTTTGAGTATATGTGTAAGTGTTGGGTTTGTCTTGCAAACTTAAAATACAACTGAAAGTACAATAGAGAATACAACAAAGAGTTATCCACAACCTAAGTATATGTATGAGTGCAGACAAAGTGAGAAAAAAATTAGGGATATTTCTTACTTTCAAATGATCAGCTTTTTAAATGGGGTAACGAATTAGGACACGGGTAGAGCCATTCAGCAGGGCTATTTTAAAACGTCGGATTCGATATCGGAAACGGATTCAAAAATTTCAGAGGCGAATTTAAGAAATTGCTATTTTAATTTCCGAAAACTTTTCGATGAATCGAATTGATATTTCCGTAAAGAAACATCAAAAATATTCGAATTCGGAAATTAAAATAGCAATTGCGGTAAATCACCTCGGTAGTTTTTGAATCTGTTTCCGATATCGAATCCGAGCGTTTTAAAATAGCCCTGCAGATCTCCCTCCCAAGAAGCTATCATATCCTATGAAGAATTTAGACATTTTAATTAGACACCTAATCAGTAAGCTGGTAATATGTAATTATTTAAGATAGGAACTCGTTATTTACTGATACGGTTACCATCCGTGATCTTATCAATTTGAAATAATTCTTTTTGTAAATAGTAGATACTTTTCCTTATTCGGTGGTTTTACATAGGTAGGTAGGTATATCTTTATATATAAAATTCTACTGCACGTGTGTATGTCACTGAATTCCTCCTAAACGGCTGGACCCATTTGAATGATTTTTATGTATGCGTTTGGATCACTGACCTCTATTATACAAGTACGCTGGACAGTATATCATCGACCTTTTATTGAACCCATTTGATTTTCGCCATTTTGGCGCTGATAGCAATCGTGAGCGTCCACGGAACTAATAGTAGAGACGGGACATTTTAGTGTCTATATCGATAAAAAACGATTTTTCTTTTTTATTTATCGACATAATTTGTTCCTGTGATTTCGTCCGCGTAATCTTTAGATATTGTAGTCCCTAAACTAATAAATAAATAACCCTTACTTTCGTATTCATAATATTACAGGCATACTTAGCGCATAAGTGAGTAGGTTCCTGTGGTAGTGGAGCGGTGCGGGAGGGGGTGATATTTGAATTTTGACATAATTACTGTCTCGCTATACACGATACATTTTTAATTCTCTTTTGTCATTTGACATAATGAAGCCACCCTCCGCACCGCTCCACTACCACAGAAACCAACTCAGTTAAGCGCTGTCTGTAGAAGCAATTAGGAGGAATCAGTCCAACAGCTAACAAATGGTTAGTTTTGCCTAAAAATGTTTATTATATGTATAGTATACTAGCTGTCCCTCGCGGTTTCATCCGTGTTCCCGGGATAAAAAATAGCCTATGTCCTTCTCGATACTATCTGCATGCACAATTTATCGTGATTGGTTCAGCGATTAAGGTGTGAATGCGTAGTTAGGTAACATGCAAACAAATAGAGTTACTTTCGCATTTATTATAAAAGTATATACAGTATTACCCAACTTATATGGCGCGTCGTGAATCTTCGTTCGCACAGAAAAGAAAGTATGGCCCCGAAGATTAACGAAAGAATACTTAAAACTTACAATCAACCTTAGATCACTACTATAAGGTTCATGTATTATGCTACTGCAGCTGTTAGTTCAGTCTCACTCGCAAGTCACGCCCCTCCGCACGGCGCGAGCTAACATGACGGCAGCTGTCGGCCAATAACGTTTCCCGCGCTTTGAAAATGTATCTTCTGCGCAGGTACATCGGTAAGCCATATTAATTGGGTACCTACTACTGTACTATAGTAAGGAAGTATGGATGTTATAATAGTATGACAAAAATGAATTGTGATGAAATGAATGAATGAATCATGAATTGAGGCTTGGGAACCGGCTTAGGTACGGATTAAACACTCATTCGTTAAATGTTCCTGTAGATCACTTGGAAAGGTACTACTAAAAAAACACAAAGAATTACTTTAATTTATTTTTAATCAACTTCAAAACAAGAGATTATCAAGCTCTTTCACGCGTGCACTTTGATGGCTCCCTACAAATTATGTGTCCCTTTCTCAGACCCCCTTCAAGGGAAGTAACGCCACAGTATGTGACTTCGCGTCGAGCTGATCTTGAGCTAGATGTGCCTTATTGTGTGCCTTATGTTCACCTGATTGTGTGCCAAGTGTGCGCTAACTCGCGCAGTTCATCGAAATTTTCTTAGGTCCGTATGAGATCCTGGTGATAGACTGGTCCTGGTACTTCTCTTTTTATGTGGTCAAGCATCTTCGACCTAGCGTTCGCGTATTGGTCGTCACGTCGCCCGAGTCGCACAGCGCTATGCTGATAAAGAAATAACATATATAATAGCATGCCATGACAATAAAATTGAAGATGCTAAGTTCAACGGTTATTGTTTAAAGGTACCCATTTTTTTTTAATAATTTTAGATAAAAGTATCAGTGAACAATACGTAACCCAACAAAATATAACGGGGCGTAATAAAAAAAAAACGCTCATTGAATCTTTTATCTAAAAACATATTTTAGATTATCAAGAATCAAGTCTGATGGTTGACTACACTAATTTTGTAATACACATTAAACTCCCATAAAAAGTATCGACCCACTATCGATATGAAACATTACAGCCCTATTTCTTTGTTTACATTTTATATTTATTGAAAATGGAGTTCCTATTTTACCTAAATATTAATAAAAACATTTACTATTCAAAACAAAATAGTAATAACAGCTTTAGACAAGCAATTAAACAAATTTAAAGCCATGAAATTCACTTACTTGTGATAGGTTATCCCGCTGCATTTTTGATAGTGAGTTTTACAAAATACGCAAACTCTCATACCCAAAACGATTTAAACATCACGAAATAACTAAAACGTGCACAAAGTAGTTTTATTCGTGATTTTTGCGTAAATCCTTAGAGACGCACATAAACAACACGACAGCCATTTGCAACAAATGTCAATAATAGTACCCGAGACGCTCGAGAGGGGCGCTTTGATTCGGCACAAAAAACAACTGTCATTTCGAAAGAAATATGCAGTCCAGCGTACTTGTATAATAGAGGTCAGTGGTTTGGATGGTTTAGATCACAGAGATCGACAAATTAGCCCAGCAGATGGCGCTTCAGACGATAATATAAATAGTAGAATTAACTGCCTGGATGGTAGGGTAGGGTAGGGTAGCACCACGCGAATGAAGTTGCGCCGGGCAGTTAGTAGGTATATATAAATTATGTAGTGATTCTTGTTTTCCTAATAAGAAAAGTGGTACCTATACACCCTACTAACTAAAGGATTACCCAGTCAAATGAATGAATTAAAAAAATTAACAATACCACAAATTGCAACATGAAGCAATAATCCCGCTTCATGTAATGAAACAACAACAAAAATAGACCATAAATAACTATTCTGTCTTAAATACTAATTCGCATTTAGAAGTCCAATGTTTGTCAATATCAATGCCCGCGATACAGGTTTATCCTAGTGCGGGGGCCATTGTTAATTATTTGTGTCAATATTTTCTGAAAATAATAAATGTTTTGATTTGATTTGATTTGATCAAAGATGCAATTCAATCAAAGATTAATAAAGTGTTATCAGATCCCCACTAGCACCTGACCTGAATTGCTAGGTTTGCTGAAAAAAAATCGATGGAAACACTTTACTATAGGTCATTGGGGCTTGCTTGCACCGAAACTTGCGGATTGTGGTGGATCGGAAAGGTGGAGATTCGTCGCTGGAACAGGATGCTAAGTAAGCAGGATGTGGAGATTTTTCTTATGTGACATAGTATAGTCTGACTTGGTTAGCATTTTGAGAGATTATTTTTTATTATTTCTGATAGGGCTTATGCTATTGAAGTAGGTAGGTACTGGCGCTGTCCGCGACGAATGCGTGTTACTAAAGAGGATGCAGTTCCTGCGTGAGCTAAGCACCTACATGGGTTGGCGAAGGGGTGTATTGCCTATGTACCTATGCAACTCGCAAGCCCCTCATACCTTTAAAAATCCACGGGTATAATATACATTGAAAATAAAAATAATAATCATGCAATGATAATAATATATGCGTGAAAAAAGAATAACAAAAACTTACCTAATTACTTTTGTAATTCCACGAACAATTTTTATCTTGTTATTAAATTGCGTAAGTATATCTAGCCTTCGTTAGGCACACTAAGATTAAATATTCTCAGAAGAATTAATCGAAATGTGACTAATATTTGCGTGACAAAAATAATCCCACCAAAAACATTTTTATGTAAAATGTTGCCGCCAAGACATATGGCTCGTACTGTCAAAAAGTTATCAGATTTCATGTAAAGCCAAGCTTATAACTCTACATGCACTTACTCTACAAGCCCTAACTTCACAAACTCTACACACCGTAGTCAAAATATGTGGCTTGGCCGTTTCGCTACCGTCACATGGGAGTAAGGTGAAAAATGTATTCACTGTTCATTACTTTTTTGTTATTCAATAGTTCTTGTAGTAGTGAAACGGCCAAGCCGCATATTTTGACTACGGTGTGTAGAGTTTGTGAAGTTAGGGCTTGTAGAGTAAGTGCATGTAGAGTTATAAGCTTGGCTTTACATGAAATCTTGGCGGCAACATTTTACATAAAAATGTTTTTGGTGGGATTTCACTTCTTTTTGTTAGTTGGTTATGTTTTTTTTTATTATTGAAATTTCCATGTTTTATAATTTTTTTGTTGTTTGTGTACTAATATAAGCTTACGTACCTGAAGGCAGAGGGTCTGACATTGTAAAAGAATAATCTCCTTTTAAATAATTTATTTAATATAATCAAATGAATTAAACTCTCGCAATAATTAAATTGCTTAACATGAAAATAGTAGACGTAAATGATTATTACGACAGATAATGATCGCACAATAATTAGCGGCTAGCGCTACGACAACATGTGCTTCGGGCGGACGCCGAGATCAGAATGCCCGCATCGCCCGCTCGCTCGCCCTTATATATCCGAGCGCACGTGCGATAGAAAGTTGGTAGTGTAGCGGTGGGGATGGCAGCTGTCGTCCGGTGCGTTGCACGTGCAACGATGACGCGACGCCGTCACGGCCATACTGACGTGCGTATGTCCTCGTACGCGTTCTCTTACAAGGTGGTATCTACGATAAACCAATAAAAAAAGCAAGAGGTTAATGTTCGCTCATCCTGACATTAATTTAGTGTTTCAAATCTCAGATCTGGACCAGTGCTATGTCACCCTTCAGTACATACCCTATATTTTTTTTTTTGCTTTCTTTCTTTTTTTTTTTGTCAAAGTCAAAGTCAAAGCCATTTATTCAATTTGGTCCGGACATTTGTCCCTCCTAATAATAATTGCCTGGTCCGATCATTAAATCCTTCAGGATCCCTTCAGTTCTTATAACTGGCCCGAATTTCGCTAGTCCGAACTAATATAGTTCCTGTAGTCTTTCAATCATTGGTCCGGCTATGCCCTTCAATGAAACATTCCAGGTTTTAGTAATTTTTCATCTTCAATCATTCATCATCAATTTTTATTCACATTTCATTTTCTCGATATACCTCCGCACCTGTGACAATCTCAGTTGATTTCATATCAAGAGAGTCCAGTGACTCTGAACGTAAGTAACAAGAATCAGCATTATCGCTGTTAGCAGCCAAGGTACGAGAATCAGCCAACATAGTATCACATTTTATAGACACAGTATCGCTAGTTACATTAATAGTATCATTTTCATCATGACTGGTTTCATGAACTACCATCACTACTTCTCGCCGTCACGCCATCATCATCACCACAATAACCTTCTGCGATTTCTGCCAAATCCAAACGACCACGAGGCACCTCTCGCAAACCTTCATGTGAGTACTTATAAACTCCTATCAGTCCCATTTATATGTTTCAACTCGCACCGGTGTCTAGAACTGCAGCAACCCTAAAAGGGCCTTTATATTCATGGTCCAACCCGACTGGATGCCTTTCTTCGCTTTACAAGTTAAAAAAAGACGTAATCTCCCACAGAAAAAGGTCAAACTGTAGCTTTGCCCTTGTTGCATCGAATAGTTTCAGATTGGGACAGCTTCTGGATATCACTGAACGAATCAGATCCAGCGGAATCAAGATCTAGTCTGTCAGTATCGTGAGAGTCAGCAGATAGCTTGGATAGTTCCAGTAAAAGACCCTGAATGCCGAACATTAACTCAATAGGGGTGAAATCTGTCACCCCAAAGCGTGTACCATTAATAGCCAATTTAATATCTCCTAACCGCTCCTGCCATGGACCATCAGAATCACATTCAACAATGGCGAGCAAACCCTTTAAAGTTTGCATCACAAGCTCCACCTCTCCATTTGCCCTACCGGAACCAGTCGCGACCAGATGCAGAACGATATTTATATCTTTGCAGACATTTTTGAAGTCTATGCCATCATAAGATTGTCCCTGATCTGCTATTATTCGCTTTGGAGCGCCGAACAAATTGACCGCGTTTCCAACTGCTTCAATAGCGTCTGCCGAATTCAAAGTCAAGCTGTGTTCTAGGAGGACAAATTTAGTAAATGCGTCTATAAGACAGAATAATAGCTTGCCTGCAAGATCCAAATGAATGGAATACCAGGAATAGCCAGTTTTGGATAGGGTGAAGACGAATTTGCTGAACACCAGATGGACCTTTAGACGCTTTACATGTTACGCAGGAGTCAATAAACCTTTTTACGAACCTCTACACATTCTGAAACCAATAAAGATTGCAGTTTGTCCAAAGCTTTCTCAAAGCCAAGATGTTTTATTTTACCGTTAAGAACATCACAATTATTTTGTCGCACAAGGCTACAATCTGAACCAGAGTCAAATATAAAAGGCAGCTGAATACCGTTAATCTGTAGTACATCTCGCGCAGCTCTTGAGCATAAGTTCACTTGCTTGCTATTGAGGCTCGTGTGGCAAGTCCCTTAGGGGGACGCCAACAGATAGGTAGGTAGGGTTCGATTAAATGAAACAATGGAAATTAGTCCAATGAAACATTTAATTGCCTAAAATTCTGTGGCCGCCTCACGTCCAGATTTCACAGGGGGTACAGTTTTTAACAGGGGGAACACTGGCCTGAACTAAGGTAGAAGTAGCAGCTTCAGTTTTCGCTTCGGTCTGGTCCAGCTCCCAGGATGTCAGCGGGAGTAGGTAGTCCAGGCAGGCAGTACAGGAGGTAGGTCCCTCAGCGTTCCACAGCTAGTTATCAAGCTGCATAGGTAGATGCAAGGTAGGCGTAAATGTAGACGTAAATGTAGACGTAAATCCTGGAAGGCCAGAAACAAAAAGGCTAAAGCGTTTGCTGCGCAACTGTGTAGGTAGGTTTGAATCTAGGTTACAGTGTCCCTGACAAACAATAAAAAGGAAGCAGCGCTAGCATGGATAGGAAAGATAGAAAGCTAGAACACCTTACAATGGAGAATCAGATAGATAATACATGGGAACTTACCCTAGCGGGATTCCACGTGATATTAAACTAGATACAAAATTCGAAGCAAGTGACGCAGCCGTCACCTGTGAAGTCTCAAAGCGCACTGGCCGTGGAGAATTCTCGAACTGAACGACTGGGCGTTGGCCGCCGCGCCGGCGCAGCTCGCAAACCCGTTAGATTTGTTAGGGATGCGTAGGTGCGGGAACCATCATCATTAATACGTACTTGTAGATTCCGTACAATAATATTTATTAAGTATTTAGATTTTTAGGTTTTATTAGTTTAATAGGTTATATTTAATTATGTTTTAGAATAAGTTGTAAATATTATTTTAATTTAAGTGTAATTAAGTTTTATTAAAGGTTTTCTAACTATACTTATATTTATTTATGTAACTTGCAAGTGCAACGTTACAGTACCCCGCCAAAAAACGAAGGATTTTGCATACTAGACTGCAAAATCCGACTACTACCTATTATTTCATACTAAACTTATCATTACTCACAGACTACATTCTATACTTCACGCATCATACCATCTTCTTTCATAACATCATCAAATCTTACTATTAATGACTTGAGATCCTTACAAACAGAGTATAATTAGTAAATTTTAAGTTATACTCAAACAATAAGTTAGGTGTACTAAAATACTTATGTTTCTTTAGTACACTACAGTTTAGGTAATAGTTTTAATCTAATTTTAAGGCTAGTATATAGGTTTTATTTTATTCTTTATAGTTAATAAGTTTCATATCTTTGATATGCCAGGAACCTAGTAGTTTTCCAGACATATCTGCTAATTCATAGACCAGAGGAGACTTTTTATCAATGATTTTACATTTTATGAATTTAGGAGCTAATTTTTTATTAAAATACTTGTCTTTATCACTTTGATAAAAAGTCCTTTTCCAGATAACGTCACCAATATTAAATTCAGCAGGTCTTCTGCGTAAATTATATTGTTGACAATTCCTACTATGAGCCTGTAGTAGTAGTGATTGTACTTTATTAAAGATACTAGAAAGCACACCAATATTCTCAGCGTAGGAATCTCGAGGTTGAAAGATGACGTCGTTATCGTTCTCAGTATCGATATAATGTGAACCACAAGTAACTAATTCACGCCCGTACACTAGAAAGGAAGGAGTGTAGCCTGTTACCTCGTTTACAGAACTATTCACAGCGAATTGGATTTTTGGTACAAGTTGATCCCAAATACGTTGATCGTTAGAAATAAATGTGGAGATAGCAGTCATAACAGTCTTATTGTAGCGTTCAACTGTATTAACATGAGGTGAATACTTAGGAGTGAAGTGTAATTTAGGTACTTTATATTTTTCAAACATCTGTTTTAACGTAGCACTTATAAATTGTTTACCGTTATCAAGTATCACAGTAGAAGGAATGCCATGTATTAGAAATACTTGTTCTTCTAAGATCTTAGTAACAATTTCTGCAGTCGCGCGCTTGATTGGAAATAATAAGCAATACTTACTAAAACAACAAGTCACGACTAAGATGTAGCAGTTTAGTTTTCTAGTAGGCGGTAGAGGTCCTACTAAATCTATGCTTATAGTTTGAAAAGGTCTCGAACAGTGTTTGGGCCGACCCATTTCACCTAAGGCAGCGTGGTTTTGGTGTTTATGTGATATACAGGTATCACAGGATGTTACAGCTGTTACTACGTTAGCGTGCATACCAGGCCAGTAGTACCTAAGACTGATGCGCTTATAAGTTTTAAAAATACCAAAATGACCAGCGGTTGGTTCAGAATGGTTTTCAGATATAATTTTTGTTCTATATTCTGCAGGAACAACTTCTTTCCACTCGAACTCTTTATTTAGAGGATGATGAGTTTTCATGAAGCGAAATAAACGATTATTCTTGACTAAGTAGTTTGGAAAAGAGGTAGGAGAATTTTGAGAACCATTGTATATGTTTAGATACCATTGATCATTTGTAGTTAATGTAGTGTTTAGATTATTATCAATGGCTGAAATTTGGCAAACGCGAGACAAAGCATCCGGTATAATATTATCAACACCTCGACGGTGTTTCATTTCAAAGTTAAATGCAGATAGACGAACACCCCATCTAGCTAAGCGTCCAGTAGGGTTATTTAGATTAAGAAACCACTTGAGTGCTGAATGGTCTGTATAGACAGTAAACTTAGTACCATTATCGAGATAGCATCTCCAGTGTTCCAAAGCCACCAAGACAGCAAGAGCCTCTCTCTCAGTGATGCTATAGTTTTTCTCCGGACCTGTCAAGGTTCTACTAGTGTAGGCGATAGGATGTTCAACTCCGTCAATAGTCTGCGTTAGTAATCCTCCAACACCATAGTCACTAGCGTCAGTGTGTACTTCGAACGGTAGGTCAAAGTTAGGGCATGATAGGATTGGGGCAGATACAAGGAGTTCTTTGAGTTTAGTGAAAGACTCCTCAGCTTCAGTAGTCCAAAGAAAAGGATTAGATTTTTTATTAGTAGAAGTTAGCTTATTCAAAGGACCAGCAATAGAGCTAAATTTAGGGACAAATTTACGGTACCAAGAAGCAATTCCTAGAAATCTTTTTACTTCTTTTTTATTTGTAGGAGTAGGGTAATTTAAAATGGTGTCAATTTTATTAGGATCGACGTGAAGACCTTTAGAATCAACAACATAGCCTAGATATTTAAGTTCCGTACGGAAAAATACGGATTTTTCGTAGTTAATAGTCAGATTAGCCATTGTTAGTTTCTTAATTACTTTTAAAAGCAGGGAAATGTGATTTTCGAATTGAGCCGAGCATATGACGATATCATCGATGTATACAAAGACTGAGTTTTCAAATTCAGGCCCATAGAAAAGAGTATCAACAAGTCTTTGTTGAGTAGCGGGAGAATTTGTCAATCCGAAGGGCATAGTCACAAATCTAAAGGTGCCACGATGAGGAATATAGAATGCAGTTTTATTCCGATCATTCTCAGAAATAGGCACTTGCCAGTAGGCCTTAGATAGGTCTATGCTACTTAGGTATTTAGCATTTTTTAGGTTATCTAGAATTACTGAAATATAAGGTAATTTATATGCGTCTTTTTTCGTAACAGAATTTAGCTTACGACTGTCTAGACAGAATCTGAGCTTGCCATCCTTCTTAGGAGTTAATAATACAGGTGAAGACCATGGACTCTCACATTCCTCAACGACACCCAGCGACAGCATCTCGTCTAGTTGTTCAGATAAGATACGTTGTTTTTCAGGCGAAACGCGATAGTATCTTTGCCGAATAGGTAAGGCATCGCCAGTATCAATAGTATGTGATACTAAGTTAGTTCTACCTAAACCACGTTTTTCAGTTGAGATATTTTTAAACTGTTCTATAATGTTATCAGCAGTAACTCGCTGACATTCAGTTAGTTCATTATAGGACTGTAGTATACTTTTAGCATCAGTTACAGTAGTCACATCACCATCATAACTAGTAGCATCGTGCAGAGATATAGAATTTGAAAATTTAGGAAATAGATTAAATTTTGTCCAAAAATCAATGCCTAGAATTAAATTTGATTTAACAGTCGGAACAACGTATGCTTTTAGTAAGTGAAATTGGTTTTCAAAAGTAACTGGAAGATTAATGTATCCTATAGAAACCATACTTTGTCCACCAGCAGCAGTAAAAGTTCTCACAACATCGTTATTAATGACTGTATGACCTAGTGAAATTAAATTTAGATGAGCATTATTACCTAGAATAGTTACTGTAGAACCAGAATCGAGTAAACCGCAGAGGTTTTTGTCGCCTACTTGGATAGCCGCGTAAGGACGAACATCATCAATAGGTTTTTTATCGAAGATTGTTGTAATGAAATAACTAGAAAAGAAAATTTTAATAGTTGAAAGCCAGGCTTTCCAATCCTTTTCATCAAAATTTTTAGTTTTAGTAGAATCAGTAGTTTTAGTTAAGTTTTTTACCTCATTTATATTACAGCAATCTTCAGTAGCTAGTTTTTTTGAATTAGATTGAGATTTACATTTAGGACATTCAGGGTAAGTGACATTCATTGTTCCACATTTAAAGCAAATGGGGAACCTATCAGCTTTACATTGCTTCAAAGAGTGTTCAGAGTTACGGCAGCGAGGGCAGAAAACATTTTTAGTATTAGAATTAGAAGAAGCAATAGCAGCTACACCTGAATAATTAGTATTATTTGTTGGTTGATTTTTATAGTTATATTTCTTGTTGTAAAAATTACTATTAGATTTATTAGAATTGTAACTATTGTATCTATTTTGATTATATGTATTAGATCTGCTAGTACTAGGTTCAGACGTTTTTGAAAATGCTAGATCAGGAGCTAACGTATCAGTAGACACTCTAGGAGGTTCTTTAAATTGAGAAGTCAAAGACTGAATTTTTTCAAAGTTCTTACAAATGGTTCTTAAATTATCGATAGAATTGATAGTTGAAGAATTAGAAGCTAGTACGCTAGAGTAACACGGTCTAATATTGTGCATTAAGATGTCTAATTTCTCTTGTTCAGAAATCTTTTTAGTTAGCCTGGAAAATAATTCAGACATTTTAGCAAAATATATAGTAATATTTTCAGAATCACCCTGTGTTCTGTTTCGTATCTCAGACAATAGCCGGTAGTCGAAATCAAAATGACTAAAATCCTCAATCAGTAAAGAAATTAACTCATCCCAAGTAGTAACACTGTCTTTAATACTACGAAACCAATGTAACGCATCGTCCGTGAATATTTCCGTAGCATAGTTCATTAATTTAGAAGGCGATATGTTTCTAGCAGTACTACACTCGTTCACTCTCTGGACAAATGCATGTACACACGTTTTGCCGTTAAATTTTATTTTTTGTATATCATTTAAATGCGAGCGGTCACAATGTATCGTTACGTTTTGTACAGAGTCTAGCGACGACGATGTCTGTTCAACGTCTACAACAGGCTCACAGCTAGGAATCGGATTAGCCGATTTATTAATAGTAAAAATTTTATTAATCAAGTTCGTAACATTTTTCGACAAAGCCCTCACTCTTTCTAAATGTTTAGAGTCCGTGCAATCTATTCTTTTTAGACGGTGATATAGATGATTACCCAACGCTCTAGTGCGTTCAAAGAGATTTGAATCGTACTTCTCCTCTAACGATTTAACTCGCGATGTAAATTCACTTAAGGAAGTGCTAACGCCAGAAATATCAATATCCGGATCGATTCCAGATTCACAAATATCAGAAGTAGGTATAAGCGGTGTTAATTTATTTATTTGTTTACGTAATCCAAGTACGGTTGATGCAGGTTCCTCGCCTCTAATGAGTACTTCGTAGGTTAATTCGTTTTTGTTTAGCAAAAAGAATTTAATAGTATGAGTTCCCATGATTAACTAGACGATTTACTTAAGTAGTTAATGAATATAATGAGAAATGAATGATTGGTGTTCTTTACAAGATGAGAAAATAAGCTTATCTACGATTAGGTGATGGTCAAAGCAAATAAAATTAAAATTGAAATGTTTTTTTTTTTTTTTTTTGAATGAATGAAAATGAAATGAAAACGAAAAGATGAAAGAAACGAAAAGGTATGAAATGAATGAATTTAGGTATGCGAACTGTTACGTATAACAAACAATAGATTTAATTTTACAATTTAGTTTTAGCATATATTAATTATTATCAGTAGGTAGGTACTAATAATAACGGTTTAGAATATTCAAATAGTTACTATATAACAAAATTACTCAATCATTAACACAATTAGTAGGAAGATACTAATACGTAGCAGTTAACAATGATAGGTAATGAAAAATGAGAAAAGAAAAAATCAGGGTAAGCGGTCACATAAAAAAATAAAATAAGATAGTACGTACCAGTTCGCTATTCTGCAATGTCACCTTCACGTTCACAGTACAATATGTAGGTAGATAGATGATTGTACTAGCTGCTGACTTCTGGAATAATCTAGACGTGAATAGGCCACTAGAAACACACGTAAAGAGCGCCACTGTGGCAAGTCCCTTAGGGGGACGCCAACAGATAGGTAGGTAGGGTTCGATTAAATGAAACAATGGAAATTAGTCCAATGAAACATTTAATTGCCTAAAATTCTGTGGCCGCCTCACGTCCAGATTTCACAGGGGGTACAGTTTTTAACAGGGGGAACACTGGCCTGAACTAAGGTAGAAGTAGCAGCTTCAGTTTTCGCTTCGGTCTGGTCCAGCTCCCAGGATGTCAGCGGGAGTAGGTAGTCCAGGCAGGCAGTACAGGAGGTAGGTCCCTCAGCGTTCCACAGCTAGTTATCAAGCTGCATAGGTAGATGCAAGGTAGGCGTAAATGTAGACGTAAATGTAGACGTAAATCCTGGAAGGCCAGAAACAAAAAGGCTAAAGCGTTTGCTGCGCAACTGTGTAGGTAGGTTTGAATCTAGGTTACAGTGTCCCTGACAAACAATAAAAAGGAAGCAGCGCTAGCATGGATAGGAAAGATAGAAAGCTAGAACACCTTACAATGGAGAATCAGATAGATAATACATGGGAACTTACCCTAGCGGGATTCCACGTGATATTAAACTAGATACAAAATTCGAAGCAAGTGACGCAGCCGTCACCTGTGAAGTCTCAAAGCGCACTGGCCGTGGAGAATTCTCGAACTGAACGACTGGGCGTTGGCCGCCGCGCCGGCGCAGCTCGCAAACCCGTTAGATTTGTTAGGGATGCGTAGGTGCGGGAACCATCATCATTAATACGTACTTGTAGATTCCGTACAATAATATTTATTAAGTATTTAGATTTTTAGGTTTTATTAGTTTAATAGGTTATATTTAATTATGTTTTAGAATAAGTTGTAAATATTATTTTAATTTAAGTGTAATTAAGTTTTATTAAAGGTTTTCTAACTATACTTATATTTATTTATGTAACTTGCAAGTGCAACGTTACACTCGTTTTGACGTCTTCATTCTTCCAGCGCTTAGGGCAGGAAGTGGCCACATGTCCAAGTTCACCGCATACATAGCAAGTTACAGCTGGCTTAGATTGTTCCAATTTTGTTGAATCATGCTGATTTTTTGAGAGGGCTCGTTGCTTGTCCCTGCATTCATGCCCACGATGTCCGATTCTGCCACAGAAATGACATTCCCCATGAAATGCCGATTGCTTGCGAAATCTCTTCGGTTCGGTTTCAGAGGTACTTGGTTCATCCATTTTTCGCTTCAGTGTGAATCCGCGCAGAGTACGAAAAAGCTGGTTTTTGTCACTTATGACAACTGAATTGAGCTCGCGGCGAATTTTGTCATCGCACTGAGATAAAATCGATATAGCAAAACCAGTCATGGCTTTTTCAGTCAGGTCAGTTTCCGGAATCTTTTCTATGAGTTGCCATAATCTCATACCAGCTTCAGCCGGACTCTCTTTGCTATCCATCTCAAACTTTATAACTTGATCAAAATGATCCTGCATCGTCATGGGCTTGGCAAATTTGGATATCAGCATATCTTTGATATAATCTCAAGAAATTTTATCCGGCTGTATTTTGGTAAGGCACATTGCGGCACGACCCTTCAGGGAATGAGTAAGGGCTAATATTAGATTTACTCCTTCTAATTTTTTACTCTCGATTATAATTCCACTCAGCGCACACCAATTGGTTATATCGGAATCCAGTGTATCAGGGTCAAAAGAAACCAGCTTGGTGGGCGCACTTGGTGAAGCAGAGCGAGCAGCCATGCTGTCAGCTAGTTTTTGCAGGATGGTTTCCATACCAGTGGAGAACATTGCCATTAAATTAGTCGTCATATCGGCTGAGGACTGGTTTGAGCTTGGATCCGTCACTTCTGATGAAGGCAGAGGGTCTGACATTGTAAAAGAATAATCTCCTTTTAAATAATTTATTTAATATAATCAAATGAATTAAACTCTCGCAATAATTAAATTGCTTAACATGAAAATAGTAGACGTAAATGATTATTACGACAGATAATGATCGCACAATAATTAGCGGCTAGTGCTACGACAACATGTGCTTCGGGCGGACGCCGAGATCAGAATGCCCGCATCGCCCGCTCGCTCGCCCTTATATATCCGAGCGCACGTGCGATAGAAAGTTGGTAGTGTAGCGGTGGGGATGGCAGCTGTCGTCCGGTGCGTTGCACGTGCAACGATGACGCGACGCCGTCATACCAAATTTCAGCTTTCTAGGACTTCAGGAAGTACCCTATGAGTTTTGATGATCATCAGTGAGTCAGTGACGAAATCGGGGTTTTTTAGATATCAATAAAATCTAAAGTATAAGAGATTTGTTATTGAAACTTAATATGCTTAATAAGTTTACTATTGACATTATGTCCTGAGAATTTTGTTTATCTGGTATAATCCAAACCCAAGTTATGAGGGTTCAAAAAAACGACGAAGCGCTTCGAGAAAAGGTAGGTAGTGCCCTTTCGCTTCGCTTGGCTGTCTTGGCGGGGGGCACTTCCGTGCCCCCAGATTACGCACTTTTAATTTAATTGCGTAGATAACACGTTCACGAACTAAATTACCTATTAAACCTTAAAAGGGACTTTTATTGGCCTTTCTCTTCATATTACACATATTGTAGCATAGTGCCTGTCTATTATTTGTGAGCAATATTCACCGTTGGTAGCATTATGAATTTAAAGTTGTAGGTACTGAGAGCATTATTATTACACGGCTTTCAATACTTCAGTAAAAAACTGGTTATTTGTCTGCTTCTAGCACCATTCTAGGCGACTTGTAACATGGGCATACTTCTCAATTCGACTACATAATGATCACGAAAAAGTTTTCATATTGCCATCTAAAAGCCAACTTATATGAACAAAAACATACGTATCTAATAAAATTACCATCAAGTACCTTTTACTGTATTCATTTTAGCAAATAATTATAACCCACTAAAATCATTATTATGTAAAATGTTGCCAAGACATATGGCTAAAAGTTATCAGATCTCATGTAGAGCCAAGCTTATAACTCTACATGCCCTTACTCTATAAGCCCTAACTTCACAAACTCTACACCTTAGTCAAAATATGTGACTTGGCCGTTTCGCTACCATCACACAGTAAGGTGAACAATTTATTCACTTTTCATTACTTTTTTGATATAGGTTCTTGTAGTAGTGAAACGGCCAAGTCACATATTTTGACTACGGTGTGTAGACTTTGTGAAGTTAGGGCTTGTAGTTGTAGTTTTTTTATACGACTATGTCGGTAAACAAGCGTACGGCCTACCTGATGTTAAGCGGTTACCGCAGCCATATGGATGCTTGCAACACACAAAGCGTTGGACACGTGTTACCGACCTTTCCCCTCCTCCCCAATGAGCTCTGGCGACCTTACTCACCCGCAGGAACACAACTTTACACAACATAAAGTTATTTGGCTGCGGTATTCTATAAAGTGGAGGTACTTCCCAAGTCGAGCTGCTCTTTGAGCGAATAAATGCTAGTTACGCTCTACCTCTCTACAATGAGAGTAAAACACGCAATAGCACTTTTTTATACGACTAGATCGGTAAACAAGCATACGGCCCGCCTATGGTAAGCGGTTACCGTAGCCATATAGACGCTTGCAACCCGTACTTGCAACACACGAAGCATCGCCAGTAACATTGGTAGTACCAATTTTAAATTTGAAAAGAAACACAAAATTAACTAATAAAGGTGGGTGAGTGATCTGACCAACTCTTTTGTAAGTTTTTTGTTTATTCGTTCTAGTGACACTTTCAGGCAGGTACCTAACATACTCGGTAGGTATTACAAATTGCGTATTTAGTTCGAAGAATTTGTAATAAATGGCTCTGTAGCCGCACCGCACCGGCCAAAAACATCGATTTCAAACATCGCTAGTAATGATATCGATACATCGATGTTTTAAGATTTTAAATATCGATGGCAACCATCGATGCATCGTTTGCAGCCCTACTTTCTAGGCGGTGTGTGCTCCGGCCACGTCTTTACTTGTACCTACGCTAATGACAGGCCTATTAAAATTTTCACTTCGATATTTTTTCTAATATCTATGCAATAGTCCCCTAAAGATCATGTCCCTCAGCAATGCGGCATACGATGCAGAGGAGGGCTCAATATTTGAAATCGATGTAGGTCATAGGCAAGAATCTTATATCTAATAAGATTCTTGATCATAGGCAAAAAAAAGCTAGTTGATAGAAATAAATTACTTTATTGAGTCATTAAATATACAGGGTGTTGTTTTGGTCGGCGACAAGCGACCCAGGAGCGGTAGTACAAAATATATATTCCCCAAAAATGGACTTAATTCCATTAAATACTGTTAATATGTCGAGAAATACCTTATTCAATTTGAAATAAAATTACCGCAAAGTATGGTTACTAGGCTCGTGCACAGACTAGAGCTAGGCGCAAGCCACCATCGCCCCACCCCTTTACTCCCTCGTACTCCCGTTGAGTATTATGTGTACACTTTAGCTTATTACATGATTTTCAAATTTTTTATTTTTTTATTTTTGTTATTTAAAAAAAATAAAGTATTTTTTTTATATTTTTTTTAGCACCAGTATCATTTGTATTATCGACCCTGAGTCGCTCGTCGCTGACCAAAACAACGACCTGTATTTACCACTTGCGGTTGTTTTCTATATTCTAAAATAACTAAGAGATTTTTATACAATATTACATTTCACTGGATATTTAAATAGGCTAATATTTACCCAAAATTATTCAAGATCTAAGAAAACATTCGAATAATCTTATGTTTTAAAATAATACAATATTAAAGTACGTATAATAATATTTTTATGTTCGACGTTAAATCAAATTAAAGAAAAATTAAGACTAAGTTGAACGGAAAGTGTTTGTAGCTATAAGTTCAGCATAATAGTGGTATAGAAGAAGAAATTATAATATATAAAATCTACATACTTTAACCGAGTTTATAATTCTGTGTATATTTATTATTATTCGTGCATGTGGTTTTATACAAACTTATATGCACCTCTGTTCAAATTCATGTATGGTCAATTATCACGAGATTATCAAACGACACGCACGTTCTCATCATAATTTTAACTAGTCAATCTTAAAATATATTTTTAAATTACCTACTTACTACTTATTTTTTAAATACAAGCAAATAATGCATAAACTAAGAACTCGATATGATATTTTTAATTTGATTTATCATGATCTCTTATATCAGAATGAATACTTTAAAACATAACCATATTTCACCTTCCTACCCTTAATTGGCTAGTCAATTTTAAGCTTAGGCAAATGCGGCGTCAATCACTTAAAATTATATGTATAAGAATAAATAAATAAGTCAGTAATATCAAACCAAATTCAAAATAACAATTATAGTACTTTTATGAGAGTTGGTTTAATATGGTCCCGCATAATTTTTCTACTTATTTCGGATTATTGGTACTATATTATATTCTTGTTATGGTGTAAGTATAGCTAACATAGAATCAGTCGATAAATCAGTTGTCCTAGTGTACTTAAAGCACCAAGTAAGAAATTGAATTAAGATAAAATTGCCGACTTTTTAGTAGATTTTATAAATACTCATGAAATTTTTAAGTTGAAGGCAAGAAAGAGTTAATTTAAAAATAAAGAAGCTGTGTAGTTTCGATATAACAGTTACCTAATAAGACATAATTCGTTTACCACGATAACAATGTAAGCTAGTTGCTGATATTGTCGGCTAGTACTGACACTGCCGGCTAGTGCTGACACTGCCGGCTAGTGCTGATGCCGGCTAGTGCTGACACTGCCGGCTAGTGCTGACACTGCCGGCTAGTGCTAACACTGCCGGCTAGTGCTGACACTGCCGGCTAATGCAGACACTGCCGGCTAGTGCTGACACTGCTGGGTTTTGTTGACATTGCAGTTAGTTGTAGTAGTTTCAGCAAATATTATCAGGGCTGCAAAGATGTTAATATCCTTATTGTCTTTTATAAAATCCCAATCCAATTCCAATTGTCTAATAATGTGGTTGTGGTTATTTTCATCTTTTATTGAGGCGGTACCACAAAGCCGCGCAAGTCAACAGGTGCATCAAAACAGTAGTCGAAAGCACCAACGCCATGTCACCGCCAACATCAACTGTTTCCATATCCATTTCTATGAGAAATTTCTTCGGTGTTATATAATGGCAGTATTCTGCAAAGAAAATTTGTGTTTTTAGTGTCAAGAATGTGCCCAATATGACTTGAATTTGAATTAAATATAACAAAGAAAACAAGTAAAAAGGACCTGGTTAATGAGCTAAGAAGACATACCTTTGGAGCAGTGGATCTTGGTTCTATTAAAGCCGTAAACAGAATGTACGGCGACGTGAAAGCCAGCTCTAAAGTAGGAGATGTGATGGAGCCACCTGAAGGGATACGGTGTATCTGACAGTGCAAGACAGAACCCAAACACTGAGAATAAACATGCGAGCACCGGACCGATGAATACAGCGATCTGGAAATCATAAAGAAAATAATGTAGCAACACAATAACAACAATAATCTTAAGAATTTAACCATGGTAAGTGTTGATATGGCTGAATGTGGAAAGCACACACAGCATTGAAGAGAACTAACTGGCTCTCAAGTGTAGCTGCTGGAACACCGATAAGTGGAGTTTGGTGACAGATTGCGCGAACTTGGTCGGTCAGCCAGACGGTACTACTATAAAATACTTCACCATTGTCCTTTGGTGCTTCTCTTTACCGAAAACTTAACGTCATTGAAGGATTCGTAACTAATTTTAGTCACCTAACTGAGCTGACATCGCATTATAACATAACATCGTCTTATTTGCAAATAAATATGCATTAAGGATGTCAAAAGCTGTTTAAATGATACCAGTAAACCAGGAAGCCACAATATTAACCAACTATGGCTCTAATTTATAGAACAAATTAGCATTCCCCCGCGGTTTCACCCGCATTCCCGTGATAAAAAGCCGATGTCCTACTCCATACCATAGGCCAGTGTTTTTCAATCTTATTGATTTCGCGACCCCCTTACAGGCTGAAAACTTCTGGCGACCCCCTAAAGAATGTAAAAATTAAAAGACTACGATATTTCTTTTCTTTATTTTGATACCTTTACTTATTAGTCTACAAGAAGCCGCGAGAGGTTTGCCACTAAGTAAGACGTAAGTTGGACGCCGGCTTGCGCGAAGTCTATCTTGCCTTTTTCCTTCTGCCGACTAAGGTTTCATGACCCCCCCTAGGGGTCGCGACTCACAGATTGAAAAACACTGCCATAGGCTATCTACATTCGTCAATTTTTTTATAATATTAGTTAGGATGAGGATAGTTAGGATTAACAAATCTCTACTGTACCTTGGTAGGAGTGGTTGAACCAATGAAATAACCCCATGCTTGTGCACACAGTGAGGTAGCGACTATAGTGGCAAGGAACAGCGTCGCTCGTGTTGGCTCCAGGGGGTTATCCGTCAGCCAATACGATAGCACCACGTATGATACACATGATATCATCTGAAAGTTCAATGTTGGTAAATTAGGCATCGCATACGCCATAGGCTAATTAATTATGTACGTTTAAAAACAATAATCCATACAAAAGGGAGTTTTCTGCTTATAATTTACAGAATAACGAATATTCGTACTAATAATAATCTAGTAAATGATTGTTTATAAAAACTTAAAGACCAGTTTTTTTTCAAATGCTGATAACTTTAACATACATAATAATAATTAATGTCCCATACCAAAGGTCTCGTATTTTATGTTTATACGTTTGATATATCTAGCAAATTAATTTGTATTCAAACTCAAATCTCAGCTTTCATGAACTCACAAAGTATTATGGAATTCAAGGAATGCTAGAATTAAAATTTTAATGGATCAGGCGGCCGGCACTATGCCTATATAATATCGCTTACCTGGAAAGGCAATTCCACAGCCAAAATAGAGAAGATGTACGGTCCTAAGCTGTACCATCGATTGAAGTACTCTCCTCTAAGTATATCCATTTCTAATGGAACTGGAAATAGAAAAATAATATATAAGTAAGAGCACCTCGTAGTTTGGTGGTGATCTCGTTAAGACTAGAGCTCCTGAGTATAAAGTAACAAGTAACTGTAAGTACTGTGAATAGTAAATCCAAGTAACTGGTCCTGAAGTCTCTATTCTGTAGCATAGTGCCAAATGGAACGTCTATCTTGGTCTATCAGGATGGGACGCAAAATGTGAGTAATTCTTTGTACTGAATAATGGCGCTAAATCATTCTTGTATATTGATTGTTGCCAAAATAAATAGAAAAAAATATGTTTTGTAAGAATATATAGATGCAGAAAAAAGTCGAATTATGATCACATACAAGTTTGATTTTAATAAATTACATATTTTATATTATAGCTCCTAGACTGGCTTTAATTCTTCCATCACAGGAGAGAATATTTTAGATAAAAAAATAATTTTACGGCTAAACAATTTTCGATGTGCGTATTCCATGTTCGGTTAATTGACCATTTAAATTTCCTCATAATATAAGTAACTACTTAATATTAATTAACTGGGTACTCTCGGCTTGTAGTATCTCCTACTATGTGGTAAGGCCACTAAATTGCAAGCGAGCACTAACAGGCGCAATACAAGCAAAGTAGCTAGCCGATTTATCTCGTATTAAATACCTATTTATTATACTACATAATATACCATTCGACGAATATAAGAATGTATTTTAGTATGTTAGGAAAAGATCTTTTCTTTCCTATGGAGGAGACTTCTTTTTGAAAAAGAAAAACATTTAAATAGCTAACATTATTAGGTACTCATATTCAGTGGCGTAGCTTGCCCTAGGCCCAGTATAAAAATTTTGGGGGCCCTTCTACATGACTGCGACAAAACCAAATGAAGGGTATATATAGAATATTTTTAGTAAATTTTGCTTACACACGTTCGGGGCCCCTGTAGCCCAGGGGCCCCGTATCATTGATACGGCTGATACCGCAGTGGCTACGCCCATGCTCATATTCGTCATCACATTCCTTCGTTCTGAGGACTAAGTCGTTGTGGTTTTAAACCAGCTAGCAGAATAGATGCCAAAATACTAACCCAGTTTTTACAAAGCTTTTAAGGAGGTAGCAGAATACAAAAATAACGGTAAAGCTAATTAATTACTTAAAAAAAATCATTTTTGGTACCTTTCTATATATAACCAAATAGTTTTGCGAAGAAATTGGTAAGAACGGGTGGTTTTTATTTATTTAGTCAACCATTAAATATTTATACTTTCTTGGAGCTTTTTAGTCTTTATATAGTTTATTTTTAATTAAGGTAATGTGTGTAATCTTTTATACTTACAAGATAAGGTGACAGACATCTTGCCAGTATAAACGACGAGTAGCATGGATCCATAGAGGTATACGTAGTTGCCGAGCACAGAGCTCGCTTCGCTTCCCACACCCAAGTACAGGTAGCCGAATATGAGGGCGATCACCACGTGAGCTGCTATCCGGTACATAAATAGAGACTGAAAGTGAGAAAAATGACATTGTTATTCGGCCGTCAATTCTCGCGACATCTACATCAAAGTCCACAGGCCCCCGATGTCGCATTTTAATTTGTGATTTTGGCGAACTTCTGTCTAAATGTACAGAATTGCTAAGATATTCGCCATGTTTTTCGGTCTATTCCCGAATAGGCAGTTAGAGTGGCGTAGCTTGCCCTAGATGGTCCCTGTATCAAAAAATTTTGAGGGCCCTCTACCTGACTGCGGCAAAGCCCAAATGGAGTGTAAAGATTAATACGATTTTTTGCATACACAGGTCCCCCTGTAGCCCCGGGGGCCCCGTTTTTGATACGGCGGTAGCTATGCCCCTGAGGTGGAAGTACCAAATACGTAGGTACATCCGCATTCAAAAATATATATGGACAATCAATATGGACCACAAGTTTTAAATAAAAGAGTTAATAAAAATGGCTAGGTATCTTTTGGAAAAGGTATACTTACCAAACAGTTTTCAAAAAAGACTTTGTATGATCAAAAAGAGGATAGGTACTTACATAGTTCCTAGTAGTCATTAAGTAGTTTCTGTAGAGCAAGATCCACGTTTGTCGTAGCAGGCCGGACTGTCTGTACATGTTTTTCGAATATTTTTGCTTATGGTTTCCTAAAAGCTGTTTCGACTTCAATTCTGAACTTATATCTGTAAAAGATAGTTAGCACATATTTGTGTTTAGCATATGGAAATGGAAACGAGATTATGGTATATTTTAAGGATTTTATAGTGCTATACCGTTATATAATTAATATTAATTAATGTTCGTCGTTTGCTTTACCGTTGAAATGATCTCGTTATAAAGTCATACTACTTAAAAACATTTTTATAGTAGTAGTAGTCGCTAGCGAGTAGCATTAGAGCAAACTCATAGAAGATGCACTAATGCCCGCTACAAAAACGCAGGCGACTTATATGTCGGTGACAATGCAGTCTGAATCAATAATTAATACACACCTAATGGTCCAGGCAATGGTGATATTGTACGAATATGATCCGACCAACTTCCGTTGACCGCTGATTCAGACTTGAACCGTGCCATTGTCTTTGCTGCTTTCACGAGATCCACGTTGTGTTCCCCTGAAGCTACTTCCATTACTGAAATAAGAGGTTACGTTATAAGTTTAGTTCATCATCATCATATCAGCCTATGGATGTCCACTGCTGAACATAGGCCTCCCCCACTGACTTCCACTTCGAACGGTTTTGGGCCGCTTGCATCCAGCGGCGCCCAGCTACTCTGACCAGGTCGTCAGTCCACCTGGTGGGAGGTCGTCCCGCTCGGCGCTTTCCAATACGTGGTCGCCACACGAGAACCTTTCATTCCCAGCGGTTATCGGCTCTCTGAACGATGTGACCTACCCATTGCCACATCAGCTTACTCTACGAGCTATGTCCGTCGTTTTCGTTCTCCTACGTGTCCTCATTTTGGACCCCATCACGTAGATAATTTCCAAGCATAGCCACAGGTAGTATAAGCAAATTAACAATAATATGTTTATACACCCTAAATAGTAATAAAAAGGCCTATACCCTGTATGCTAAATATAAAATCAAAGTTATATTTAATTAAAAGTTGCCCTAGATCTCTGAGTTAATAATGCCGGCATTGCCACGTTGAATATAAATGCTGATCTGCCACCAGCCTTCCAGTCACGGAGGTCTCAGTTTCCTCTCTGGATAATGACACTAGAGCAATGATTATTTTACCATGCAATCTGTAGGTACCACTGTATGTCCCTCGGTTGTGTTTTCTCCATAAATTAATAACTTACCATTTTTAACGCCCTTATCTAACTTTTTATACGAATATAAAAAAACAAAGGGATACCGACAGACATAGCCAAAGTCCTTTTTATTATGATTCTTGTTTTTTTTTAAATCGTTCCAATTTTGGAGGAAGAAACCGGGGATTACGAAATAGCGATTTCGTCTAATTTAAATAGTTATAATCGGTCCAAGCTGTAGTTGTCTCTATCGCCCTCGGGCGATAGCTCGGGCACAGCGCGGCAGCAATAGATATGTTAAAAATCTATTTTTCAAATTTCTTGCAGCCATCCTTTCCTCTTAAGGCGGCCCGAGACCTCTAAGGTATAAATTATATAAATGGCGAATTATATAAATTAACTTTTTAACAAAAATATAAACCGCCTTCAAAGTACACTAAAAAGTATAAAATAACTCTTATCTGACACTGTTTTGAAGTGAGCGAAATCGCATGACGTGTTTTATAGAAAATATTTCGCTGACTTCAAAACAGTGTCAGATAAGAGTTATTTTATAATTTTTAGTGTACTTTGAAGGCGGTTTATATTTTTGTTAAAAAGTTAATTTATTTTTGAATTTTTAGTTTCATTATATACTGAATACATCTGCGTAACGTTTTCGAGCGTACAGGCCTGGTGTTTTGTTGTGTGATTACGTAAACAATGCATATTTATGCGATAGCGGCAATCGCGGCTAATTTGCTGTAATTTTTTTAAGAGTTTCGTTGTCTATCTCTGAAACTCATCATCAGATTTATATGAAATTTATATGGGACCATTTCGGAATATACCCCTTTCGAACAAAAATTCGAATTTTGCAAATCCGTCTATATATGACGGAGTTATGCCCGAACATACATAAAAAAAAAAAAAAATATAAACATCCGAATTGAGAACCTCCTCCTTTTCTTGAAGTCGGTTAAAAAAACATCATATACACATCAAAATAAATAATAGTACGGCGAATATAATCGATTGATCGTTTTATGACTTATCGTGACGTAACACTAATTCATTCAACCTCCTTACTAAAATCCGCTACTTATCTAACAGATTGTTTATTTAATAATCGAGGCTTTCTCTTGCATTTTACTGTTATACGTATCGCCCACACTCCATAAATATTTTATTCATTGATAGGTAAGTGTGAGATGAGATGTTTGTAAAGTGAAATTGAAAATATTTATTTGCTTTGATATTGTTGTACAAATAAACAAAATTAAACTTTTGTAATCGGTTGACATTAATTTTTTTTGAATAATTATCCAAGCGCGGCATGTTAGTAAACCAAACACTCCATAATAAAACTAAAAAACAAAACCAAATATTAGATTAAATTATATGAAACAGCGAGTTGATAAGAAACAGATCACAACCAGCGCCCTTATTGTCTAACTACAATATCTATTGAAGTCGCTTTTATTGAACAATGGATAATATGCCTTCAGGTGCTCTCACACAAATTATAAAGTTGCGTATTAGTTATCTAACAATAAGTTATACAGGGTGTTGTTTTGGTCGGCGACAAGCGACCCAGGAGCGATAATACAAAATATATATTCCCCAAAAATGGACTTAATTCCATTAAATACTGTAAATATGTTGAGAAATACCTAATTCAATTTGAAATAAAATTACCGCAAAGTATGGTTACTAGGCACGTGCACAGTCTAGAGCTAGCCGCAAGCCGCCATCGCCCCACGCCTTTACTCCCTCGTACTCTCGTTGAGTATTATGTCGACACTTTAGCTTATTACATGATTTTCAAAAATTTTAATTTTTTATTTTTATTATTAAAAAAAAATAAAGTTTATATATTTTAAATAATTTTTATATTTTTTTTAGCACCAGTATCATTTGTATTATCGACCCTGAGTCGCTCGTCGCTGACCAAAACAACGACCTGTATGTAACAGCTGTTTCTGATCAAATCACGATTATACTATAGACCTATGCCGCTGACCGCTGTTGATTCTGTCCACACCTATCAAATGCGCCACGAGAACGTAAGCCAAAATGGATTTTAACATTTTGATATAAGGTATATAACGACAGTTTAAATGGATTACTATTTGTGTTGAAGTTAGACAATCAACACACGACTAACATGGATGCCCAACCCACGTTACGTCCGTATCTGGTATCCTTGCTTCCTTACCATGGCCAATATAAATATTTATCAAGTGAAAGTGAGTCTATCTGTCTATAGATACATAGGGCAAGAGTCCAATAGAGAAAGAGATTTAATTAATAAGAATCCACGCAACGAATAAAAATTTGAGCAATATATTTATCGATTAATTACCAAGGGTCGCTAATCGTTCGTGTCTGTTAAGAAAATTAACGTAAATTATTATTTTTGCTTTTACAGTATCAAAGAAAGAAAGAAAGAAGAAGTAGTAGGCAGTGATTACTGCCTACTACTGACACTGCTAATCCTACAATTACCTTTAGCTTGTGAAGAGAAAACATCATAAAAAGCATGATCTTGTGACCATCGATAGGTAGACATGAACATAAATATAGAATAAAAGTTATAGTACCATAATTAACTATGGGACATCTCACACACGTCTAGCTAATCCCAAGCTAAGCAGTGCATGCATACTCGAGCCGTGGGAAAAAGTTACACGCTTAACATGGTGACACACTCAGTTACATAAAACGCTACATGGTGATATACGGTGAAACTGTGTTTATGTTAACCTCGCAAAGGTTATGTGATGAACCCTGCGTTCAGAGAATATAACGTAGTCAATATGTGCTAAACTTCTGTTTGATTTCCGGGACGGATCGCGATAAGTGTGTATAGATTTACTATTAGAGGATCTTTACGCAACGAAAGCTACTATAATGCGTTATCAATAACCGGTAGTATTTAAAACTGGTGTAGTTAACCGGTTGTACTTAAAACTACATCAGTATTGAATACTACCGGCTATAAATTATTAAAATACCAAAAAAAAAAACGAAAAATACAAAAAAATCTAAAGTTCTGTCAGAAACAAAATAAAGCAAATGCTTCTTGCAATGGATTTCGTTCGACATCTACAGTTGGACCGTAGTCTCCAACAAAAATATCCAAGCATTGCGGAAGATCTTTCCTTGGAACATCCTGGGATATCAAAATACACTCACGGGAACTCCGGTAAAATCGGTAAAATTTGCTAAACTAAATATCTTCCACTATCGTCTCTCTTATGCTGGTATGAAATCCAACCAATCGCTTTTTCTCGACAATTAAGTGTGAGTTATGCAATCCGTAACCATTCGCATGAACCCATGTAACTGACGATTCTTCGTGGACTGCACCTATACGGTTATTGTTTTTAAACACGTAAACAAATACGCATGATTGTAGACAATACCAGTGACTGTCTTGTACAATGCACCCCTTTTTTGTTTCTTATTCAGAAAATAGAATTTGGAACATATAGGGACGATTATTGCTTGAACGTGAAAAAATACTCGAACAATTCTTCATCCTAATTAAACGTCTTTATGCTTGAGATTTTACCCTGACCTAATAACTAGACCGTTAAGTGGCCGTGATGATTATTGGCCTTTATTTAGTCATTGGGAAAATAATAATCCATTTTCATAAAACTATATTAAACTCAAAAGCATTTTGCTCAATTTTCTAAAATTTTGGTTGACATACCCCAATAAAAATCTTTCAAGAACAGAAAGTATGATCATAACAGCATTTTCTATTTCAATCGTGAAACTACGTTCTAAAATAGAGGTGAAAATCAAAATGGAGAAGATCAATCAATCAAGCTGTTATTCGGGTTCGCACCCAATTTCGAGACAGGAACGGATAAGTGTAGTCGAATCAAATGGCCTGAATTTTGCAATTCAGACTTCAATCGGAAAGAGACAGTCAACCGGAACACAGCCGCGGTTACAAAAGACACACACCATCGGTAAAAAAGAAAAAAAAAACAATTAGAATGGACAGAACTGAGTATACATATGTTCAAATAAGGATGATTATTGAATGGAGGTGAAGCCAGTTGCAGTTAAGTATGCTTATTATGATGAGATAGTAGACAAACATAAGCCTATTCTACAATTATAAAATAATAATACTTACAGAAATCAGCAGGGTTATGATAAGGCGGACACCTCAAACCCGCACTGTCCAATGCCGGCACTAAGGCTGCTCTAGGTCCATTGTATAGATTCCGTCCATCCTCCAGGCAGTACACTTTGTCAATCTTCTCAAATAGCAGCGCAGATGGCTGGTGGATGGTGGCCACCAATGTTCTACCACCGCGTGCTAGATTGCTCAGCAGAGCTATCAGGGATGCTGATGATGATGAATCTAGGCCCCTGTAACATTATGAGCATTGTGAACTCGCTGATATAAGACTCCATACCCAAAGGGTGCCAACCGGTCCCTGTTACTAAGCCAATTTTATTTTTAGGTAATAGGTGATGATTTCAACTTACGTGGTGGGTTCGTCCAGAAACATAAGTGAGGGATCCGACAGTAATTCTAAAGCAACTGCAAGCCTTCGTCTTTGACCGCCTGATAAGTCGCGGCAGATGGTCAGAGCTGTTCCGCTAAGACCCAAAAGGGCTAAAATCTCGTAGACCTGCAATAAAACATTTGATTTCACAGGTGTTTAATGTTTGTAACTCATTAGATTTGATTTTTTACTCTTTGATGGCCATTTTTTATCAGTCGAAAATAATAAGACTTGCGTAAATCCTTTATTAGCATCATTATAAATAATATATAAGATTATCAGCTAAGCATTGGTGGCAACATCAATACGTCATGAAGAGATGGTGAGTGAATTGAGTTCACTGAGCGGACCCAGAGAACATACGAACATTTACATCCTTTTAAATATGACTGCTTGAGTATAACTTTGAAAATAAATATTTGAAGAGGCAAAAGCGTGGGATGAGGGATAAAATACCTAAATAAGTATTTGTGATGGGTTGTATGATGAATTTTCACACACTTTAGGTTGTATTATAAATTCAAATATTTAGATAAGTAACAACAATAACATGAAGGAAAAGAAGGATCCTTTTTGTCTGATCCCCAATTTATTTTAAATGAGTAATAATATACTGACTCTTTGTTCTCTAAAAATAATATATGGGAAAACCAGTGATTCACAAAGCAAAGGGGATATGACAATGATTAAATATTACTAGTTATAAACTATTAATTCCCATGACATAATGAGGAAAATATTTTCTATAATTTGAATTTTTTTATCCTTATAAAAGTATCCGACGTAGTTTAGATGAGAAGATGACCCTGGGTATACAGAATTTCGTAATTAATTACATGTCGTTGGAATTTCTGTATTTGTAGATATTTTTAGAGAGATGAGAAGAATGATTTTATCAGTGTCTAGAACTACTCATTGTTACCTATATTAAGCCTGGGTCTTTGTGGGAATACAAATTAAAAAAAAAACTATGGGGGGCACATAGTATTCCCACAACAAATATCTACCGTACGTTACGAAAGCAAAATAACAATCGTAGAATTGAAATTTAAACAAGTAAATAGTATTTAAATGAAAAAATATTTTTATATGGGTATTTTCATTATATACGAGAGGGTTCTCTCTGAGCAAAAACATAATGGAATGAAATTTCCTCGATAGAAAAAAATCACAAAGCTACCTCTAATAATAATTAATTTTCGGTTTTATTCGTTCATGGTGTATCTAATTAAGACAAAAATTCGATAAATAATATCACTAACATATGACCTAGGGCTGCTACTAACGATTTTTTTAAATATTCTATACTTTACGAGTTATTTAGATAAAAAGCGCTTAGTTCATTTTTGTTCCGCGGAACACGCTATCTCCATCTCATCTGCACGCGAAGATTAGACATAAGTTTGTTTCATCTGACATTGCCATATTTTTCTGGCTTGGTACGTTACCTTTTCTTTTCTCCCATGTGCAGTAAAATCCGCAAGTTTAAGTGCAGCGGCAAGTGACATGGCTTCGTAAACGGTGAGGTGCTCGCGTAGATCGTCATGCTGGCGGATGAAGCGCGCGCCCCCGCGTCCTGTCGCCTGGGAAGCGCAGGCGCAGATACCGTTCACTGCAATCTCGCCTTTTGCTCCGCGTGTCCTATGGATTAAGAATTGGAATATTAGATGGAGTACCTACCTCCACCTAATGGAATACCGCAGCCAAATAACTTTATGTTGTATTACTGCGCGCGAGTAAGGTCGCCAGAGCTCATTGGGGAGGGGTGAAGAGACTGTAACGCGGAAGTGATGCCCCGTCTGTTGCAATCGTCTAAATGGCTACGGCAAGTGTTTTCTATGTCAGACGGGTGACAAGCTGGAAGGCGGTCCATCAGATACCATCAGG
Source organism: Polyploca ridens (assembly GCA_951394255.1). Classification (NCBI taxonomy): domain Eukaryota; kingdom Metazoa; phylum Arthropoda; class Insecta; order Lepidoptera; family Drepanidae; genus Polyploca; species Polyploca ridens. The sequence continues at coordinate 11,497,936 of OX596251.1, read as the reverse complement.
TACCAAGAGGTAATCGTCGTCTATAGAAGCCATATCAGCGGGATAGCCAATGCGTTGGCGATACGTTTAAAAACCCTACAAGGCAACTGGCTCTCAAGTGGTACTGCCGGAACATACCGGTAGGTGATCGGCGACAGATTTTCGACTTGTCAGTAGCGGAGTACTTACTACAAGAAACCTTACCACTTAGAAACAAACAAATAAACGTTTCACGCCAGTGGACTTCAGCGTCAATTAGCAAATGGCTGAGCAAGACACCTTTCCCCGCGCAAGCACTCCACCCGCCCGCCAAAACTATTTCTTCTAATTTAGAAAGTATTGTTTACTGTTCAAGTACTTCATACATTTTATTTCTTGGCGAAATTGTAGCATTAGATCTCACAAAATTTGTTTTGCAAGACAGCAGCCTTATATTACAAAGCTTTTAGCATCAATATTGGCCCTGATTTGGTACGGATTTCTGATGAAGTTAGCGAAGGAACAGGGGCGAATAATAACATAACATAGATACGAGATTATAAAACGTTTCAAATAGTAATACTGGATATACCGGGTCTTAGTTACTTCAAACAAGTATTCCCCATAACTATGAGAAATCTAAGGTACATTGCGATAGTTATAAAGCTAAGGAGAAAGTGACTGTGCGTTAACTACCTACCTAGTAAGGATTGTGTTCTGTAATTGTAGTTATACGCTCAAAGATTAAATTCTAATTAGTATGTCAGTTATATTATCAAAAAATATTGGACACGTATTTTTTGCTTTACCAAATCGTTAAGAATTTACAAAGATAAAGCGAGTCAAAGTTCGGGAATGGGGGCTAGTGATGTCACTTTAGTGCAAAAGTGTACTCTAACGTGATTGTCACGCGGAACTTTAACACCCGATATCTTCGTACACACGGCTACATATCAAGCTATAATTTCCAGTATAAGCTGACCTCTTATTGTACGGAAATTCCAACGAATTATAAAGAAATCCTTTACAATGCGAGCTTATATTGGAAATGTATAGCTTGACGTGTAGCCGCGTGTACATTGACAAAAGAAAAAAAATACGTGTAATATTTTTTGATAATGTAAAAGAGTCCGTCTTTTACATATATATACCTAATAAATAGAATTTTTTAGTCATATAGCCTATTCTATATGCCGTGGAAAAGTAATTTTAATCATAAAATCGTTACTCTTCCTTTTATGTTGTACTAACCCTATTTACCACCTTATGGTTTGAGTTTCATGATATCATCTTAGTACACAGTCAGTCAGTAGAAGATTTATGCACCCATGACGTTTAATATGTTTCCCAAACACAGATTGGTAGTTGTGTCACTACAGACCAACAAGAGTTTACCATTTTTCTCGAAAATAGCTGTTCAGCCAACGCAGTAAAAAATATGCTGTAAAATTGGATCGTTTTTTGCAATGCACCTTAAAAATACAAAGTCTTGCATTTCCATTATTTTATTGTATAACTAGCTGTTCGTGTCCGGCGTCGGACATTTGGAAATTTATATAGGTATATAGCCTATGTCACTCTGTGATAAATAGGCTTACTAGGTGAAATAATTTTTAAAATTGGGCCATTAGTTGTTGAGTTTATTCAAACAAAAATACAAATATACAAATCTATTATTACTACTATTATATTTTAAGGCGATGATAGCTCAGTGGTAGTGACGTCGGATACCGAGATGAAGGTCCCGGGTTCGAATCCTACAATGAGCTTGAGCTTTCGGTGAAGGAAAACATCGTGAGGAAACCATAGCACGGTGGTAGGGTACTTGTAGTATCCGCCTGGCTGGCTACCACCCTCAAGTTAAAAATCTGTCGCCAAGCACCTTTCGGTGTGTTCCGATAGCTGCACTTGAGAGCCAGATCCATCTAGGCCTTGTGTGCTTACCACCTTCGGCCGCATCATCACTTACCATGGTGAGATTGCGGTCAAACACAGGCCTATAAACAGTAAAAAAAAAAAAAAAAAACTTCTCTCTTTATTATTAGTGTAGAAGATAACATCATTATATTTTTGGAAAATACAAATAGATAAAAACGTGTGGGCCATTGGGTTTTCTACTTTTCAGACTAACAATCTTGCTCTTCACAGTGCTATTTCAATTTACCGTTAGTACTACTTTAGCATGAATAAAATAAAATAACGTACAGATAACAGTTGGTACAAAAACTTTCTAATGCTCTACTTCCTAATGTACAAAACATGCAATATTTAGTTTTTTGATAAAATTTGCACTGGCTTCAGCGGAGAGAGCCATACATAAATTGTACGGTATTTAAGTTCTAACTTATACCAACTAACGGTCTTACTCATAAAAATCTCTTAAATAACGGATTAAATAGTATATAGCTAAATACTATTTAAAATGTTATTCAGTGTTTAACTTTTCTTTACTCATAAATGCATTTTAATCATGATTTAGTTATTGAAGGTTTTAAAGAGCAAAAATAATATTATATATGGCGACACCAACGTCAAGACCATAAATTTGACAGTTATGGAGGTTTTAAAAAAAAGAAAAAACAACAATTTGAAAAGTTTTATTATGTGTTTTATGATAATATTATATTGTATATGATCTGAATCTCGGAAACAGCTCCAATGGGTTTCGGGGGGCGAAAAATCGATCTAGCTAGGTTTCATTTTTAGAAAACGTCGTTTTATCCGTGTTTTCAGGCAATGAAAAACTACTTTTTTTCTTTTTAAATGGGCTTGCGTTTGGCCACTGACCCGCCCATAAGAGGCGATGACGAAGCCTAAGATGAAACACGCTTACCCAGAAGAAACCTATTCACTCTGGCCTTGAAAGTACCTAGATTGTAAGCGTCAGGAAACACAGACGCCGGAAGCAAGTTCCAGTCCCTTGCTGTCCGCATTATAAATGAGAATGCAAAACGCTGTGTCCGTATATTCGGTATGTCAACAACGTACGGGTGAAAATTTTCCCGGCGTCTTGCGGTTCGGTGTAAAAATGGGGATGGTGGAATAAGGTTGAACAATATCATTAGAATACGAATGTAAATTTTGCCACCATTTACAAGGTTATCATAGCCAAATCAGCCGAAACCAGAAGACCCTGTTCGAGTCCAGATGATATTTTTTTTTGCTTTTGAGTTCTTTTGTGAGAAAAACTAATATGATTTACCAAAAACGAGCAAAGCTCGGTCATCGAGGTACAAGTTTAAGTAATTTATGGTGTTTCTATATAATCTAACATCATATATCCAGCTTATTTTCTGAAATCAATGAAAAATATTTTACAGCAATCAAGCAACAGCTGTTTATTTGGCGGCCATTTTGCTATTTAGCCCGTTAAACAAGGGTCGTAGGTTGTTTAATTTGACAGCTCTTTAAATAACGTTTTTAAGCAGTGAATAGGGATAAATACCGTTTATGAGTGAAGATTTTTTTAAATAACTGTTTTAAGTATGACTTAACTTTAAATAGCGTTTATGAGTAAGGCCGTAAGTACTCTAGTACTTAGTTGGTATATCGTTATGAATCTACATTTTGTCATGTAATTTCTAATGCAAATGCAAGTGCATATAGTCCAAGCATATTGCAATTCAATTGAAACTCGATTGAATTGATGATTCAATTGTTTCTTTAGACTTTGATACTGGGGTTAATCAGCTTATTATTATACTCGTGGAACGCATTAATTAAGTACTTACAATGCAATAATTATTTATTTCACAAAACAGGACACAATTAGAAACTAAAGGGGTTAGAACCTTTGTGGCATAGCTAGCCGCCGCCATTTTAGTTTTTTTTCAATGTCGCGGCGCACGATGAAACTGGTATATATGGGTAGAGGACACTTATACAAACAAAAAATGTTAATCAATATGGTGGCCTAAAGTGTCACGTTTCCGAGATATTTGGAGGTAAAGATCGCCATATGAGAATTACGACAATCATTAAAAATTAACTTTTTACGTGTTTATATGCATTCGATTGTATTCAAATAATGGTTCCCAGGTTGATTTATAAATTTTTTAGTAGAGAGTTAAACTAGGAGCACGAAAAACAATATTTTTAATTACTTACCTACTAAACAGCATCGTAATATTCGCTATGAACCACAATGTTGTCAAAGTAGCTCGGATCGTGACTTGTTTTAAGTTGTTTTCCATCTTGTCATTATTATACAAACAAAAATGACAATACTTGACCCAAAATCTCATGTTACCAAGTTAATTGGAACTAAAGATCGCTAAGTAATGCTCCCTGGGTGCCAAAATTGCAATAGCGACGTAATAGTACATTATGATACATGTGTGCAAAGTTGGTTAGTAATACTCGAGGCGTATTAAGCGCGTGAGCCGTAGGCGAAAGCAATAAGTGAGCCGAGAGTGTAATAATCAATGCACACGCGTGTCATACGAGGTTTTTTTTGACAGCGGTGAGCTGTCAAACTATTTTACCATTTTAAATTAAGAATGCTTGGTCTACACTACACATATCACTTGCAGTGAGGTCCAAACTTATCATAATCGGGATTATACCTTCATAAAACTGTCCGGTAATGTAAAGTAAAAAGCACAAATGGGTAATAAGCTGCATTAAGATACTAAAAGCGGTGCAGTAAATGTTATTTTACGAGTGAGTCTGTTGAAAATAAATAAAAAAACCCGGTCCCGCGGCCGGCCCGACCCGACCTAATAAAACTTCTACCTAAATGAAAGTCCCGTCTTCATCAAAGACTGCTCACAATGCCCAAAAAGGGCGATAGATCAGACCCGATGAATTACAGGCCTATTGCCATCACCTCCCATTCTCTCCAATGTCATGGAGCGAGTGATCAACACGCAGCTCTTGAGATACCTAGAGGATCACGATTTGTTGAGTGACCGACAATATGGCTTCCACCATAGTCCCTTGGCTGGTGACCTTCTAGTGTATATCTATGTGATGTGTCTATGTATGCACTAGAAGGTCACCAGCCGAGTGGTCACTCGCCATCGAGAGTCAAGGTGGCGAAGGCGTTCGATCGGGTCTGGCACTGGGGTCTTCTAACGAAGTTACCAGCATGTGGGTTTCCCGAGGGACTATGCAAATGGGTCGCCAATTTTTTGTCCAGCAGATGCATACGAGCTGAGAGACATAAATGCTGGCGTCCCGCAAGGGTCTGTACTGTCCCAAACACTGTTCCTGCTGCATATCAATGAAATGCTGTCTATTGAAGGCATTCATTTTACACAGGACGCTCATTGCAAATATTCTGAAATCGAGAGCACACTAACTAGTGTCTCCGATTACGGTCGACTAAACCTAGTCTATTTCAACCCCACTAAGACTCAAGTCGTTCACCGCTAAGAAAACCCCATTTGCTGTGACTTCACAATTCCAGAACACGAACATCAGTGAAAGCATCGGGATCCTCGGCATCGACATTTCTATCGACGTCAATAGGCCGTCTAGAAGACAAGGTTAAGCTAGCTTCCAAAAAACTGGAAATGCTCAACAGAGCGACGCAGTACTTAACATCGGGGCAAAGGCTGCAACTTTACAAGTCGCAAGTCCGGCCTTATATGGAGTACTGCTCTTTCCTGGATACCAGTTTGGGCCCTTAGACTCGGTTCAGCGACGTGCTATTAGAATTGTCGACGGTCCCCAGCTCACAAGCGGCTTAGGGCCCCTCAATCTGAGGAGAGATTTTGCCTCCTTATGTGTGTTCTACCGCTTGTATAACGGACAGTATTCTGTAGAATTGTTTAACCTGATGCCCACGGCTACCTTCTAACATCGCAAGTCTCGCCATTGACGGGGAGTCCATCCTCACACATTGGAACCAAAATAGTTTCGAACTATGCGGTCTGAAAGGAGCTTTCTTCCGCGGACGCTTAGACTATGGAATGAGCTCCCGCCGTGGTTTTCCCAACGGAGCGTGGGGTTCCTTAAAAAAGGTGTGAAGATATTTCTGTAGGGTCGGCAACGCACGAGTGATACCCCTGGTGTTGCAAGCGTCCATAGGCTACGGTAAGCGCTTACCGCTTAGGCGTGCCGTATATATGTTTGTTTGCTACCTAAGTAGTTTAAAAAATCCTTTTATTTAAAGGTTTGAGGTCACGGCTTGTTTCTATTATGTGTATTATTTTATTTTTAAAACCGTGATGCAATAATTAGTTGACCACAGTTTATTGCTTAAAAACAATAACATAAATTGTACTTAATCAACTTGAAACTATTGTCATTCTTCTCATATTATTTATACATCGATATTCCAAAATCTCGGTAACATTATATATTTTAAGACAAGTATTGTCATTTTTGTTTAATACATGGAAAACAAGTTAACCACTACGATCTGAGCAACTTGACAACATTGTGTTTCATTGCGAATATAGCGATGCGGTTTAGTAGGTAACCAATTAATGAATATTGTTTTTCGTGCTATTTGTTTTGCTATATTCTAATAAAAAGTTAAATCAACCTGGGAACTATTATTTGAATACAATCTAATGCATATAAACACGTAATAAGTTCATTTTTAATGATTGTCGTTATTCTCATATGGCGATCTTTACCTCCAAATATCTCGGAAACGTGACACTTTAGGTCACCATATTGCTTAACATTTTTTGTTTGTATAAGTGTCCTCTATCCAAATATACCAGTTACACCGTGCGCCGCCACATTGAAAAAAAATCAAAATGGCGCCGGGTGGCTATGCCAGCTCCCATACAAAAAAGTTCGTACCCCTTTTAGCAAGTTAGACCTAAATTCTTATCAAAGAATAATGGATAGCAAAATAATCTGTATGTAGGTACGATACGACTAACGACAAAAAAACGGTCATATACAATTTAGTAATAATCAGTTTATTACTTATACCAATGCCCGACCCAACTCAATAAAAATTTTGTTTACAATTTTAATCATGTAAATTTTTTTAAACAATGCATTCTGAAACACAAGCAGCCTTGAAAAACCCCGATGTTTTGTTAAGTAGGGTCAGGGACCATGCAAAGTCAAGCCTATTGTTGTTGTTTTTAAACTGTAGGCAATTATTGGATAGTTCGAAAAAAAAAACATTTGATTGAATTCCACTTTGTCTGAATTGGCAGCCTACCAATAACTTTCAAAGCGATACCATTTTACGTATGTTTTTTCGATAAATCCCATAGAGTTAGAATATTATAGAGCAACGTTACCTTGTGCGAAGCGTGAGTAGTTTCAATATAGATGAATTCTCAGATAATATCTGAGAAAATATATTATATATTATATTACATATATTATATCATACACTAGTTAATTTACAGTCGGACAAAATGTCGATGTGGATTCCTTGTCAATTGTTCTCGGTAAAAGTATGGATAAAAAACGAGAAATTGGCATTCATTATATGTATTTTAGTTGTTCAAACTATGTATGCGCACTTAGTTTCAAGGCATTTAGACCATACCGGTGCTTACGGACCGTACTCTAGTACAGTCGTTAACATTCTAGCTTTATGATACAACCCGACGTTCTTTTACACAAAAAATTTACATTTCTGGCTGCGTCGTTCTTTTTAGATAGTTGTTTGCAGTGAAAATTTGTGGTATTGGCCCTATATTCCTGTCTTTTTCAATAAAATCGGGATGAAGTGATTATTAAACTGGCATGTTTGAACATTTGTACATGAAAAGAATTCTGTAAAAGATTTAACACTTACAAGTATCCAGCAAGAATGTTGAGAAGGGTAGTCTTTCCAGCTCCAGATGGTCCCATTATGGCGGTCAATTCACCAGGCTTAAAGCATCCATCTACGCCCTTGAGGATTTTTCTTTGTTCTGAAATTAAAAGATACTCATAAACATATTTTATCAATATCTATCTGGATATTTAATATTTGAAAAAAAAAATATGTTTTCCGAAAAATCCAGTGAATTTCTGTCACATATTATTTTTCATAGACTTTTGCACATAGGTGATTTAGTAAAGTTATAGGTAGTAGTTAGCTAACAAACATAAATAACACTTCGACGAATGTTTCAATCGTCCAATTTTAGACTTTAGGTCTTAGGGTTTTGGAAAGAAGATAGAAAGGTATTTGTGACATGCTTCTTTAGTGAAGATTTTCCTTTAACTTATGAACCTACGACGTATCTGTTAATTTTCCTAAAACGTTATTGCCTAGCAGTATTACAAAAGTACCTATCACTGGGAAAATACTGAAATATTATGACAAACATAAAAAGAAATACCGCAAAAGCTTTATTTTCTGTATATGATGATATGTGTATACCTCTGACCTCAAAACAACTTTATAATATTACTATTAATAGTAGGCTGATTGTGCAAGAATTACTTGCATTTTAACGTCTATTAAAAACAATGAACAATAGTTTTATTTAAGTGATTCAGAAGTCAATTACCTAGATTTCACAATATAGTAGAAGAAATGATTCACGTCATCATCATATCAGCCCATAGATGTCCACTGCTGAACATAGGCCTCCCCCATTGATTTCCACTTCGAACGGTTCTGGGCCGCTTGCATCCAGCGGCGCCCAGCGACTCTGACCAGGTCGTCGCTCCACCTGGTGGGAGGTCGTCCCGCTCGGCGCTTTCCAATACGTGGTCGCCACTCGAGAACCTTTCTTCCCCATCGGTTATCGGCTCTTCGAGCGATGTGGCCTGCCCATTGCCACTTCAGCTTACTGACTCTACGAGCTATGTCCGTCGTTTTCGTTCTCCTACGAATGTCCTCATTACGGACCCTGTCACGTAGAGAAATTCCGAGCATAGCTCGTTCCATAGCTCGCTGAGTGACTCTAAGCTTATTTATGCGGCCAGCAGTAAAAGACCACGTCTCTGTCCCGTATGTCATCACTGGTAACACGCACTGATTGAAGACCTTTGTCTTCAGACTCTGAGGTATTCGGGACGTGAAGATATGCCGTAACTTCCCGAACGCTGCCCAGCCGAGTTGGATTCTTCGATTGACCTCTTTGTCGAAGTTGGACCTACCTAGTTGGACAATTTGTCCTAGGTATACATACTCGTCTACAACTTCGAGAACAGTGCTCCCAACAATCACCGGCATTGGCGGAATATGAACATTAGACATAATTTTTGTCTTGTCCATATTCATTTTGAGGCCTACCTGTTGGGAAACTCTGTTGAGGTCATTGAGCATGATGTTCAAAGCTTCCAGCGATTCCGCCATAATGACTATATCGTCGGCAAATCGAAGGTGAGTGATGTGTTCGCCATTGATGTTAATGCCATATCCTTTCCAGTCCAAGAGCTTGAAAACATCCTCCATTACAGTGGTGAAGAGTTTCGGGGAAATTACGTCACCCTGTCTTACACCCTTCTGCAACTGGATTGGTACCGTACTCTCGTCCTGGACTCGGATTGACATGGTAGATTTACTGTACAAACATTTCAACACTTCGATATAGCGATAGTCAATTTGGCATCGCTGTAGACTCTGTAACACCGCCCATGTTTCGACTGAATCGAAGGCTTTCTCATAGTCCACATACGCCAGGCATAATGGCCGATTATACTCCTCAGTCTTCTGTATAATCTGGCGGAGTGTATGTATGTGGTCTATGGTACTAAAGCCTTTACGGAAACCGGCTTGTTCGGGAGGCTGGAAGTCATCAAACCTACGTGCGAGACGATTCGTAATGACCCTCGAAAACAGCTTATAAACGTGGCTTAGGAGGGAGATCGGGCGGTAATTCTTCAATAGGGCCTTATCGCCTTTCTTGAAGAAGAGCACCACCACGCTTCCACTCCACACTTCTGGCGTTGTACCTTCGTGTATGACGGAATTAAATAGCTTCTGAAGGACTACAAGTACCGGTTTACCACCCGCTTTCAGAAGCTCTGTTGTAATTCCATCTTCACCCGCCGCCTTGTTGTTTTTAAGCTGTTTATGAGCCATTCTAATCTCGTACAGGCTGACGTCCGGGATATCTTCGGTGTAATGTCGGGTCAACTTTGCTCTTGCGTCACTGACCGGTAATGTATCTGGTTTCCGTGACGAGGTGTACAGCTGTCCATAGAACTTCTCGATCTCTCTCAAGATCTCTGGCTTTGACGTAATGATGTTGCCGGTGTCGGTCTTCAGCTTGGTCAGTTGGCTTTGACCAATAGACAAATCTCTTGCGAACACTTTAGAACCTTTGTTCTGTTTTATTGCCTCTTCAATACATGACGTATTAAAGAGTCGTATATCGTGTCGCATTGCGTTTGAGATCTGCCTATTTAGCTGCCGATATTCGGCTGTATCAGCTGAAGACTGCAACTTCATTTCACGTCGTCGCTTCATGAGTTTGAGAGTCTCATCCGAGAGTTTTTGGGTTCTATTCGTGCGGTGGGTCTTAAAGAACTTCGATCCTACCGCATGGACAGTTTCCACGAGCCTGTTGTTCGTATTGTCCACCGTCACGCAATCATCCAGGCATTGGAAGCGATTGTGAAGTTCGAGCTGAAAGCTTTCAGGGTCTTGGATATATGCAGATTGGGGTCGGAGCGTAGACTTTACCAGACGACATCTTTCCACCTGGATCTTCAGGTTCAGTGTGCCTCTTACTAACCGGTGATCGCTGCCGGTCTTAACCCTGTTGATCACAGAAACATCACTGAAGATTTGCCGCTTTGTCGTCAAGATAAAGTCTATCTCGTTTTTGGTGGATCCATCGGGGCTAGTCCAGGTCCATTTCCTGTGCGGCCGCTTTTTGAAGAAGGAGTTCATCATAAAGAGTCCCTCCAACTCCATGAAGTCGGCCAACCGTTGCCCCCTAGGGTTCCTCTGCCCAATTCCAAACTGCCCCACTCTCAGCTCCTCGTCATTCCTAATGCCTAGCTTCGCGTTAAAGTCCCCCATCAATACCATATAGTGAGTTTTAGAGGCATGTATGGCTCTTGAGATATCCTCATACAATGTCTCTATCTCGTCATCTGGGTGTGATGAGGTCGGAGCGTATACCTGAATGACCTTCAGCGAATACCGTTTGGTAATTCTGAGTATCAGGTATGCGACTCTCGGTGAGACACTCTCTATCCTCACTATATTCTTGATGAGGGGCCTGCGGACAATAAACCCGACACCACCCTGTGACAGGTGATCACCCTCCCGGTAGTAGAACAGGTTACCGGATTTAAGGATTATCGTGTCCTCCCCCTCTCTTCGGACTTCTGATAATCCCATAATATCCCAGCGCAACCTGTCCACTTCTTCCTCCAGCTCAATGAGCTTCTCGTCGGTCCTCAGAGTCCGTGCATTATATGTTACCAGGTCCAGTCGTCGGTGTTGGTAGCCGGATCTCTGCCGGAGACTCTTAGCACCCCCTGCCCCGCCGTTACCGTGACCGCTACCGTAGCCCGGGATAGCGGGGCCGCCGGGGACTGGGGGCCGTTGCTGTGTTTGTGTATTCATTTGGGGGGTATTGCCGTAATCACCACGCTTGGCAGGCGGGTTGGTGATCGCAGTAATGATACGTATCACAGATGGACGCTGCTGCCCGTCCACTGGTGTATTCCATTAGTCGCCTTTTACGACACCCTTAGGATTGGAAGGGTTGGCCCTATTCTATGCCGGGAGCCACACGGCAAAAAATGAAAAAATGATTCACGTATTAAGCAAAATTGTGTAAACAGATACCCGTCATCGTTTACCCATCATTCACGAAATATTTACATACGTATTTAAAATAATAGTTATTAGATTATGTAATTTGTAGCATGACAGGTAGGTATTTCTAATAAAAATTTCGATAACAAATCAAAACATTGTTAGTGGAAGTAGTTAGGTAATAATAAAGGAAACTGGAATCATGTTCTATCATTTATAGTTTGATTTATTATTAAGCTCGCAAATAATGATTTGATCTCTATTGCTAATGCATTAAATACCCATTATGTAAAATAAGTTCTATTGACGTCATATGATATTTGAATATAAAATAACAAAATGGGGATAACGGCTAACACGTTTTGGCAATTTTTTTCATAGCCATTTACATAGGCATAGACTGACATTTCTCACGAAAATGTCGTCCATAGAGATATAATATATATATAGATAGAGCGACTATACTAGCGCCTTCATAGTTTGAACGACTAAACACATTTATAACTTTAATCTGTGACACTATAATGAATGCCAATTTCTCGTTTTTTATCGATAAGTACTTTTACCCAAAACAAATGATAAAGAACTCTTAGTTTTTTCTGATTGTAGTTAAGAGTGCGTACCAAGCCAGAAAAATATGGCAATGTCAGATGAAACAAACTTATATCTAATCTTCGCTTGGAGATGAGATGGAGATAGCGTGTTTCACGGAACAAAAATGAACTAAGCACTTTTTATCTAAATAACTCGTAAAGTATAGAATATTTTAAAAAATCGTTAGTAGCAGCGGAGCCCTAGGTCATATGTTAGTAATATTATTTATCGAATTATTGTCTTAATTAGATACACCATGAACGAATAAAACCGAAAATTCATTATTATTAGAGGTAGCTTTGTGATTTTTTTCTATCGAGGAAATTTCATTCCATTATGTTTTTGCTCAGATAGAACCCTCGCGTATATAATGAAAATACCCATATAAAAATATTTTTTCATTTAAATACTATTTACTTGGGTAAGTTTCAATTCTAAGATTGTTATTTTGTTTTATACGCACTCTTAAATCAACTGGTGTATGATATATCTATGTATACATTTATATGCAAACTGCTCACGTTTCACACAAGGTAATGTTGTTAATGCTATCACTCTATTAATATTCGTACTCTATGTTGTCGTCCGTTCTATCATTACGCTAAAAACAAACAGTATTATGTATCTAGTACTTTTAAGCTAACATAGTCTAAGTGATAATTTATAAAAATTGTGTCAAACTTTCTAAACGCTGCCGTAGTGTTGTATGTAAATAATACATTCTATTTTGTACATTCTAATGGTTTTTATTAACGCAATCACATTCCAGTCAATAAATAACCACAAATACCCTTTCTTTTATTATCAGCTATCAATCAAATAGATTTGATGTGAATCATTGTAATGATATCTGTAATCTTTGAAATGCAAGGTTCGTTGTCCTGTTGACAATGAAATTATTATCGGAAACATTCACGTGTGAATGACATAGGTACATTTTCTGTATGCATAATTCTGGATTTGTGCGGGTTTTAACTGAGCAGTCACGTCAAAATTATATGCTAAGAAAAGGCCTTAGCTTTTTTTATTTTTATTTTAAATGGGCTTGCGTTTGACCTTCGACTGACCCCATTAGGAGTTATGACGAGGCCGAGGATGTAGCACGCTTACCCAGAAATAGTCTATTCACTCCTTGAATACATCAAGGTTATAGGTGTCGGGAAACACAGACCCCGGAAGAGAGTTCCACTCCTTCGCTGTTCGTATAAGAAACGATGAAGCAAAGCGTTGTAATCTAATAATATATATAAAATGCTTTTGTGGGTACGTAAATACGCAGTTTTCTCAATCACCACCAACCCCAATCAACTTCCCGTTGGGGTGGTAAATACCCCTTGGTCTCCAGGTGGTAGTAAGGGAGTTTGGTCGCGGTGGGTGGAAGGGGGTGGTTGTGGGTGACGAAAATGTTAAAACATATATTGCTGTCCTTTTCTAACGCATGAGGACTTCTTAAAGATCTCAAAATTTCTGGACACAGACTACGGAGGACATATTCTCGCTAACAAAAAACTGTGTCTATGGAGTCGGCCACCTCTCACGCACACCTTAGTTGGCTATTCCGCGGGAAATTAGACTCTGTCGTCATTTACACAGAGTCGATTACTCGCGCTCAACTAATGTGTGAATGTGTGCGTGCCGGCTTGTACGTACAGCGTGGTGGCCGACTTGAGTGACACAGTTTTTTGTTAGCGAGAATATATCCGAGTTTTTTTAATATCTGTGTTTCTGGAGTGGAAAGTTCCAAAATGTGTAAAACGGTTATAATCGATCTGGAGTGTTCTAGAAAGTTCAACAAATATCTGGAATGATCTAGAAAATTCCAGAGTGAATGTAAACTATTATAATCGATATAGCATGTTTTGGGAAAGTTCTACAAATTTCTGGCTTCATCTAGAAAGTTCCAAAATGTCCAAAACTGTTATTATCGAGTTAGAATGTTCGAGAACGTTCTAGAAATTTCCAGAATGATCTGGAAAGTTCCAAAATAAGTGAAATTTATTATGATCGAGAATGTTCTAGAAATTTTCCGAATGATCTGGAAAGTTCCAAAATGAGTGAAATTTATTATGATCGATTTAGAATGTGCGAGAAAATTCTAAAATGAGTGCAATTTATTATAAGCGATTTAAAATGTTCGAGTAAGTTCTAGAAATTTCTAGAATGATCTAGAAAATTCTAAAATGAGTGCAATTTATTATAAACGATTTAAAATGTTCGAGTAAGTACTAAATATTCCTAGAATGATCTAGAATATTCTAAAATGAGTGCAATTTATTATAAGCGATTTAAAATGTTCGAGAATGTTCTAAAAAAATTGGATTGATATGGAAATTTCCAAAATATGTGATTGTGAGTGTTATTATTGATATAAAAGAACCAAATCGAAGTGATGTACATCTAAATATTCTAGAGTGATCTGGTACTGGAAATTTCAGTGTTTGATGGTATATAAACCGAAATTCAGTGACTTTTCGTCAGTTTAATCGTTATTGCAGTCGGGTAAAGATCAATTGGAATCAAGAGTAAAAAGTTAGTGATTTTCACAAGTGAAAAAGAACAAACTATTTGAATGTTCTAGGCTGTTCTAATACTAGAAATTTCGGTGAAAAAGAACTTTTTTTTTTTTAATTGAATGGGGCTTGCGTTTGGCCACTGACCCGCCCATAAGGGGCGATAACGAAGCCTAAGATGAAACACGCTTACCCAGAAGAAACCTATTCACTCTGGCCTTGAAAGTACCCTAGATTGTAGGCGTCAGCATTCTGGAGTGTTCTAACACCAGAAATTTCGGTGTCTGATGGTATATAAACTGAAATTAAGTGTATTTTAACCCGAGCAACGCCGGGTTTCGCTGCTAGTAATCTTATAATTTTCCTTACAACATAAACTTTCCGCAAACACTCACGCCGTCAGAAAGTGGCTCTTACCTATTGGGGTTGATGACCCATATTATTTTCGCTTTCTTGATATTTTTATAAAACCTCAAAATCAGGCTTTTAACTCCTGATATATTGAAAAAGATACGCATATAAAGGCTTGTTAAAATTCATAACGATAGGGTATTGACGTCACAGCTGACGATTATTCCGAGTATACGTCGCCACACGCCAAATGTTTTGAATACAATATTGATTGGCTTTATGGCTACCGATACACAACTACCTAGCATGCAAAAACTTATGCATTAGTAATTCGATGGTAAATTGAACAGAGAATACTAAAACAATTAAAGTATGGATGGCCAAAATTTTAATCAATTCTAAGTTTCACTTTTGCAATTCATGTAAATCCGAAAAAAAAATTAAAATAAAAATTTTCAGTAGGCACGTAACTTGGTCAGCTTTTGGCTTTCACTTTTCAGTTTTTTGCTATATGTGCTGGTGTTCAGTTGTTCTTTTCACTTTTTTTTTAAACATGTCTGTTTGGAACTAACTACATAAAAAAGAAAAATAGTCTAGCCAAGTTACGTGCCGGCAACAGCACTGACAATAAATCGTATTAAAATTTTTAAATAAAAGAAACAATGAGTACACAGGCTGATCCATAATGTGTGTTATCTAGAATTTCTAAAAGTGGCTTATTATTCCGTTGTTTGCCTGAACTACATTATAATGGACTGAACTGTAATTTCGGACCAGCCGATGTGTTCTCGCACCAGCACTCGAGAGTCAGTCCCCTTTTTGACCTTGTGTGCTTATCACCTTCGGCCACGCTATCACTTGTTGAGATGATCAAACAACCAGTATCCATATTTTAAAAACATTAAACCCGCCGCAAAAAATATATTTTTAACTAGCTTTGATTATACATTCTAAAACATTTTTTTAATAATTAAATAACCTGTCCTAATCTTGCGACGAATATATTCGAAGAAATATTTTTTTAGTATCTTATTCAAGTAGTTTTGAATTTTTTATTTCTAGTATCAAGATTTTTTGTTTGTTACGTTTTTGCCTTTTGTAAAATGCTGTGCGACCAAAATAACGTCCAAAGTAGTTCTATTTTTGTACGCGGTTACCTACCTACTTTAAAACATATTTACAATTTAAATAATCACGCAATATATTATGAGAAATAAAGAAATATATAATAATATTTTTTTTTGCTATTGCTAATTAGCTTTGATTATAAATTCTAAATGTTTGTTTTATACCTAATTATAAAACCTGCAATGTCCTAAATAATCAATGTTTCTTTTAGTATTTTATTCAAGTAATCTAGCATTCTTTTAATTTCCATTATCAAGATTTCTTTGTTTGTGACGTCTTTGACATTAGGTAAAATGCTGTGCGACCAAAATAACGTCCAAAGTTATTATGTATTTGTATATGCGGATTATGAAACCTAATATAAAGCAGGGGGTAACTCTTATTCATAATCGCTTTCAGTGTAATAGTGTGCCTCGTCTCACTCTTTCGATCACCAAATGTCACCTGTCAGATAAAGACTTCGGAATTGTAGATGGGGGTTAGATAGAATTTAAATAATCAAGAAATATATATTATAAACTGGTTAGGTATTATAAAAAGTACCACGTCACCGTGAACTATCTTTTTTAATTTAATAGAATGAAAGAATGTAAGAGTAATATTTTACTGCAGCTGAAATTTATCATAATTAAAAACTAAACATTTGGTCATGCCATGCTCATTTGGTAATATTTTATTACTGACTTATTGTCAGGGTTGAAAGTGCTAAAGTTTTTTAAGTAAATGTTATATTCATACAGCACGAAAAAAAAAACTGCTGTTCCATACGAATGTTCCTACTAATCAACCAATATGTATGGATCACAGATTCTTTAGAATTCAAGTTGTTTGTATTCATGAGTACCTAACCCTGAAAATTAGTCATAAAAAAACGACCAAGTGCGAGTCCGACACGCACACGAAGAATTTTCCGTGAAGAATTTTCTAGTATTTGCTGTTATAGCGGTAATAGAAATACACATAATGTGAAAATTTCAACTGCCAACCTATTATAGTTCATAAGATACAGCCCACTGACAGACGGACAGAACCCTAAAAATATTCCTATAATTCTGTTAGTCCTCTTCCGTAAAAATGCAGATCACGTTTTAACTTTATTCATCAAACGAAGCATATTAAGTTGCAAATTACAATTGCGGATCAATTAACGTCTAATTCATAGTTCTATTGATAAATAACCACTAAGCTCACACTTCTGTATACAATTAAGTTAGTGTCGAGGTGTTGATTAGGTCACCTGTAGTTAGATAGGAAATGACTGTTCAAATTTTTTTAATCTACCTGTTTAAGGTATCGCATAATTTAAAAAGCTAGCGATTCGCCCTGGCTGCGCCTGGGTAGAGTTATTTGTTGAGAATGAGAAACTTCACTTGTGATTATATTCTAAGATATGTATATAATATATCGTTAAAGAAAATTTTGAAATAAATCTACTAAAAAGTTACTAATATGGTAAATTTGATAAGGATATCGGTCAATAGCTTACAGAAAGAAATAATTATTTTTCATTTTTTTATGACAAAAATGGTTATTGATGATCATCCTTACAAGATAAGACTTATTATGATATTGTGAACTTTTTTGTAGAACTATTTAAGACCAAAAATATTTTCAGTAGGTTCAAATAGCTAAAACTATTTCAGCAACCCATCCGAAAATGTCGCAGACTTATTTTTTGCCGATTTGATGAAATGACAGACAGAAAAACGCGGCGGTTGTCTTTTATTTTTAATATAGTGATATTTGCCAATATGTTGTTATGGTTTATAAATAAAAGATAGCTTAATCTCTGCGACAGTTGTTTGAGTCATATGAAAATTAACCTTATAGCTTTACAATAAGGTTCATCTGTTTAATCTGTGGTTGATTTGATGATGACACAGATAAACCTTATGTTAAAGCCATAAGGTTAATTTTCATATGACTCATACAACTGTCGCAGAGATCAAGCTATCTTTTTTTAACACGCTTTTATTAGCTTAACCTGTATGTATGTATGTATGTATGAATGTATGTAAAGGAATCTTCGAACGTAATTTTCATCGACTTCCAGACGTCAGATTAAACTGAAATTTTGCACACTTATCAAGTACCGATGACAATACTATAATTTGGTACCATCGAGCTGATCTGATGATGGATCCGGAAGGTAGGCACTGGAACTCCATAACGGAGCAACGTTTCCTAGCCGTGTTTGGGCTTGCTGGAATTGTCATGAGATGAACTTTGACCATGTATGATTTTCAGGGTCTGATGATGGAGTAGGAGAGTAAGCACTGGAACTCCATAGTGGAGCATCGTATACTAGCCGTGTTTGGGCTTGTTGGAATTGTCGTGAGATGAACTTTGACCATGTATGGTTTTCAGGGTCTGATGATGGAGTAGGAGAGTAAGTACTGGAACTCCATAATGGAGCATCGTATACTAGCCGTGTTTGGGTTTGTTGGAATTGTCGTGAGATGAACATAGACCATGTATAGTTTTCAGGGTCTGATGATGGAGTAGGAGGGTAGGCACTGGAACTCCATAACGGAGCAACGTTTCCTAGCCGTGTTTGGGCTTGTTGGAATTGTCGCACGATGAACTTTGACCATATCTGGTTTTCAGGGTCTGATGATGGAGTAGGAGGGTAAGCACTGGAACTCTATAGTGGAGCATCGTATCCTAGCCGTGTTTGGGGTTGTTGGAAATTTCGTGAGATGAATTTTGACCATGTATGGTTTTCAGGGTCTGATGATGTTGGTGGAGTCAAAGGGTAGTCAAAAGCGCCACACGCTTTTCATTCAAATATTGAACTTAATTAAAAAAAAAATGCATGCATTACATTTAGGCCCTTACGGGATAGACAGAGAATATACATAGGTACAATTTTATAATTATTTAATACTTTTTAGTGCAGGGCTTTTAAAGCGTGTTTTTTTAGTTTTTTTAAACTGTAATTTTATATACCATAATCATATTATCACTCGTGAGAATTCCGTATAAACGCTATTTTGGAAATAGTCAAGTAAAGACCATTTCCAAAATGTCTTTGCTTGTTATTTTGGAAATTAATGTTATCCAATTTAATTTAAATAAATGAATAGTGTCTTCTCTGCGTATAGTACCTACCCTACATACTGAAATACAATCAAATCAAATAAATCCTTTATTTCTGTAAATAAAGCAAAATTTTATATAGTCCAGTCATTGTAACAGAGCCTATGTTTACATTTTGATTACATCTACATCATTATGTCTCATAATAAAGGGTCTTCTACCATTGTAATAAAACAATGAAAGGTCTTTGGTACAAACATTTGAGATTTTAATCATTTAGGTTCCTACAGCATTTATTTTTCATGCACTATGTTTATTAAAACGCATGATCTAATGACATTGTAATTCATTGTCTTTGGTTTCCATAAATAATCGTGATTTTATTATTATAAAATTATTCATTATTATGCGTATTTTTGACATATTGTTGTCACGCATATGATATGAGCATGAATACTAATTAATTATTCCATTCCTCCTTCATTGTATGGGTAAGCTGGCATACGGCTACGTAGTCAGTAGATTTACCTAACACAGTTTATAAATATCTATTTAAATTGACAGTGGCGCCGATTCTGTTGTAAATCGCATTAAAATAATTTTAGTCACATCACATCTCTATTTTACAAACATTATTGAAAAAGGATAGAACATATTTAAAGCTGTCAATTTACGGCCTTACTCATAAACGCTATTTAACTAAATCTACTGAATAAATGGTCAAATAAATAACGTCACCTTGCTGTCATTGTCAAACAATTGACGTTATTTAGGTGACCACTTAATCAGCTTATTAGTTAAATAACGTTTTATGAGTAAGGGGGTATGTCTTTGCCGTCTTCATTTGCGGGTATTTAGACGTAAACGCGATAGATGGTTACTAAATTTATATTGAAAACAAACATTGGACTAATTTGACAGGACTAAATTTCTTACATCCTTTTCTCATGTTCTTTGTTAGAAAGAGACATAGTGAGACTAAAATTAATTTAGTTGTAAACAGAATCAGGGCTAGTATTTACTGTTATTTCTAAAAAAATATACCTATCTCTTCAAGCTATGGAATTTAAAATACACAAACAAATTAGTAATTCTTATTGACATTTTGTAAGCGCATATACCTGGGTATACAGGTCGTTGTTTTGGTCAGCGACGAGCGACTCAGGGTCGATAATACAATAGATACTGGTGCTAAAAAAAATATAAAAAAATACTTTATTTGTTTTTTAATAATAAAAATAAAAAAATTAAAATTTTGAAGATCATGTAATAAGCTAAAGTGTAGACATAATACTCATCGGGAGTGCGAGGGAGTAAAGAAATGGGGCGATGGCGGCTTGCGCCTAGCTCTAGTCAGTGCACGTGTCGAGTAACCATACTTTGCGGTAATTTTATTTCAAATTGAATAAGGTATTTCTCAACATTTTTACAGTATTTAATGGAATTAAGTCCATTTTTGGGGAATATATATTTTGTACTACCGCTCCTGGGTCGCTTGTCGCCGACCAAAACAACACCCTGTATTTGTAAATTATGTAATAATTGAATGATTCATTTAAATTCATAGAAATTCCACTTCTTGTTATGTCGTTAGTTAAATATAAACTCTATTGTATTTCTATTTAGGTGGAATAAGGCCTATCAAGTAGGTAATTTATGAACTCTCGTTGTGAAATGAATCAAAGGGCAAAGTTTATCCTATTGAGAGTGCAACCTTTTTTCGGGTTATTTACGCAATGTTTTTCGTAAAGAATAATAAAAACTGGCCAAGAGTCTTAGTCCGCCTCGCAAACCAAGGGTTCTGACCTTTCTTACAAGTAACTTTACTGGTTTGATTGTTTGTGAAGGAATTTTGATGATTTCGAAAAAAATGCCAGCTCGAAACATCGTTCTATTTTCCCTGTAATATTTACATCTATGTCTATCAACTATAATTATTTCAGATATTGGGCTATGCGAACTTCGGAGATAAGGGGGAATGGTATTTTTTATGACGTTCTTCATAATAAGTCAAAAACTAAACAACATAAAAGAAAATAAGAACCTCTTTTGGAATATACAAATGAAGTTATTTCATATGATACCCCATTTAAACTTGTAGCCCCAATTTGATTTTTCTGTCCCCTATTTCGTGTACCTTTTGCAAAGAAACTAAAATTATTTTTAATTTTTTTGCAATAAGATTGGGTAGGTAGTTGGGTACCTAAGCAATATTTATAACTACCTACTACAAATTTCAAATCAATAGCACAGATTAAAGATGTCAATAGCATCAGTGTTTGCTGAAATATGCCGCTGTGACAGATGAACAGACGGGACGGGTTCGAAACCCCAAAAATAAACAGGAAGGAAAAAGTGCGTCATGTATTCAGTATTTTATTTAACTAATACTGTAAACAGTATGGGGAATGGAACAGATAACAATGGAAATATATTTCTGAGTGCCTTTACAATTTTTTTGGATACTAATTTGGTTTTAGCAGTTACTTAATTAAAATAAAATATAAAAAAACACTAATTGACTCAGTGTCATGTAGGTATAAACGAATTCACCGAATGATAAGAAAAATTCTCATGCTTCAAATATTCATATAAAAAAAAACAGACTGCGTAAAATAAAAAAAATACTGTAAGGAGCAAAACAAGCTCTGTACCTAATTTAAAGTTTATTTTACGCAGTCGGGTATTTTTTATATGAGTATTTTTGATTCATGAGAATTTTTCTTATGATTTGGTGAATTCGTTTATACCTACATGACACTGAGTCAATTATTGTTTTTTTATATTTTAAATTAATTATTATTTTGGGAAATTTTCTGGGTAAAACAATTATAATAATTAAAATTAGTCCGCTTTAATTTGTGGCTTTAATTAATGTTTTGACAAATATAAAGTTCGGGAGTGGGGGCTCGTGCGTGACGTTCACATCATAAAATGAAAAAATACATGTCTTATATTTTTTGATAATGTAAATGACGGACTAGAATTAATATATCGATGCAACCATCGCAACTCTATGAGTTACGTTCGGTGACAGCTTAGTTAGAATTAGAACTTAGAACGTCCTTGCCTACGAATAATAAAAGTCTTATTATTCGTAGGACCGGACCGTGCATTAAACGTGCTATTTTGTAGTTTATATCAAAACGGAGGCACGAAAGTATAATAATATATAAGTACATGGAAATGGCTATTTACAAGCTTCCAAGAGCACGAGTCGAGTAGACTGCTCTCGTAACAGGGTGTTTAAAACTACGTCATGCGTCATAATGAATAATATATGCATTTTTTATTAATACAAGTGTTCAAAAAAAAATTTTTTTTTATTTATTTTTTTATACCATTAAGGTGGCAAATAAGCATACGGCCCGTCTGATGGTAAGCAGTTACCGTAGCCTATGGACGCTTGCAACACCAGGGGCATCACTCGCGCGTTGCCGACCCTGAAGAAATCTCATCACACCCTTTTTGAAGAACCCCATGCTGTACTCCAATGGAAAAACCACGGCGGGGAGCTCATTCCACAATCTGAGCGTCCGCGGAAGAAAACTCCTTTGAGCCCGCACAGTTCGAAACAATTCTGGTTTCAATATGTGAGGATGGACTCCCCGTCGATGGCGAGAGTTGCGATGGTGGAAAGTAGCTGTGGGCATCAAGTCGAACAATTCTTACCTATTCATTGGGTACATTATATGGGCTGCGTTTCTAATATGAATAAAAAGTCACAGTGTATATTACATCTTGAGATATTATAATATTTTATCGCTCGTCTAACGACATCTCATATGTTTAAATCCATCAAGCCGTTTAGGCTGAAGAGCGTGCTAAAGAAATAGACATATATACATACACCCGAAAATCATTGTCCTCCTTCCGGGTCAGTCGGGTAAAACGGTAGCATCCACCGTTTTACGCTATGTAAAAGATTGTTTTTTCAAAACAAATAAAGGTTTCGTGTAGAAAATTTTCCTATATCTTATTTGATTCAAGTTTGCCCCATCCAGTTAAAATAATGCATATCATTCTCGTACATTCATATGTATTCTCGAATCTATCAGCATTGTAGTATTTTAATTGATTTGAATTGGATGAATTGACTGCGTACGATGCTGCCTTGTTGTCTCCAATTGAGATGATTCTTCTCACAGATTATAGTACAAAAGGCAGATGGAGCGAGCGGAACACGGAAGTGTGGCCAAAAAAGCAAATACAAATTCAAAATCAGATACTTGGTCTGACCGATGGCCTCTTTTTGGTGTTCCGTGCGCACCATCTGCCTTTTATTCTGTAATCTAAGATTCTTCTATATTGGCCCTGATTCTGTTGTTCACAACTAAACTAATTTTAATGTCACTATGTTTCTTTCTAACAAAGAACATAAGAAAAGGATGTAAGAAATTTAATCCTGTCAAATTAGTCCAATGCTTGTTTTCAATATAAATTTAGTCGCCATCTATCGTGGTCACACCTAAATACACGCAAAATAAGACGGCAAAGATTAATTTGACAACTTAAAATATGTTCTATCCTTTTTCAATAATGTTTGTAAGAAAGAGATGAGATGTGACTAAAATTAGTTTAGTGCGATTTACAACAGAATCGGCACCATTGTATGTCCATTCCTAACGGA
Organism: Polyploca ridens; assembly: GCA_951394255.1. Classification (NCBI taxonomy): domain Eukaryota; kingdom Metazoa; phylum Arthropoda; class Insecta; order Lepidoptera; family Drepanidae; genus Polyploca; species Polyploca ridens. The sequence continues at coordinate 11,474,088 of OX596251.1, read as the reverse complement.
GGGTTATTTTAAAATTAACTATAAAAATCATAAGTTTATTTTAAATCTATTTAAGCGCTTATGATTTTCAGATTGCTTATCATAAGTCAATAACGCTTTATATTGTACCAATTCAGTATTTATTATACTAATCATTGTTTATTATTACATTTTGACTTCATTCATACAACAGTCACGTTTGTAAGGACATGTTCCTACATACTTCGAATCATATAAAACGGTAGTGATACCTCATAAAAAAATATGGACTCATATTAATTAAACAAGTGATATAATAGTAGGTATAACGTGAATTTATGATGGATGATGAATCATTGAACACCTATAAAAAAATGAAGCTTCTGTTTTTAATGTCTAAATAGCAGCTTTTTACTCTATGCATATGAAAGTATGTTGTTTTGGTCGGCGACAAGCGACCCAGGAGCGGTAGTACAAAATATATAGTCCGCAACAATGGACTTAATTCCATTAAATACTGTAAATATGTTGAGAAACGCCTTATTCAATTTCAAATAAAATTACTGCAAAGTATGGTTACTATAGGCACGTGCACAGACTAGAGCTAGGCGCAAGCTGCCATCGCCCCACCCCTTTACTCCCTCGTACTCCCGTTGAGTATTATGTCTACACTTTAGCTTATTACATGATTTTAAAAAAAAATAAAAAAAATTTGGCATACAGTCAATTCAGCGACTTGAGGGAACAGGGTATAGTTTCTCAGTATTTCTCTTTACAAGGATCCGAAAAGAGAAGAGAAAAGTTACAGACTAGCTCGTAAGGATTGTGCGCTCAAATTGCTATGAAACTCCCCATGGCAATTGTTTGTGCTTTAGGTAAGGGTATTTCCGTTTTAAGCAGACCTAATAAAATAGAGCCCTGCGGCATACCATTGAGAAGAACCAGACGAAGAACTCAATTGACACTGAGTTTTCTCCCCAAGATAGATATAACTTTATCAGATTAAGTGATGCGCCCATAACTCTATAATACCTAAATCAGTTTACGTATGAGCGACCGGTGATCAACATAATCGAAAGCCACAGAAAACTCCAATAAAATTCTGCGACTTCTCCCAAGCGCTAGCAATGCTACCTGGCATTGATGGTTGAACGACCTATAACCTAATACTGCTTATTATATAAAAGTTTATTCAACTTAAAGTGATTATTAGGTAATTTGTGTTGAAATAATATTCAAATACTTTGCTTGAGTTGACAAAATAGGAACTCTAGATTTTAACAAAAGTATGACTTTGTTTTGTTATCCGGAAAAGACCTAAATCTACGCATTTGTAATTTTTGCTATCCACTCGGTAGGTATACTCTGCAAAACGCGTACAACAGTCCTTTTGACTTTCAGATTTTTAAATGTTTGGGGTCATAAGGAGTGATTACGCCTAAAGGTGAACGCACACTTATCCGAGCCGAACGCGCCGAACGCATCGAACGAAACGAATTTTAGAATTCTGTATATGAAATCTTATGAAAGCTCGCACACTCGCCTGCGTCGAATCTTCCAAATCTGGAGAAGATTTCTTATACAAATCCTTAAATTCGTTTCGTTCGGGGCGTTCGGCTCGGATAAGTGTGCGTTCACCTTTAACTAGAATAATTACGTATATAAATATCGAATGAATTATATGTATAAGTCTAATTATAATTATATTAATGAATATAAGACAAGATTTATAAAAGCAACGTCAACGTGCGTTCGCGCACCTATGTATAGAATTCTCATCACATCGCATGAGGAAGTTATAAAACGTATCCTATATAGTCTGTAGGTAGGTTTTATAGGTGTTGCTTTTAAATATAGCATTATATCTACTAATACGTATAAACACACGACTCTATTCGTTAGTGCTACTATTTCGATTCAAGTGCAATTTTGCGGCAATAAAAATCATTTTTCGTACCACTTGCTCAAAAAAGTGACATTCTATGCCACAAAAACCGAACATAACAATAGTCATTTTTAATCTGTTAAAAACAGGGAAAGAAAATTGTACTGAATTTCATTCATCCTCTAAGGGGAGAATGTGATTTAAATTTGGAATACTTACGAAATTTATACTGAACTACATCTGTGTTTACACCATTGAGTTTGTATATAAAGCATTATACATCTTTTTGAAAAAGGAATACGCAAATCAACTCATCAACAATAAATGTACCGAACAAAAATGTAACTCTCTCTATCAATAATTGGACCAATGTTTCGAATGTTAACTTTTACTTTTAATTGTCATTATTTTTAATAAATGCTTATCTCATATTATTATTGTGTTAATTTTTTCGCAAATGGTACGAAAAGTAAATTATTTTCCTCGGTGATAAAGCTGTCTTAGTCTTAGGTGAACTTAAATCCCTCGCTACACTCAGGACTCGTCTTAAATCCCTCGCTTCGCTCGTGATTTAAGTTTTTAACACCCTCGCTACGCTCGGGAGTAAAACTCGAGTCCTTCGTTACGCTCGCGATTTAAATCGTCACCCGCGACAGAAGACACTGCTTTATCCCCTTGGTTAATAATCTATTATTATAAGCTTTAATTAACTTGCAATGTATTATGTATGTATATGTACCTAACTATGTTTGTTCGGGTGGAATCTTGCCAGTCGAATTTCACCCACTTCCAGTCGGATTGACTTAATATTTGGTATACATTAGTTTATACATTATTGGAAGACAATGCAAGTCCAGTCAACAAAAAGTACAGTCACCAATAAATGCTTGTATTAAAAATGTTTTTTTTTTTTTAACAAAAACTTATTAATAGCAAACTGACCAAATCTAAAGATACGGTCCATTTCTCAAAATGTGATGTTGTCATTTTGCGGCGGCCGCCATATTGGGTTAAAAATGACGGTATTTAGGTAATCGTTCGGAAATTGGGAACTGGGTCAAATTTTATGGGTATTTCTATTGCTGCTATAACATAACAACAAACAATAACATTGACATTCTTATGTATAGTTTTTTGATAAATATAATATTTTACGACAAATTATTTAAGAATGTAGATTAATTATTGTGAAATTGTAATTTTATTTAAATGTATGTTATATTTTTGTACGCCCCCAGTGGCAGGATATGTTGGACATTATAATTATTATACTTATAACAACTGTGAAATACCATGTTCTTATAAAATAAATAATCTGAATCTGAATAAATATGAAATAAAAAAAGGTGATAAAAAAAAACAGCCGATTTTTTCTATTTCATGAGTTTATCCCTCCCAATCCATCCTAACTGAAGATGGGTCGAACTATCGTAGTGTTTAGCGAAAATTTTTAAATAATGCCTAAGTCCGATGGACCGATGACATTTAAAAGCATTTAGCTGGACGAGTAGGGCGATGAACTGGTTTAAATAACGCATATCGCAGGTAGGTAATAATCTTAATATATAAAATGATAAACTGATTGTTGATATATCAGCCCACAGCCCAAACCGCTGGACCTAGAGATTTGAAATTTTGCACAAAGATACCTTATACAGTGGAGGCATCCACTAAGGAAGGATTTTTGGAAATTCTACCCCTAAGAAGGTAAAATAGGGGATGACAGTTTGTATGCAAGTCCGTCAGTTTTGAAGTTAGGATCTTCAAATTTTGTGTTTAGGCTGACGATTGAAAATTAATGTATAGTTATCTCAGCGTTTGAGTTAATTCCACCCATGAAGGGAGGAAACGGGGTATGAAGTTGTGAATGCAAGTCCTCCAAATCAACAGTAAACTTCACTAAATGTATTATTATACAGTGTAGGCATCCATTAAGGAAGGATTTTTGGAAATTCCACCCCTAAGACGGTAAAATAGGGGATGAAAGTTTGTATGCAAGTCCGTCAGTTTTGAAGTTAGGATGTTTGAATTTTGTACTTAAGCTGACGATTGAAAATTAATGTATAGTTATCTCAGCGTTTGAGTTAATTCCACCCCTGAAGGGAGGAAACGGGGTATGAAGTTGTGAATGCAAGTCCTCCAAATCAACAATAAACTTCACTAAATGTATTATTATACAGTGTAGGCATCCATTAAGGAAGGATTTTTGGAAATTCCACCCCTAAGACGGTAAAATAGGGGATGAAAGTTTGTATGCAAGTCCGTCAGTTTTGAAGTTAGGATGTTTGAATTTTGTACTTAAGCTGACGATTGAAAATTAATGTATAGTTATCTCAGCGTTTGTGTTAATTCCACCCCTGAAGGGAGGAATCGGGGTATGAAGTTGTGAATGCAAGTCCTCCAAATCAACAGTAAACTTCACTAAATGTATTATTATACAGTGTAGGCATCCATTAAGGAAGGATTTTTGGAAATTCCATCCCTAAGAGGGTAAAAAAGGGGATGAAAATTTGTATGCAAGTCCGTCAGTTTTGAAGTTAGGATCTTCAAACTTTGTGTTTAAGCTGACGATTGAAAATTAATGAATAGTTATGTCAGCGTTTGTGAAAATTCCACCCCCGAAGGGGGGAAACGGGGGATGAAGTTGTGAATGCAAGTCCTTCAAATCCACAGTAAACTTCACTAAATGTATTATTATACAGTGTAGGCATCCACTAAGAAAGGATTTTTGGAAATTCCACCCCTAAGACGGTAAAATAGGGGATGAAAGTTTCTATGCAAGTCCGTCAGTTTTGAAGTTAGGATGTTCGAATTTTGTACTTAAGCTGACGATTGAAAATTAATGTATAGGTGTCTCAGCGTTTGTGACAAATCCACCCCCGAAGGGGGAAAAGGGGGATGAAGTTGCGTATGCAAATCCTTCAATTCCACAGTGAACTTCACTAAATTTAGTATCATACAGTGTAGGCATCCACTAAGAAAGGGTTTCATGAAATTCCACCCCTAGGATGGTAAAATAGGGGATGAAAGTTTTATGAAAGTCCGACAGTTTTGAATTTAGGATTTTCAACTTTTATGTTTAGGCTGGTGATTGAAAATTAATTTATAGTTGTGCCAGCGTTTGAAATAATGCCACCCCCAAATGGAGAAAAGAGGGATGAAGTTGTGTATGCAAGTCCTTCATTTTCACAGTAAAATTCACTAAATTTTCATTATACAGAGTAGGCATCCACTAACGAAGGATTTTTTGATATAACAACCCTAAGGGAGTAAAATAGGGAATGAAAATTTGTATGAAAGTCCGTCAGTTATGAAGTTCAGATCTTCAAAGATAAAATAAAAGAAGGGGTGGAATTATCAAGAACGCTGTGACACATATAAATTAATTTTCAATCGTCAGCCTAAACACAAATTCCACCCCTTAAGGGGTGAAAAAGGGATAAAGTTGTGTACGGAATTCCTTTATTTTCAAAGTAAACTACACTAAGTTAGCAAACATGAATATGGCTAACCTGATGGTAAGCGGTCACCGTAGCCAATATACATATATAGGCTACGGTGACCGCTTACCAACAACACGTATCGACAACAGGGGTATTATTCGCGCGCTGCCGACCTGCGGAAATCTGTTTACACCCTTTTTGAAAAACCCCATGCTAAACTCCTTTGGGACAACCACGGTGGGAGGCTCATTCCACAACCTGTTCGTACGCGATAGGAAAATCCTTTGAAACCACAAAGTAGGAAACCATTTCGGTTCCAATGTGTGAGGATGAACTCTCCGTCGATGGCGAGAGTTGCGATGGTTTGTTTCGTGATTACTATTAATAAATCAAAGCGACAAACTCTGAAATATGATGGAGTTGATTAGCGGCAGGACTGTTTCTCCCACGGCCAGTTGTATGACGCATGCTTATGTGTGAGCTCTCAATCTACCTGAACTTTTGTCAAATATCACATGTAGTGGCAATAGCCATGAAACAAATCTCTATATTATTACAATGATTCATATCTAGAAATAAGAAATACTCCAAGCGGACGAAGTCGCGGGAACTAGACTACAAGTAGCAGCTCTCCACCGCAATGTTATTGAGATCAGAATGTTAACTGATACTGCCAGAGGAGAAACCGTCTTCGTGCCACGTATACCATTAATCCCAAATCACCTTCCTTTTAAATTTAAAAGATTGCAGTTCCTAATCAAGGTTTGTTTCGCGATGACTATTAATAAATCACAGCGACAAACTCTGAAATATGATGGAGTTGATTTGTGGTAAGACTGTTTCTCCCACGGCCAGTTTTATGTAGCATGCTTACGTGTGAGCTCGCAATCTACCTGAACTTTTTTCAAATATCACACGTATTGGCGAGCGACAGCCATGAACAAAGCTCCTGCATTCCCGAGGGATCGTATGGTTTACCGGGATAAAAATTATCCCATATGTAAAACGAGAATATATTCTTTTTGTGTTCCAAATTTCATCCAAATCCGTTTAGTAGTTTTTGCGTTTCGTTGAAAGCTCCCAGACGGCTTATTTTTTCGATACCTCCAAAAAATATCATTATATTTTAGCCAATGTATACAAAAACTTGACAAATTATATACTCAAACCTTCCCCGAGAACCACTCTATCCATTGGTGAAAACAGCATGAAAATCGGTGCAGTAGTTTTTGAGTTTATCGTGAACAGACAGATAGACAGACGCGGCGGAGGATTTTGTTTTATAATAATTATGTAGTGATTATCTAGAAAAAAGAAATGCTCTACGCGGACGAAGTCGCGGGCTAAAGCTAGTAAATAAATAAAATTGCATGATTGCATCAAACAAAGAAACTTTTGTTTCCGTTCACACATAAAACTTGTAAATAAATAAAAGCTAAATTGTTAATAAATAAGCAACAACCCCAGGGTTTGTCATGTTCAACAACAAATTAACAACCTTATTATAGGCGGGCTAGTTGGTAAAGATTCCACCTATCGCGCCGCAGGTAGTGGGTTCGATTCCCACAGAGGACATGCATTTGTGTGCATGAAAATGTCTGTATGCCTGAGTCTGTAATTAGGTATATTAACTATGTATTAACAAACAAAAAAGTAGTATATTTAGTGTATCAGTTATCTGGTTTCCATAGTACAAGCTCTGCTTAGTTTGGGATCAGATAACCGTGTGTGAGGAATGTCTCAGGATATTTATTTGTATTGTTTGGCATGGGATGTGATGATATGGCAAAGCACACAAAGTTTTAGAAGACTAGTACCCTTCTCAAGTGCATCAGCACGCTGATAGGTGCTTGGTAACATAATTTCAAATAGTGAGTTGTTACTCCACACTAGGGTTTCATTCCCGGTTCCCGGGAATACGACGTTCCCGAAGTCGGGATTTTTTTTGCGGCTTCCCGGGAATTCCCGGGAATTTCTTTATTAGATAGAATGCTTTAAAATACCTACAAACTTGATCATAATTAACGAAATACCTTTGATACACGAAAATGTTGTATAAAATCATAAAACAAATGTCTACATCCACCGAAATCGAACGTACATTTTCTGTATCAGTAAATTTCGCGATCAAAATTAGGATTTTTCTGAACTACAGATAAAAGCTGAAAGGAACCCAGTAGTAGGTTGAACCCAGTGATATGTAAATATATCACTGGTTGAACTTATATAGGGCAAGAGCCCCGGCTATGGCCACATTAAGGAAATATTTATAAAAAAAAAAACGCTTCTAAAATGGATATTGTGTTGATTAGTTATATTAATAAAGTAGATCATTTATTTAGCTTTCAGATTTTGTAGATGTGTATATTGAGAGACAAATACTTTTTTTAATAAAAAAAATTAAGTATAAAAGTCACTACTGGTCTAGTTGGGTCTATTCGTTACTCACCCGTTTCGGTTCTCACCCGTTCGGTTTGATATTTTTATTTTTTGACAGTTTTGAGTTCATTGGCATTAAGTACTGTCGGCAACAGAATTGTTTAAATAATTCAATAATTTAGTTACACGTGTTATGTATGAAACAACTTTAAGTGAATTTATAGATTGTTTAGTAACTTTTACTGGTAAAATGATAAAAATACGTCACTATTTTGTTTAATAACATGTTGTCCAATACCGTGCGACAGCAGCCATGGGTTTGCGCGTCCTATTGTGTAGCACTTACCTGAACTAAAACAATAGTAGAGTCCGGAATGTTATACAATATAATATAATGTTATATATAATTATATTTATCCATTTCGCACATAAGAATTTCAATATGCAAATATTAAGAATGTTTAGTACGTTATCTCAAAATGACGAGTGAAGGTCCTTCACAAGGGCTAGTCCAAAGAAAAATTCAATATATTCGTAATAAACATGGGAAAAAACATTATTTCACGCTGGATATTCGTATACCATAAACAAAAAAAATATTATCAAGAGTGTGGACGTGCATTTATAAGAATTTTTAAATTTTATTATTTTTGTCTATAATTTAGGTGGTAATTAGATGATTTTGCATGTTTACGATTGTCATAATTTTATTCATTGTTGATTATATACACACCGGCACAATTAGCGGAACAGAAAAAAAAGTGAGACTATGAGATAATAACGCATATATTTGACGAAAATGTAATTAGACACAAAATAACAAATTGATTAACATCTTTTAACAACGACTTTGAAAAGTCTTCGTTATTTTTTATTGAAAAATAAAGAAATTTGAAATAAGTGAAATTTTTAGATGATTATGAACCATCACAAAAAATAAAAAAAAGTAAGCATTAAATGATTTAACAATAAAATTAAAGCAAAATTAATAACGAGTGTTTCCCCCTCTTGCTCTGATTACGGTTTCCATTCGTCTGGGCATGCTACAGATTATGTTATCGATGATTTCTTGAGGCAACCGCTCCCACTCCTCAAGTAATGCGTTTCCAAGTTCATTCAGATTGTTGGGGGGTGGCATATCGGGGGAATTTGCTGGCCACTGCATCACCGGTATACCTACGTGGCTCAGATATGCCTTTACCGATTGTGCACTATGAGCACGAGCATTATCTTGCATTAGAATAAAGTCGTCACCAATAAATGGGGCAAATGGTACAACATGTTCTTCTAAAATGTCTCTGATGTATCGATCTGCTGTCATGGTCCCTCCTGTGACTATCACTAACTCCGTGCGAGCTCCCAAACATATCCCTCCCCAAACCATAATCGAGCCGCCACCATAAGCCACTGTGTTTTCAAAATTAGACTGTATGTGGCATTCTCCTTTGCGTCTCCATATTCGCTGTCTCCCATCGATCTGTTTTAAAAGAACTCTGCACTCATCAGTAAAGAGAACCTGCTGCCATTCGTTCAAATCCCAATGACGATGTTCTCGCGCATAGCTTAATCGGTTTACGCGGTGACGTCTCTCAAGTTTTGGGCCTTTGGTAAGTATATACGACCCTAAACCAACTTCTTCAAATCTCCTGCGAACTGTACGCTCACTTACTCGTACTCCTCGAACGTCTTCCAGTTCATTTCGAGCTTGTACAGCCTTTAATCGCGTATTCCTACGAACTCCAAGTTGTAAAAAACTGTCATCTCGCCTCGATGTACATCTTTTTCTACCTTGACCCCTCCTCCTCACAAGAGAATTAGACGATCTGTACCGCTGGATGCTGCGATGAATCGTTGATACTGGTCGACGAAGCCTTGAAGCAATCGATCTGTAGGTATGGCCATTTCTTCTATTTCATCAGCCCTAATGATTTCCAGTGATGTTAAGTCAGGCATAATAAAGAGCTTTTAATAAACAAAATTGCCTATAGAATAACAAATTTATAAAAAACAATTAAGTGCAATTTTTCAAAAAAATTACAATTACGTAGTTATTACTCGAACAAGTTGACAAAACGTATTGTTCGGGAAAATAAAACAAATGAATGAAAAAAGTGTATGTCATCTAATTTTCTATTTTCAAATTTGACAATAAATTAAAAAAATATCATAACTGGCCAGTTCCTCAAGTAAAAGATTTTAAAATCCTGCTTTTTTTGTGTTCCGCTAATTGTGCCGGTGTGTATATTTTAATTATTATTTACATTAGTTGATTTTGTATAGTAGGTAGTCCTAAGATTTTATTTCAAGTTAATTATTTCCTATTTAAATCAGCAATAACTACCATTAGTACAAAAATGGATAAATAAAAGGTTACAAAAAATTGACTTTACTTATTTAAACAAGTAACTCGAACCAATTGTATTTCATCAAATTTATAAAATAATCAAATTATTTTTATAACTATTCCAATATTTAATTATTTCAGTAATAACATTTTGATTAAAAATCGCTTTGGAATATATTTATGATATCGAAATAAAATCGGGTGTAAACCGAACGGGTGTGAACCGGAACGGGTGAGTAACGAACAGACCCGTCTAGTTGTGGCCACCCATTGCTACCTAAGTCTCTAGCTAGGGGAATTCATTGACTGTCAAAATAACATCAAAATCAAGTTCCTAGACTTTCATTTAGTATGCTTCAATAAGAATCCACGCTACAAATAAAAAATTGAACAAGATATTTATCTATTCATTACAAAGGGTCGCTAATGGTTTCTGTTAAGAAATTAACGGAAATTATTATTTTTGCTTTTACAGTGTCACAAAAAAGTTTCTATACACTTACGGTGCCACTACAATTACTTGTCAAAAGCGATAATCATCAAAGATTTTATTTACTATAGACAATAAACGAGTCAGGCTTCAACGCCTTATTCAACGCCTTTCAAAATTGCAAGTGGCCACAACCGGGGTACTGGTCAAAACCGGGGCTCCTGCCCTATATTATAGTTAATATTTATGAATTCCAATATTACAACTACTTATAATTTCGACCAAATCTACCTGTTTGAAGTTTAAAATATACCTAAGATTTAAAATAATATGAAACTAATATATAACTGACGCACTTCTGACGCATGACGGATGAAATAAGTAATATCTAAAATTATGTGAATATTTTCCTTGTATATGGTATTTGTATATACTTACTTCTGCTTTTTGATTGAAAATGTACCTATTAACACAGATTACAGAATAGTAAGCAGATCGAGCGCGCGGAACACGGGAGTGACGCCAACACACCAAATACGGATTCAAAAGTAAATACAAACTCGAGTCAGTATTAAACAAGGCCTCGTGTTGTTACTACGTCACAAGTGTCATAATTTATCTTAAAAATTATGCCGTCCTGCATTTTGAAAAATTGTAAAAATTGTTCCCAAAAACAAAAAAAGCGAGACGGAATATCGTTTCATAGGTAAGTATAGATATTTTCACTAATTTGTATTATTTTTCCGTGTATTTGTTGATGATGACTAGGAACACAAAACCTCAACAAAAATCGGTTGGTGTTGCTAGGTTACATTGAAAGTATTTTCCTTGAAGTTGTGGTATTCGGACTTATTTCTGCCAGTGTCGAGTTATATTATAATTTCCAGTCACAACAATTATCACTTTCACAGTCCTCAGTCAGTCACCGTCCATAAAAGTAATGTTTTACTACAATGGTGGTTGTTGTACTAAAACTCTTCAAGGACTTTCTGAGACAACTTGAAAAGTCACGATACACATAATTCATTTAATTTCACTTCACTGGTGCACATGGATGATCTTTATTGAGTGAAATACCACCGAAAATACAAAATAAAACTCAAAATACACGAATTTATGAAAATAAAAATGAAAACGCAACGTCACTCTACAAGTTCCCACCAAAAAGTCCTTTTAGTTGTTTACCTTACTTATTCTTCCATGATAAAATTGAAAAATAAATGCAAAGCATGTTTTTTTTTGATGATTCGCTTTGTGAATTTGTGATTTGAAATACCCATTTTACAAACAAAAACTTATCTTATGCTAAGGAGGAACTAACAACGCCATTTCGAAATGTCAATCGCTATTGGTCAAAGAGAATATTAACACTACTTTCATTGGTTGTTTGCTCCACCAAATGCGATAACAGCGACTCTCACTGGGCCAGATAAGCTTGTGGCACTATCGGAGTGCAACTTTATAAGTCTCAAGTCCGGCCTTATGGAGTACTGCTGTCATCTGTGGGAGCACCTGGATACCAGTTTGGGCCTTTAGACTCGGTTCAGCGTCGTGCCACCAGAATTGTTGAAGATCCCGAACTCACAAGTGGTTAAGAGCTCCTCAGTCTGAGGAGAGACTTTGCCTCCTTATGTGTATTCTACCACTTGTACAACGGAGAGTGTTCTAAAGAATTGTTCGACTTGATGCTCACGGCTATCTTCCACCATCGCAATTCTCGCCAGCGACATCCATCCATCACACATTGAAACCAGAATGGTTTCGAACTGTGCGGGCTTAACGGAGCTTCCTTCCGCGGGCGCTCAGACTGTGGAATGAGCTCCCTGCCGTGGTTTTCCCAATGGAGTACAGCATAAGGTTCTTCAAAAAGGGTGTGAGTGAAGAGATTTTTGCAGACTCGGCAACGCGCGAGTGATACCCCTGGTGTTGTGTGTCCATAGGCTACGGTAACCGCTTTCCATTAGGCGGGCCGTATGCTTGTTTGCCACCTTAGTGGTATAAAACAAAATATCATTGAAAGTACAAAAAAATATTTCACATAATTTTGTAGTCCAGTGACATATGTAACATATATCCCTATCTTGCTTTGTCCTTATTCTATGCAAATATTTAGTATTATGAATAATCCAGATCAAGATATCCACTTTCCAACACTATTTCTATAGGATCTAAAAATCCACATATAATTAGATGACAACTAATTTTAGTTTGACGTTTCTAATTTTAGATATAATTTGACCTAAAACGTGACCAACAGAGTAGGAAAATTACACACTTAACTAAATTGAGTAACTAAAACGATATTAGTGCTGTCAAACTAAATTTTAGTTTAATCGTACGCCAACTGAATAGGAAACGTCGATTTGACACGACTTAAATTTTAGTAAAGAATAGTTTAGTTTGTGCCAACAGAATCGGCACCAATAACTATCCAATAAAAAACGTGGGAGTATTTCTTCATTATCCTGGCAGCCCTACACGCAACCTGGCAGCCCTAAACACACCCTGGCATCCCTAAACGCACATTGTCACACGTGTTCCTACAGTGCTCTCACGCACACATAGCTAAATACGAGCCTCACAGTGCTTGTCCCGTACATTACATCTGCCTACTATTCTGTAATCTGTGCCTATTAATATCATTATTCATTTCATAAAGGACTAAAGTAATCTTTTAGTAACCATAAGAATGTTTGAATTGGCCATCGAGGAAACATTTTTTTTTTCACGAAAGTAATTTTTTTAATTAATTTTTCTTCTTAGTTTTCAGTTTGGCAATCAAATCGTTTTAAAAATTAGGACATATTTTTTGCGAGTTATATGACGAGTTCTTGTTGCGAACTATGTATAAGTAAGTAAATCATTTATACCTAGTTCGTGAAATGGTAGCCGCATTGTACTAAAACTTTTCACTGACTTTTTGAGACAACTTGAAAAGACACGATGCATTTAATTCATATTTTCATCCAATAATATGCAATAAAACTCAAACTACCGGAATTTATGAAAAAAAAAAAACGAGAACGCAACGTGTCGTCGCTTTGTAAGTACCCGCCTTTGTCTATGTGCTTCTTTATCAATACCGAGCAACCCACAGATCACGAAACCTGACGAAGTTCGTACAATTAATTTTTTTAACACCATATTTGTAAATTACAAATTACAAGTGTAAAGTAAGTACCTATCTTGATTTACAAATTGTAATTCAAGAGAATTTACAATGAAACAGTTATTTTTTAATGAAGTCGGTTGCTTTTTCCATAATAGCTATTATTTTGGCACTGTCCTTAGCTCAGACGGTTTTTTCTCGGAATTATGTCAGTTATTAAATTATTTTATTTATTTTTAATGGTTCTCAGTAATGCACTTATAGTATAGTAGCAGAAATATATGCTACATACAGAGTTACACAGAAAAAAATGATCTACAAAACTAGTTGTTGTACGTAAGTTGACGTTTTGTTGTCGGGAAATTAACTTTAGTTGTCGGGAAACTAACTTTAGTTACATTTAATCAAATAATTTAGTAACGAACCAAAACTAGTCTTGTTACTGGTAAGTTTAGTTCGCAAGTCACTCTGTTTAGGTTATTGGTAGTCAAATTTTGTGTTACTGTTAAAATTTTGTAGTAACTTGTAGTCCATTTTTTTCAGTGTATGTATTACCTACACGTGATTCACAAAAACTGTAAAAGGTATGTCATAGTCATGTTGTTAAAATAATAAACTGTGTTACTATCTTGTTCATGCTTTAAAAGTAATTATGATCAGAAATTAGGAACAGTTTAAAAATATATAATGTTACCTAGATATTTTTCAAATGGTCCATCTTAGGCTTCGTCATCAGCCTTTAATTTTTCATTACTGGCCCAAATTGCCCTATTTTGTATTTTCCTTCTTTAACACATTAAATCCCTGTGGTGTTTTTCACTTCAAGAAGCTATCTTGCGTGGTTTCGGAAATATTTCATGATGTTAGTGGCATTTTTTTATATTTTTACAAATCACCAAACGAACGCCATAATAGGCTTTTGTCCGGTGAAATATAAATTAAGCAATGAAAAATAACTATAGCACTAACCGAGAACTATCTGTCATGTTTTATTCCGAAGCATTGCTCAGACATTGTTGGCCTGCACTCCTAAATGAACTTGGATCCGCGCCCGGCACTCCGATTTACAACAAGCCAAGTGTGTTTTTAATTCTCCTCATTATTTTTATTAACTATGTAATGTGTAAAGTGGCGTTTAATCATTTGCCTAAATCAAAGTTCCAAGACATATTAAGTGTGAGCACCAAGATATGCCTAAAGTCCAACTTTTATGACAATCACGGAAACTCAAAGCGATAAAAAAAAATCATAGGTCAACGAATTATTCATGTGATCTGAATACCTGTTATATAGCAGTTCTTTAGTTACAAAAGAGCGACACGCAACGATATTTCTGCGTTTTATAGAATACCGAATGGGAGTTTGAACGATTGGTTTGAACTACGATGCCGATTGGTCTACTAGCATCAAGTGCTGGAACATTAGTCAATGGCCTAGATCTATTTATAAAATAAGACAAGAATGTTCCGGATATTCAGTTTTAGGCATCGTGTTTAGTAGAAAGTGAACAAACTTTCTTTGCACTGGCAGAACTGTACAACTAATCTCTAGTGCGACATTATGCAATACAACACCACGCTTCACTTTATATCGGATGTCTGAATATTGTGACTCATAGATTTTTTATTTACTTTTTCTGATTTAAAAAGTCTTAAGCATTTTCACGCTGCGTAAAGCAAACATCCTGTGTTCTTACGAAATGTAAATTGCTGATTTTACACTTACTACTACTATACTGGTGAAATCACAAAAGTGGATGTCGAAATTCAGCTGACCAACAAACTAATAAAATATAAGCAACTAGGTAAAAATCATTATTGCATCAGAAAGTAAACAAAAAATTTGCTCACTAACCAAATTACAATTAGGTACCTAAATAAGATCACAATTGTCTTTATCGTCCATTCAACTTACGAAAACATAAAAATGTTTACTAATAGAAGACCTAGTTTCGAACGAAGATAAATTCGACTCACTTTTTGGTAAGTTTTATGTACAGTCGAGGTCAAAGATATGTTTACATTTTAAGTTACAAAAATATGTATCCATTTAAATAACGAACCGTACAATGCTTTGCATAAGGTTAGTTATTTAAGTGGGTACATACATATTTTTGTAACTTCAAATGTAAACATATCTTTGACAGACTGTACCTAAAAATGAGTTACCACAAAGAAAAACGCAATATTCTCAAAAAAATAATAATTATGATTTGAAATCAGCTACAGTACGAATATTTGGTTTATTTAATTGTTGTCAAGATAACCCTTGACATAAATAAAATTAATTTGATTGGTACTTTGATCTATAGATGGCTTAAGTGTATTGCCAAATACAAACATGTGCTACTTTATTCCGGTTTCTAAAAGGGACTTAGGGATTTCGTAATTTCTTATAAGCGTTGATCGGCCCACGGATATTTAAACACATCGCTGGATAAATCCATCACTAACTTTAAATAGTTATGATAATCTATATTTATTCATATTATGATTGCAAAATAAATATTTTTAAATCAGTATGTGGAATCCGAATGTTATCGACGTACGTCCGTATATTAGGTCAGAACATTATGTCAAGTTTTGAGACTTTTGAGTCAAGTTCGAAACAGTTCAACTTTTTTTTTAAATATTTTAATTGAATATGAATCCTGGATCAATGAATTCAGTTTACTGAATTCATTGATCCAGGATTCATATTCAAACCCGTAGTATTTATTTACTCTGAGGTTTAACTATCGAATATCACAATCTATTATTGAGGGTTGATTCTCGTTCTATTAAACGAGTTTGCGGGTATCGAGCGGTCACGACCACGTTCTGATTTACTTTTTTAGAAACTTCCTTGTTACGAAACTTCTAATAGTATTGGATGTCATTGAAATCTAGTAATTACATACACTCATTAGGAATTAATGAAGATTCAAGTCATCTTGGTCGGATAAAATCACGTTTAGGCCACAGTTAATAGGTCTGCAGTAAATGACGGTCATAGTGATTACCTTTATTTAACTAAAATTCCTTTTTGTTTTCCTTCTGTGTGTTACTGGCCATAAGGACACTGTTCAATAAAAGATTCTCCTATTTGATAACATTAAATGAAAACATCTTTTTCATAAGCTCTAAAACCGGGAAGCAAAACTTCCGATTTCTATAGGTTCGACACATTAAAAATAGAGTAATGTTACTCACCCATGCGGAACTTGCTTAACGAAAATGTGTTAAACGTGCAAGTAATGTTCTTGAACTCCAATTGCACCGTATTTCTTGGTATGAGGGGCACAACATTGTTGTTGGTCATCATGGACGTCTCCTCAACGCCGGGCGTCATCGTCACTACACGTACACGACGTTCACTTTCACCGAATCACACAATTGTTCCGAAGATACGCTTTCTATTATGGTATTTGTGTCTCGCTCGCACTTCCCTTCTTATCTCGTAGAATGAACGAGAAGTCAAATCTTTTGGTTATGCGCCTATAGTCCGTCCAAGTTCGACTTCGCTTCGCTTATAGCCCATTTGCCGCATGTCTGTAAACAAGTAATTAATTTTCATTATTTTTTCGGAGACATATGTCAATTGTTTGTTGTTTGCAAGAATCTTATATAATAGTCTATCGTGACGTTTTTAATTGCTGAATGCTGATTGACTTTAGATTTCTAGCTAGTATGGGAAAATCCCAAACTTCATGTATTTATGCCTAAAATTTTATGAAAATTCTAAACGAGACCATGGCCTCAATGGTAAAAGAAAATACATTCCAAATACACTGAATAAAAAAGTTTACGACAACCATAGAATAAAAAGAGCAGGTAGAAAAATGTGGATTAAAAAAAAACAACCTTCGGTTCACACTCAGCCATACATAAATCTTGGCGGTAATAAAATAGTTTCACGTGAGTTAAATCTTTACGACGAATTGATACTTCGCTTTAAATTGAATTTCCGATATTATGATTTGTTTGGAATTTAACAATGGAATATTTTTTGTTTATTAATTAGATGATGTACACTATTTACTATTTATCCACCCAGCCTGATAAAACATGATGCTCATTACAAAGTCAAAGACCATTATTTAAACAAAATTCCGTTATCAACATGTGTCATGCGCGTACAGGGACATACGGGCACAATACTTCCGCAAACTCATCTATTTGCGATAATTACTCATTAAATTATTAATAAAAATAAATATTATTTAAGGTTGGGTCAATATAATAGATTAAACAATTCCTATAACCTTATCAAAAAGTGTCAAACGAAAACAAACCGAGACAAAAATGTATGATGATATTTACGATACACGAATTATTTTGTATTTTTTTTTTATTTCATAACATTATTACATACAAAAATAGATTGAGTATGGTTATCACACGCAGGTACGTAGACTTGCACACAACATGACTTCGCCGTCGCTTCGCTTAGCAACGCCGTTCTTGCCAAACCGCAGTGCCGCGGTGCACTTGATCTTGCTGTTTGAATTAGTGCAATATTTTTTTTTATACCACTAATGGCTGATTCCTCTAATTTACGGACCGTTATAGGTTAAAATTAAGACTCTTATTATCTTTACTAATAATGAAAAAAAGACTTCAAAGCTTTGCATAGCAGAATTAGCTTACGAAATTATCTATAAGCCCAGTTTGGCAATAAAAAACCTACCATTGGTAAGCAAAACGATTCGTTTTTGTTTATAGCAACCGGGCATAAGTTGGCAAACAAACATACGGCCCGCTTGATGGTAAGCGGTTACCGTAGCCTATGGATACGCTTGCAACACCAGGTCTTAAACTTATGTGTTGGGAGATGTTTATCTTATTGTCAATAAGCAGTTTTTCTTTTTTTTTTTTATTTGTTAGCGTCACACGGCTTGTGTATTTTGCCATTTTTCAGTTATATTATAACTTCTAGTCACAATAAATCACGTTCACGTAGTCCTCAGTCAGTCACTGTCCATAAAAGTCATGTTTTACTACAATGGTAGAAGTACTAAAACTTTTCACGGACTTCTTGAGACAAATTGAAAAGGCACGATACACATGATTCATTTCATTTCACTTCACTGGTGCACATGGATTGATCTTTATTGGATAAAATACCACCGATAATATGCAATAAAACTCAAAATACACGAATTTATGAAAACGCTATGTCACTCTGCAAGTTCCCGCCAAAAAGCCAATAAGCAGTTGGTGTGCCAATAAAGTAAAATAAAATAAGGCTGAATTTTTTTTCTAGCCAGTATGGGCTAATTCTGAACTATACAGGTCTTAGAGAAACACGCTGAAAGGAATTATTAGCTGAATTTTGAAGAAAACAAAAGTGGCATTAAAATTTATTTAAAGAAATGAGTATTTTCGGAGATATAGATTTTTTCATTTTTTTTACAAAGTTATGTTTCTACGTCACAATATGCACAAAATTATGTGTGTATTATTTAATATTATCCTTGACCATGGTTTTATCCTGCGTAAAGTTTGATGAGGTGGAGCAGATTACGCAGGGATGTTGTGGACGCACTATGTTTAGCCATAAAGCTCTTAGCAGTCTGAAAAACAATTAGAGGTCTATTTTGATACCTTCTAGCAACTTGTGACCAAGATCGTCTTACATAATTTTGTTCATATAGTGACGTAGAAGCAGAAAAAGAAAAAAAAAAATGTATAGGTACATTTTTTAAAGGCATTTTTATTTTCTTCAAAATTCAGCTCGGGGTCCCTTTCAGCATTTTTCTCTAAGACCTGTAAGTCCAGAAGTTGCCCTAACTGGCTGAAAAAAAAATACACCTGTACTTATATTGTAGTAGGAATGTGTCCGGCTGACGCCCGAAATTAATATTCGATCTATCCTTTATTTTGAGATTGTGGATTGACATTTGACATGTAGTGTCAAGTGAATCCTTTTGTGGACGATCATAGAGGATATAAGAATGAGTTTCACATCGTCAGAGAGCGGTATCTGTGGTAGAATGGTACCCATGACACAATAAAACAGTAAAAACATACCTACATACAATCTACACTACTCTGTTAAATCAAACATAAGCTTTAATCATAATCATAAGCTTTGATCCGGAGAAGAACCACTTTAGTGAGATTACAGATTTGACCACAATTATTAGTTATTATCATAAAACATATTGGTCTATCCCAACCATATACAGTAAAAGAAGAACACATAAGATACTTTTTATCTCTTAAAAATAATAAGTATGTAGATCTGTAATCAAAAACTTATTTTGATTTTTTTTAAATAACAAAATTCAGATTCAGGGTAGATATTTTGAAGTAATTTCCATTTGAGCATAGTTTTTTAATGGTTTTTAGATATAAAAAATTACAGTTTTATTATTAAGGAAGTATTTATCGTTAGAGTATTTAAGCCATTCCGCTTAGAGCACTGATTAAATATGTTAGGTTGGTTGTCAGTTGCTGAACAAAATATACTTACTGTGGTTGATATTACTATTATTATTGAATATTCTGTGATATTATTTATTACCAAGGTACAGCTGACTGGATAATTATGAAAAATAATGTAGGTAGACTCTCTCTATTATACTTAAATTTAATCTCTCTCTAAATACCTCTGAAAATGTATACTTATGAAAAAATTACCAGGATAACATAACCTTGAAGAAGCTCTCTCAAGAGGTTCTCATTATTTTTATAATGTAATTAAATTATTAAATGAAACAAAAATCCGACTGCGTACAATAAAAATTAACCGAAAATAGAAAAATAAGCTATGTAAGTAATCTATAGAATGTTGAATATAAATGTATAAGACTTAGGCACTTTGCAAGTGGCTTTTTGTATTGCTCGTGAGTGTAGTTCATATAGAAATTATCCGTACATCATCTACCAATAAAGACATAATGAATAATTTTACGTTTCAAAAATTAAAAGAACTCATTAATAAAATAGTGCACACTCACAATAGACTAGACTTTAGAGGATCAAATAATGATATGTATGTGTCTGTTTACAATATAACGTATCCATTTTCGATAGTTTATAATATAACGTTGTCATACCGTCATATTGTGAACCGTCCCTGATTCAGTCTTGGCGGTAGTTCGTTCTGTATTCATAGAGTTAGAAAACAAACATAGGAGTTAAATAAAAGAAATGCACATTTCATTGTTTGCGATCAACATTAAATATGTCGATCAATTTTTTTTTTAAGAAACAATCAACTACGTTACGTATCGCCAAAGATGGTGGCTCGGGACACTCGCTAGGTAGATTATAAACTAACGGTTTTCACAAAAATACGGTGACATATGCATTATCTATCATCATTACATTTACATGTAGGTTTAGACGGTTAACAAGTTGGTAGATTAATTAAAACGTGCATTCTCTTGGCAATATCTAATCATGAATTTCACTGTACAAAATACCGATGTATCGACATTATTGCAAATATATATTAGATAGGTACATAACGTGACTGGTGTGTGGATATACACCTTAAAATATTTTACAGTGTGAAAAATAAAATCTTAAATTTTAATATTGAAAATTTAACCAGTTAACATTGGTTATGCAATGAGAAACCTTATCATCTTCTTAAAATAAAATTAAACAGTTCTTATCAGTATTCGCAAACGAAATGAAACTGTATTTAGCTGATCGTTAAAAAAAGAATAAGAATCAATCCAGGAAATACGAAAATAATTAGTCATTTTTTAATGTGAAATAATTATTTATATCAAACACTAAAAATAGGATAGTTTTTTGTTTGTTTTGACAGCGGGCCATATAATGACTATTGCAAAATTTTGAATTCCTTAATCCCGGTCAACCAAAAACCAAGTTTAGTGCGTGAACAATACTCATAGCGTTCTTATTACTTATGAATGTTTTGAACAAATTGTATGGACAATTATTTTAAACATTTTTTTATCTCATATTACAGAAAGGGTTTTCGACCTTATAGGTTAAAAATTAAGATATGTGGCTGGAGGAAAATAAAAAAGTTATTACTTACTCGTCGTCTATTCTCAAGTATGCGATGCGACTTCAAAATTAAGTAGGATAGCGGAGTGATGGAAAGAGCTAATTAAAAAAATAAATATAATGTCTTCAACATGTTATTTTATGTCATGCATTACTATAATTATAATTATTGTTACGTTTATCATTCGGAACCTCTGATTTAATATTGTTGCTCTGAGGTGGGCGTTAATAGCTGCGACACAGTTTCTAACTACTGCAGTTGTTATCGTTTTATATTTTATTGTATAATGTTTGTTCTGAATAAATAAATAAATACAATAAAATAATGCCAAAAGTCCACGCATTTCAGATATCCCAGCGAGAAAATTTAGAATGGTACAATGGAAAATTACAATTTTCAAACAACGAAAGATGTTGGGTCCCATATTTGCCATTGAGACTTTTCTTCTATCAATTACAAAATAAAATTGTTAATCTTCTTGATAACAGTTGGAACTTAAATATTTTCAATATTTTTATATAAGATTCACATTTTCATGAAGACCGTAATTTTTTTATACCATTCTACCAGCACTTGTATTTGCAAAAGCTATCTAACATACCTACCTACATAATCATAAAAAAAAATCCTTGTAAGCCTATCTATATTTTAGTGCCTATTTTACCGAAACGTACGTAAATAATTGATAAAAATCAAACGAACGTTTGTTTTGACTGATAAAAAATTGCAATGTTTTTTTCACTTTTTTATCAATTTACCGACCGAAGCTACCAACTGTTTAGATAAATTATTCATGCAGTATATTACAATAATCATGAATTTACTTCGTAAAATAAATAATAATAAGACGAATACAAATTATATTGTAACCATTCAGTAAAATAAAATAATTTTTAAATCAATAATGTTTCTAATCATACCTTTTTTATAGAAAAATAAATTTCTTATTATTGTAACGAGCACATCACTTTAAAGTTGTAATCCAGTTTGTGACGTGTATTAGTGCGATAGTTTATACACAGAAGTCTCGGAACTAAACACGGTGCGTTGTTTGTCGGTACGCGGGAACGCGATTATAACACGTCAAGTCTACTGCACACCGTCTGCGACACTGCGTTTGCGTGCGACTGTACCTACAACGGGGCGTCATAAATATAAGCCGCACCGGCTTTTAAAAGAAAAGTAAATACTTAACGTTAAATTAGATCAAACGAAGTCATTCAGATCCATTATTCTACAAAATATTGATATTTATACTCTAATTGATACCTACATTGAAATAAGCTAAGTGGGGATAACTGAGCATGTAATCGTTCGATTGAAGTTATTGACTTTTTGATTGAATTTACTGTAATTGATTTTCAGACTCAATATTCTTCGTATTCTACGTACATTTGAAATGTTTTGGATTTTGCTTTGTTATTATGATATGTCTATAAATGAATTATTATTTATTTCATTTATTTGACATATTTAAATTAAATCTATATCTATATACATAAAAGAAAGTCGTGTTAGTTACACTATTTATAACTCAAGAACGGCTGAACCGAATTTGGCTGAAAATTTGTGTGTTAGAACCACCGAATGCGAATCGTGCGATACGCCCCACACAGTTTTTGGGCAAAGCTTCTCTGAACTGTAGTGCAATTCTGTTCTTTTTTTGACAGCTGACGACGACGACGTCCGTCGACGCGGTCTATTCTCTATACATTCGTAGTGCGGTGCTACATTTTTCAATTGGTCAATTAATTAATGTTTAATTTTAGGAAGCTCCTATTAAGGTCGTATTATGTATCCATTATAAAAAAAAACCTGTCACTTTGTGGATCACTTTCATTTATGATAGTTTCTGTGTAAAGTTATGATATTTAAATTAATATAAATTATTTATTATAAATCCAAGACTGTTCTTTGTCGAAATCAATGGGGAACAAAGGCTATATTCAGCAGAGGACATCTCGTGATAGAATATGATGATGATACTAATTTTATAGTGGTTATAGAGTTGGTATACATATTTCAGATGTCTGCAGCTCCGATAAGTCATATTATGGCCATCCTTAAATCAGCCAATGATGAAGATATCTTGGAAAAACGTCATCAAGCTCAACTATCAAGCTCAACAGTTGAGACTTTTGGGGAGTAATTCCTTTTACTATTCTGGTTGAAATAAACATTGATTAAATTGTGTCCAGCACTATAAAAGTCAATGCATTTTTATTTACTGGAAATGCTAAAATTCTTACAAATCCTAGATAGAAGTCTGGATATCAATCTGGATTATTTTTATTATTCCTTATAAAAAAATACCTCGTCAAATTAGTAGTATGTACCTACATACGAGTATGTTATTAAACATAATTTGTGAAAAAAAGTTAATTATTTAAATATTTTCAAAATATGGGCGCTATATCTAGTTTCTTTTTGTGAAGTTTATGTCCTAAATATTAAGATAAAGTTAAACTAATGAATAGCCCTCATATTAAACCTTTAAAATTGGTATATTCGGTACATTAAGTTTTACTAAAATATGAAATAAAATTTGCCTTTATCTAGTTTCCATATCATAAGTTTGCTTGGCTTGGGATTACAGCTCAGATCATTAAAATAAATGAAATCCACCCGCAGAGCGCAGTTGATGTTTACAATACACCTTCCAGTCCATTTTAATTCTTTTGACCAATTCTAGTATTCAATTGTTTCGACATGCAATAGTCCAGGAGGTACTGATGCATTTTAGGTAGTATTAATACGCCGTTCGATGGCCATCTTTTTCAATAGATCTTGAATGGCTAATAAGTGAACCACGCATCAGCGATGCACCCGCGGTGGGTTTAGGATTGGAAGGTTACGGAAGGGGTAAACTTTTTTTTTTAAAAATTCATGCGAGCAGCTGACGCGTGTTCCCCCCTCCACCATGCAGCAGACGATGTTTTTTCAGCTCAGTATGATGTAAAATACTTATGAAACAAGTTTGAGCCGGCGTACTATGTCTTTTTTTTACTGGGAGTGGCTGACGACGGATGTGGTAGACTTGAGCACTTACTTGAGCAGACGGTCGGTTCACTTATTAGTCATATAAGATCAGCTATACATTTCAACGTCAGCCGGCTTACTATGACTTTTGTGTTTGCAACGCTACCTCCCGGACTAACCCGTCACAACGGAATACGTCATGTGTTGTCGTCGGTTGCCGTCAAAAACGTTTCAGAATACCATAGCTGTAGTGCCATTCTGTTCTTTTTTGACAGCTGACGACGACGACGTCCGTCGTCGCGGTCTATTCTCTATACATTCGTAGTGCGGTGCTACATTTTTCAATTGGTCAATTAATTAATGTTTAATTTTAGGAAGCTCCTATTAAGGTCGTATTATGTATCCATTATAAAAAAAAAACCTGTCACTTTGTGGATCACTTTCATTTATGATAGTTTCTGTGTAATGTTATGATATTTGAAGTAAGTATGTTTTATTACAAATTATTTATTATAAATCCAAGACTGTTCTTTGTCGAAATCAGTCAAAAACAAAGGCCCAGTTCAGCAGAGGACATCTCGTGACAGAATATGATGATGATACAAATTGTATAGTGGTTATAGAGTTGGTATACATATTTCAGATATCTGCAGCTTGATAAGTCATATTATGGGCATCCTTAAATCAGCCAATGATGAAGATATCTTGGAAAAACGTCGTCAAGCTCAACAGTTGAGACTTTTGGCGAGTAATTCTTTAACTATTCTTGTTGAAATAAACATTGATTAAATTGTGCACAGCACTACAAAGTCAATGCATTTTTATTTACTGGAAATGCTAAAATTCTTCCAAATTCTATATAGAGTCTTTGATATCTGGCTTATTTTTATTATTCCTTATAAAAAAATACCTCGTCAATTTAGTAGTATGTACTAACATACGAGTATGTTATTAAACATTATTCGTGAAAAAATGTTAATTGTTTCAATATTTTCAAAATATGGGCGCTATATCTAGCTTTCTTTTTGTGAAGTTTAAGTCGTAATATTAAGATAAAGTTAAACCAATGAATAGCCTTCATATTAAACCTTTAAAATTGGTATATTCAGTACATTAAAGTTTTACTAAAATATGAAATAAAATTAGCCTTGATCTAGTTTCCATATCATAAGTTTGCTTAGCTTGGGATTACGACTCAGATCATTAAAATAAATGAAATCCACTCGCAGAGCGCAGTTGATGTTTACAATACACCTTCCAGCCCATTTTAATTCTTTTGACCTATTCAAGTATTCAATTGTTTCGACATGCAATAGTCCGGGAGGTACTGATGCATTTTAGGTAGTATTAATATGCCGATCGATGGCCATCTTTTTCAATAGATCTTGAATGACTAATATGTGAACCACGCATCAGCGATACACCCGCGGTGGGTTTAGGATTGGAAGGTTACGGCAGGGGTAAACTTTTTTTTTACAAATTCAATCGAGCAGCTGACGCGTGTTCCCCCCTCCACCATGCAGCAGACGATTTTTTTTTTTTTTGTTTGAGCCGGCGTACTATGTCTTTTTTTTTACTGGGAGTGGCTGATGACGGATGTAGAAGACTTGAGCACTTACTTGAGCAGACGGTCGGTTCACTTATTAGTCATATAAGATCAACTATACATTTCAACGTCAGCCGGCTTACTATGACTTTTGTGTTTGCAACGCTACCTCCCGAACTAACCGTCACAACGGAGTCGTCGTCGGTTGCTGTCAAAAACGTTTCAGAATACCAAAGCTGCATGTAGCGTGCGTGGCAGTGTAGATGGTCCGAACTACTTCTGGGTGGAGTCCCCAACTTTTTGAAAGAATTTTTAGAATCCGATGACCTGAAATGAGTGTAGATAGTAATTATGTGCAAGCGACATTATTTTGTTACGTTTAACTATGATGTAATAATGACAGTTGATAAAGAAGACCTTGCATTATCTTTTCACTTGCATTGCATTTGTTGCCAATAATAAATTAATAAGATCCAAATATAAATGATATAAAACAATGAGAGCCACGCGACGTAATTAAAGACATTACTTTCATGATAAATATGTTTTTTTTTTGACTTTCAATTAAGATTACAACTTATAAATTAAAATTTAATATAGTACAGTTCATTCTTCTCTAAGAATTAATTGATGCTTTCAAATAAAGAACGATGTGTTTTTTATTACAGAAATTCAGATATTTCAGGAACAGGTTATTTGACTACTCTTTTTTATGATGTCAATCGATTATATTTTTTGGGATCAAATCTCTATATACAATGGTGCGTCCACGCTACGCGAACCGAACACGAGCCAAGCACACGTGGAGCACGGATTCGCGTAGTGTGGATGGACTTGCGAGGCTCGAACAAGCTTTCGGCTAGGCTTCAGATTATATAATGTACTTTTTGGGCTAGGCGCTCGACTGCGCTCTGCCGATTGTCAGTTTTTTGACTAACACAGGGATTCGCTTCTCGCTCGTGTTGTAGGCTCGTTGTACGTCCACATTTGACATCGCGAGCAACGAACGAACAGAGGCTCGGCTCGTGCTTGGTTGGAAGCGTGAACGTACCAGAACAATTGCAATTAGAGCACTACAAAAATCAGTAGTGCTGCCAACTCTTCTAACCAAAAAGGAGCTGCCAGTCCCTTGAAAAAGCGCTACATCGAGGTAAATACTGTTTCGACGACAAATAAATGACAAAAACAGACAGCTGTTGGGAAAAACCCTATATTCAGCACCAAATTCTAACTGAAACTTAACACCCAATAAATTGAAGTGACTACCATGCATTTTTTTATAATAAGTATTTCGCATGAGTTAGCACGGCTGAGATACAAATAATCAAAGTAAACAAACTTTTTTTTATTTTTTCAGTAAAGGTAGTTAATGTATTGTAATGACATCATCATCTGATTCTTAGAACTTCTTCACTAACCTGTGATACGATTTCGATTGCTCCAAATGTAGCAGATAATCGGACTGCGTCAGTTTTCGACATAATTTTGGATTGTGGAAAACGCGCTACACTGAAAAAAATGGATCACAAGTGACTACAAAATTTCATATTTAACAGTAACACAAAATTATTAAACAGAGTGACTTGCGAACTAAACTTACCAGTAACAAAACTTGTTCGTTACTAAATTATTTGATTAAATGTAACTAAAGTTAGTTTCCCGACAACAAAACGTCAATTACATAACTAGTTTTGTAGATAAATTTTTTCAGTGTAGATTTAGCGCTAGGCGCTAAAACGAGCCGTACACGAAAAAAAGCGCTAGATCTGGCGCCGAAAGCGCTAAATTGGCAGCACTGATCAGAAGTGAGAGTCTAATGTCAGACAGCTGTGAAAACGCCCCAAACAAATTGATACAGCGCTACAGTGATGTGACGTCACTGTACTGGAATGTATAGAGTTATAGAGAAAACAAGTATTTTATCATTTTGGTCGTGAAAAACTGCATATAAGTAGGTACTTTGTTGCCATACCTAATACTACCTACTACCTTTTTATTGAAGCGTAAGTGTTCTGAATGTTGCTTGCAATTTACTTTTCGGTGATAAAAATAAAATAACCTATGAAATAAAATTTGCGTAACTTTGATATAAGTATCGTATCATTAAATACCTATTTTGTTTATTTTTGTTCTTTTTCCATTTTGTCGTCGCCTTAAATTCAGCTTTTTTAAGTCGATTGCTACCAAGGCCTATCACTATTTGTCATTAGAAGTTGTGAAATGACACATGTTACAATTACCTCTCCCTACTTCCCTACCATGAAAATACTATAAAATGTGGTATACTTTATACTGGCTTCGTTTGGAGCTGAACTGTTACTCAATCTTATTAGACACGTGGATTTTTTTCAAAATTTTCCTCTATACCTCATGAGTAATATCATAACCATGTGCCTTGCTCGTGCTCGATCAGATAACAACATACTATAAACAGAAGTATTTTCTTTGACAACAAATACGCACGACAAGAGACAATCAATGGTATTCATGAATATTGCCAGCGAATCTTTGAACTCGGCTCTATAATTCATGCGTGATTGAAACAACTATACATTATGAATAATAATTACTCGTTCATAGTTGGCTCATTCGGTGTGCGATTTATAGTAGCGGAAACCTTTATAATTTTTGAAAAACTTGATGTCTCCCTTTAGAACCACTAAACGCGTCACTCACTCAATGGACTAACTCTCTCGTGACTAATTCCAACTTTAAATAAAAATTAAGTAAAAAAAAAGTAAAGTACTTCAAAATACACTAATATACAGGTCGTTGTTTTGGTCAGCGACGAGCGACTCAAGGTCGATAACACAATAGATACTGGTGCTAAAAAAATATAAAAAAAATCTTTTTTTTTAACAATAAAAATAAAATAAAAAATTTGAAAATCATGTAATAAGCTAAAGTGTAGACATAATACTCAACGGGAGTGCGAGGGAGTAAAGGGGTGGGGCGATGGCGGCTTGTGCCTAGCTCTAGTCAGTGCACGTGCCTAGTAACCATACTTTGCGGTAATTTTTTTTCAAATTGAATAAGGTATTTCTCAACATATTTACAGTATTTAATGAAATTAAGTCCATTTTTGGGGAATATATATTTTGTACTACCGCTCCTGGGTCGATTGTCGCCGACCAAAACAACACCCTGTATATAATAACTAGCTGTCAGCGGTTTCACTAACGTTACCGGGATAAAAAGTAGCCTATGTCCTTCTCCATACCATAGCGCAGGCTATCCATGCAAAATTTCTTGATGATCCGTTGAGTAGTTGACGCGTGAAGGTAGGGTTGCCATCTGTCCGGGTTTCCCCGGATTTGTCCTAGTTTAGAGGGCGTCCGTGGAGCGTCCGGGCGCGGTTTAATTTGTAGTCCGGGTTTAAAAAATTCAAGTCTGAAGATTCTGTTTTGTAACATTTAAAGTCATGACAAAAAAAATATGACTTTTAATTTTAATGGCTTGAAAAAAAATAGTTGATTTTGACATTTGAACAGTTTTTTTTTATTACTGACAAAGTTTAAAATGAAACCTATTGACATTGACGGGTTCTGGGCTCCAAAATCCGGGGTTTACACGTGTCTTCTTCTGGTTGCTATTTTAGAGATGGTAACCCTACGTGAAGGCATAACAAACAAACTCTTTTTCGCATTTATAATATTAATTAGGACTAGTTAGGATATATAGTTGGCAACGCGCGAGTGATACCCTTGATGTTGCAAGGCTACGGTAACTGCTTACCATCAGGCGGGCCGTATGCTTGTTAGCCACCTTAGAGGTAAAAAAAGTTTAAAGTATGAAACTAATCGGAAAAATAGCAATCCATTCAAAATATTTAGCACGTAGCTTGAAATAAATAAGGTTTTATGTATAGACTTAGGATTTCGCTACGCTCTCACGTTTTATGTAGGCATTATACCTCCTTCAATGTTCACTAAATGCAGCTTAATGAAATCTATTGTCATTATAGGACTTATGTTATCTTAACCCATTGGCTCGCAGATGGGACGCGCGTTCCAGGAACTGCGAGTCAAGTGATTAAATAATTAACTTTGGTCTAATTAAAGTCATTGGTATCAATGGCGTTTCTATCTACGACGTAATATAGTATACATAGGTACCTAGTTTATAAACAGGAACATACCTAACAAGTAACACAACAAATAAACTGTTATCAGCAAGCCCATATCTCTTCCGGTACAAAGAATACATACAAAGTTTGTATACATACAAAATATTCAGAGTTGTTTTTTAGTTTAACACATTAAAATATGTTATATTCGCGTGATACGTTATAATATAAAATAATGTGTACACACGGCAACACATCAAGCTATACATTTCCAGTATAAGCTGATCTCGCATTGTATAGGATTTCCCTGCAATGAGAGGTCAGCTTATATTGGAAATGTATAGCTTGATCTGTAGCCGTGCGTACCTGATAACTACGACATAAGCAGAAAGGATTGAGTACTTTGAGCAGTGTCCAATTTATCATTATTGGGTACCAACTGCATGAACATGATAGATATTAATAACAATGCCTTTTTTATATTAAAACTAGCTTCTGCTCGCGGCTTCGCCCGCGTGGCCTACAGGAATCAAATGACATATTTCTCTACAACAATAAAACAAAACAAAACAACTTCATCCTGCTTCGAGGGTGGAATTATTAAAAACGCTGAGACACGTATACATTAATTTTCAATCTTCAGCCTAAACACAAAATTTGAAGATCCTAACTTCGAAACTGACGGACTTTCATACAAACCCCCCTTTCCCCTTTCAAACTTTTCAAACTTTTATCCCCTATTTTACCCCCTTAGGGGTTGAATTTTGAAAAACCCTTTCTTACAGGATACCTACTCTTCACAAAAAAAAAAAAAAACAAAGAATATACCCTCTAAATTTCATGTCTCTAGGACCAGTGGTTTAGGCTGTACGTTGATATATCAGTCAATCAGTCAGTCAGTCAGGTTAATATTTATAGCACAGACATGCCATAGTCACTCAGTCCCCACCCCAGTCGAGCCATTGATCGAAGTATTCATATAAAAGAATTATAAAACTAGAAACTGATTCCATGACTCGTAGGCATGTCATGTAAACTAACATCAATTAGCTTGATGGACACAATTTACCTTATTGAAACCCTAAAATAATGACATAGGGCTTATTTTCCATTAGCACGACTTATTTCAGAAACAATTGCTTATTAGAACCCAATTCAATGGAGCATATTTCATGCGTATAACAACGGGTCAAATTAGTAGGTATTTAGTGTACTGTTATTTATCGAAATTATCGATTACATCGATGATTGAAACGGCCAGGATCAATTATTATTGACGGCTTTGATGCAACTTTAACTATTGACTTAGCGTTGTTTAGGCTGCTATTATATTGCGGTTACAGGAAGTGTGTATGTAACTAATATATGTAGAAACTGTACACATTGCAACTGAATCTATTTACATTTAAATACTGTCTTCCTTTCTTTGAAATCTTAAACGATTTCTTATTACTATTGGAAATGATGCGTAGGTAACAAACTTTATACTTTTGTGTGGTCTATTTCTAGTCTTGCATTTTTTGAATTATTGTTTTCATAAATATGCACACATCACATCAATAAATCATTTATAGGATATATTCTACAGGATATATTTTGGAGAGTGTGCGAAGGAATTGTTCAACCTAATTCCAGCATCCCCATTCTTACACCGAACCACAAGACGCCGGGAAAAGTTTCACCCATACGTTGTTGACATGCCGAAAATACGGACACAGCGCTTTGCATCCTCATTTATAATGCGGACAGCAAGGGAGTGGAACTTGCTTCCGGCATCTGTGTTTCCTGACTCATACAATATAGAGACTTTCAAGGCCAGAGTGAATAGGTTCCTTCTGGGTAAGCGTGTTCCATCTTCGGCTTCGTCTTCGTCCCTTATGGGCGGGTCAGTGGCCAAACGCAAGCTCATTTAAAATTGGTGTCAACTTTATAATGTTGAACAAAGTATTCGGAAAATGTAGTTATAAATGCGTTGCATAATCGCTCAGAGCTTTTGTAATTGGTAGAGTAACAATAGATAATAGTTGTATAATAGTGATAAGAAGCGATAATAGCTAGTGACGTCGTATGCCCTGACGAAGGTCGAAGGTTCGAATTATACAACGAAACTTGAACTATTGGTGTAGAAAAACATAGTAAGGAAGCCATGGCACTGTAGTTGCGTATTTTGAAGTACCCGACTAGCTGGCTATTATCCAAGCAATTAGCTGTGTTACGAGATGTATCTTAGAACTAGTTACCTTATAGGCTTTGTAAAGGTCGGCAACACCAATGTGTTTTACTTATTCTTATAATTTCGGTGTTCCCACGTGCTGTAGCCGCTTTTCGAGTAATAATCGATCTTAATAAATCAATGCATGTCAGTAATATTGAATAGGTACCACTGATCGCGTTACATCCAACGGATGTAAGTAGTAAAGGTTGGTCGTATAGGTACAGTCAAGTTAATATTTATACACTTTGTGAAATTCAACAACTATTGATTAAAATTATAAAATTTTGCAGGCAGAATCTTTAAACATAAACTAATAATATGTGTAATATATCAATATTCGAAACTATACAGCTAAGCGTAAGAAAATCGCATTTTAATAGCTTGGCTCGCGGTTAGAAATATAACAATGACATCAATTCGCACCATTCCTGGAAGAATGTTGTAAGTGAAAAGTGACAACTTTTCAGGAGCGTAAAAAAACTGTCCTAAAAATTTATCAATGTTATTAAAAATATGTAGTATACATCAAATGATAACTAAAACTACATGTGAGGGGCCTACGTGTTTATATTTTAAATGTACTCAATGTGTATTGAGAAAAACCTAAAAAGGAGCGTTGCGTAATTATTCCTCGAAACAGTTGATGGAGTAATTATGAATATTGCATTGTTGACATGAGATAACTCTTTATTTGCATTCTGATTTAGTAGTGCATTCAATGTGTAAGTGTCGTTTACATAGGTTTTCCTCGAGCTACTCGTTTGTGTAACATGTATGCAACTACAGTTATTCGAAAATATATTTTTAAGTCTTCGTTCAAAATGTTTGTATGTATGAATATGCTATTAGTCATATGGAACTTTAGTGAATAATTAAGTGCAAATATATTAACTTCGTTTTATGATGGAAATATAAATATTTTAATGTTGCAATATTTTACACAATTATATTTAATTCCTTCATTTTGAAGATATAAATTATGAAAAAAATTGACGATACGTATTAATTTTTTCTTGATTTTTTAGTGCAATAAAAAAAACACGCAAGTTGACTTGCAGCTTTGTTACAGGGGGGGGGGGGTGCGAATTGTTATAATAGGACGCGCGTCCCTCGCGAGAACCAATGGGTTAATCTGAAAAAGAGCACAAATAAGTTAATGTTTACCTACTATAATGTTATTAAGTTTCATTCTCCATATGGATTGTAATTACCGGACATGGTGTGAACATTGATTACTGATAAGCAATCAGTTGACAAAGACCAGTTGTATTGTTCTACTCTTTGTACGTACGTTGTTCGTGTAATGCAAATAACGTGATAAAATAAAACCTAGGTACACGTGTTACATATTCACATTTCTTTTTAAACAAAAATATGTCTGTCATTTTTAACCGACTGACCCGGAAGGAGGGTTATGTTTTTCGAGTGTATACAATACAATACAATACAAAATTCTTTATTATATACACAAAAAACACACAATATAAAAATAACAAAACAAAAATAAAGTGTAAACAATTCAGGCGGCCTTATCGCTGAAGCGATTTCTTCCAGGCAACCTAGGGTAATAGGTGGCGCAGTATAAATACTACATATACATAAAATACTTAAATAAAGTTAATAAAAACCTAATACTTAAATTAAAATATTTAAGATAAACTAATATACTGGGTGTTGTTTTGGTCAGCGACAAGCGACCTAGGAGCGGTAGTACAAAATATATATTCCCCAAAAATGGACTTAATTCCATTAAATACTTGTAACGTTGCACTTGCAAGTTACATAAATAAATATAAGTATAGTTAGAAAACCTTTAATAAAACTTAATTACACTTAAATTAAAATAATATTTACAACTTATTCTAAAACATAATTAAATATAACCTATTAAACTAATAAAACCTAAAAATCTAAATACTTAATAAATATTATTGTACGGAATCTACAAGTACGTATTAATGATGATGGTTCCCGCACCTACGCATCCCTAACAAATCTAACGGGTTTGCGAGCTGCGCCGGCGCGGCGGCCAACGCCCAGTCGTTCAGTTCGAGAATTCTCCACGGCCAGTGCGCTTTGAGACTTCACAGGTGACGGCTGCGTCACTTGCTTCGAATTTTGTATCTAGTTTAATATCACGTGGAATCCCGCTAGGGTAAGTTCCCATGTATTATCTATCTGATTCTCCATTGTAAGGTGTTCTAGCTTTCTATCTTTCCTATCCATGCTAGCGCTGCTTCCTTTTTATTGTTTGTCAGGGACACTGTAACCTAGATTCAAACCTACCTACACAGTTGCGCAGCAAACGCTTTAGCCTTTTTGTTTCTGGCCTTCCAGGATTTACGTCTACATTTACGCCTACCTTGCATCTACCTATGCAGCTTGATAACTAGCTGTGGAACGCTGAGGGACCTACCTCCTGTACTGCCTGCCTGGACTACCTACTCCCGCTGACATCCTGGGAGCTGGACCAGACCGAAGCGAAAACTGAAGCTGCTACTTCTACCTTAGTTCAGGCCAGTGTTCCCCCTGTTAAAAACTGTACCCCCTGTGAAATCTGGACGTGAGGCGGCCACAGAATTTTAGGCAATTAAATGTTTCATTGGACTAATTTCCATTGTTTCATTTAATCGAACCCTACCTACCTATCTGTTGGCGTCCCCCTAAGGGACTTGCCACAGTGGCGCTCTTTACGTGTGTTTCTAGTGGCCTATTCACGTCTAGATTATTCCAGAAGTCAGCAGCTAGTACAATCATCTATCTACCTACATATTGTACTGTGAACGTGAAGGTGACATTGCAGAATAGCGAACTGGTACGTACTATCTTATTTTATTTTTTTATGTGACCGCTTACCCTGATTTTTTCTTTTCTCATTTTTCATTACCTATCATTGTTAACTGCTACGTATTAGTATCTTCCTACTAATTGTGTTAATGATTGAGTAATTTTGTTATATAGTAACTATTTGAATATTCTAAACCGTTATTATTAGTACCTACCTACTGATAATAATTAATATATGCTAAAACTAAATTGTAAAATTAAATCTATTGTTTGTTATACGTAACAGTTCGCATACCTAAATTCATTCATTTCATACCTTTTCGTTTCTTTCATCTTTTCGTTTTCATTTCATTTTCATTCATTCAAAAAAAAAAAAAAACATTTCAATTTTAATTTTATTTGCTTTGACCATCACCTAATCGTAGATAAGCTTATTTTCTCATCTTGTAAAGAACACCAATCATTCATTTCTCATTATATTCATTAACTACTTAAGTAAATCGTCTAGTTAATCATGGGAACTCATACTATTAAATTCTTTTTGCTAAACAAAAACGAATTAACCTACGAAGTACTCATTAGAGGCGAGGAACCTGCATCAACCGTACTTGGATTACGTAAACAAATAAATAAATTAACACCGCTTATACCTACTTCTGATATTTGTGAATCTGGAATCGATCCGGATATTGATATTTCTGGCGTTAGCACTTCCTTAAGTGAATTTACATCGCGAGTTAAATCGTTAGAGGAGAAGTACGATTCAAATCTCTTTGAACGCACTAGAGCGTTGGGTAATCATCTATATCACCGTCTAAAAAGAATAGATTGCACGGACTCTAAACATTTAGAAAGAGTGAGGGCTTTGTCGAAAAATGTTACGAACTTGATGATTAATAAAATTTTTACTATTAATAAATCGGCTAATCCGATTCCTAGCTGTGAGCCTGTTGTAGACGTTGAACAGACATCGTCGTCGCTAGACTCTGTACAAAACGTAACGATACATTGTGACCGCTCGCATTTAAATGATATACAAAAAATAAAATTTAACGGCAAAACGTGTGTACATGCATTTGTCCAGAGAGTGAACGAGTGTAGTACTGCTAGAAACATATCGCCTTCTAAATTAATGAACTATGCTACGGAAATATTCACGGACGATGCGTTACATTGGTTTCGTAGTATTAAAGACAGTGTTACTACTTGGGATGAGTTAATTTCTTTACTGATTGAGGATTTTAGTCATTTTGATTTCGACTACCGGCTATTGTCTGAGATACGAAACAGAACACAGGGTGATTCTGAAAATATTACTATATATTTTGCTAAAATGTCTGAATTATTTTCCAGGCTAACTAAAAAGATTTCTGAACAAGAGAAATTAGACATCTTAATGCACAATATTAGACCGTGTTACTCTAGCGTACTAGCTTCTAATTCTTCAACTATCAATTCTATCGATAATTTAAGAACCATTTGTAAGAACTTTGAAAAAATTCAGTCTTTGACTTCTCAATTTAAAGAACCTCCTAGAGTGTCTACTGATACGTTAGCTCCTGATCTAGCATTTTCAAAAACGTCTGAACCTAGTACTAGCAGATCTAATACATATAATCAAAATAGATACAATAGTTACAATTCTAATAAATCTAATAGTAATTTTTACAACAAGAAATATAACTATAAAAATCAACCAACAAATAATACTAATTATTCAGGTGTAGCTGCTATTGCTTCTTCTAATTCTAATACTAAAAATGTTTTCTGCCCTCGCTGCCGTAACTCTGAACACTCTTTGAAGCAATGTAACGCTGATAGGTTCCCCATTTGCTTTAAATGTGGAACAATGAATGTCACTTACCCTGAATGTCCTAAATGTAAATCTCAATCTAATTCAAAAAACTAGCTACTGAAGATTGCTGTAATATAAATGAGGTAAAAAACTTAACTAAAACTACTGATTCTACTAAAACTAAAAATTTTGATGAAAAGGATTGGAAAGCCTGGCTTTCAACTATTAAAATTTTCTTTTCTAGTTATTTCATTACAACAATCTTCGATAAAAAACCTATTGATGATGTTCGTCCTTACGCGGCTATCCAAGTAGGCGACAAAAACCTCTGCGGTTTACTCGATTCTGGTTCTACAGTAACTATTCTAGGTAATAATGCTCATCTAAATTTAATTTCACTAGGTCATACAGTCATTAATAACGATGTTGTGAGAACTTTTACTGCTGCTGGTGGACAAAGTATGGTTTCTATAGGATACATTAATCTTCCAGTTACTTTTGAAAACCAATTTCACTTACTAAAAGCATACGTTGTTCCGACTGTTAAATCAAATTTAATTCTAGGCATTGATTTTTGGACAAAATTTAATCTATTTCCTAAATTTTCAAATTCTATATCTCTGCACGATGCTACTAGTTATGATGGTGATGTGACTACTGTAACTGATGCTAAAAGTATACTACAGTCCTATAATGAACTAACTGAATGTCAGCGAGTTACTGCTGATAACATTATAGAACAGTTTAAAAATATCTCAACTGAAAAACGTGGTTTAGGTAGAACTAACTTAGTATCACATACTATTGATACTGGCGATGCCTTACCTATTCGGCAAAGATACTATCGCGTTTCGCCTGAAAAACAACGTATCTTATCTGAACAACTAGACGAGATGCTGTCGCTGGGTGTCGTTGAGGAATGTGAGAGTCCATGGTCTTCACCTGTATTATTAACTCCTAAGAAGGATGGCAAGCTCAGATTCTGTCTAGACAGTCGTAAGCTAAATTCTGTTACGAAAAAAGACGCATATAAATTACCTTATATTTCAGAAATTCTAGATAACCTAAAAAATGCTAAATACCTAAGTAGCATAGACCTATCTAAGGCCTACTGGCAAGTGCCTATTTCTGAGAATGATCGGAATAAAACTGCATTCTATATTCCTCATCGTGGCACCTTTAGATTTGTGACTATGCCCTTCGGATTGACAAATTCTCCCGCTACTCAACAAAGACTTGTTGATACTCTTTTCTATGGGCCTGAATTTGAAAACTCAGTCTTTGTATACATCGATGATATCGTCATATGCTCGGCTCAATTCGAAAATCACATTTCCCTGCTTTTAAAAGTAATTAAGAAACTAACAATGGCTAATCTGACTATTAACTACGAAAAATCCGTATTTTTCCGTACGGAACTTAAATATCTAGGCTATGTTGTTGATTCTAAAGGTCTTCACGTCGATCCTAATAAAATTGACACCATTTTAAATTACCCTACTCCTACAAATAAAAAAGAAGTAAAAAGATTTCTAGGAATTGCTTCTTGGTACCGTAAATTTGTCCCTAAATTTAGCTCTATTGCTGGTCCTTTGAATAAGCTAACTTCTACTAATAAAAAATCTAATCCTTTTCTTTGGACTACTGAAGCTGAGGAGTCTTTCACTAAACTCAAAGAACTTCTTGTATCTGCCCCAATCCTATCATGCCCTAACTTTGACCTACCGTTCGAAGTACACACTGACGCTAGTGACTATGGTGTTGGAGGATTACTAACGCAGACTATTGACGGAGTTGAACATCCTATCGCCTACACTAGTAGAACCTTGACAGGTCCAGAGAAAAACTATAGCATCACTGAGAGAGAGGCTCTTGCTGTCTTGGTGGCTTTGGAACACTGGAGATGCTATCTCGATAATGGTACTAAGTTTACTGTCTATACAGACCATTCAGCACTCAAGTGGTTTCTTAATCTAAATAACCCTACTGGACGCTTAGCTAGATGGGGTGTTCGTCTATCTGCATTTAACTTTGAAATGAAACACCGTCGAGGTGTTGATAATATTATACCGGATGCTTTGTCTCGCGTTTGCCAAATTTCAGCCATTGATAATAATCTAAACACTACATTAACTACAAATGATCAATGGTATCTAAACATATACAATGGTTCTCAAAATTCTCCTACCTCTTTTCCAAACTACTTAGTCAAGAATAATCGTTTATTTCGCTTCATGAAAACTCATCATCCTCTAAATAAAGAGTTCGAGTGGAAAGAAGTTGTTCCTGCAGAATATAGAACAAAAATTATATCTGAAAACCATTCTGAACCAACCGCTGGTCATTTTGGTATTTTTAAAACTTATAAGCGCATCAGTCTTAGGTACTACTGGCCTGGTATGCACGCTAACGTAGTAACAGCTGTAACATCCTGTGATACCTGTATATCACATAAACACCAAAACCACGCTGCCTTAGGTGAAATGGGTCGGCCCAAACACTGTTCGAGACCTTTTCAAACTATAAGCATAGATTTAGTAGGACCTCTACCGCCTACTAGAAAACTAAACTGCTACATCTTAGTCGTGACTTGTTGTTTTAGTAAGTATTGCTTATTATTTCCAATCAAGCGCGCGACTGCAGAAATTGTTACTAAGATCTTAGAAGAACAAGTATTTCTAATACATGGCATTCCTTCTACTGTGATACTTGATAACGGTAAACAATTTATAAGTGCTACGTTAAAACAGATGTTTGAAAAATATAAAGTACCTAAATTACACTTCACTCCTAAGTATTCACCTCATGTTAATACAGTTGAACGCTACAATAAGACTGTTATGACTGCTATCTCCACATTTATTTCTAACGATCAACGTATTTGGGATCAACTTGTACCAAAAATCCAATTCGCTGTGAATAGTTCTGTAAACGAGGTAACAGGCTACACTCCTTCCTTTCTAGTGTACGGGCGTGAATTAGTTACTTGTGGTTCACATTATATCGATACTGAGAACGATAACGACGTCATCTTTCAACCTCGAGATTCCTACGCTGAGAATATTGGTGTGCTTTCTAGTATCTTTAATAAAGTACAATCACTACTACTACAGGCTCATAGTAGGAATTGTCAACAATATAATTTACGCAGAAGACCTGCTGAATTTAATATTGGTGACGTTATCTGGAAAAGGACTTTTTATCAAAGTGATAAAGACAAGTATTTTAATAAAAAATTAGCTCCTAAATTCATAAAATGTAAAATCATTGATAAAAAGTCTCCTCTGGTCTATGAATTAGCAGATATGTCTGGAAAACTACTAGGTTCCTGGCATATCAAAGATATGAAACTTATTAACTATAAAGAATAAAATAAAACCTATATACTAGCCTTAAAATTAGATTAAAACTATTACCTAAACTGTAGTGTACTAAAGAAACATAAGTATTTTAGTACACCTAACTTATTGTTTGAGTATAACTTAAAATTTACTAATTATACTCTGTTTGTAAGGATCTCAAGTCATTAATAGTAAGATTTGATGATGTTATGAAAGAAGATGGTATGATGCGTGAAGTATAGAATGTAGTCTGTGAGTAATGATAAGTTTAGTATGAAATAATAGGTAGTAGTCGGATTTTGCAGTCTAGTATGCAAAATCCTTCGTTTTTTGGCGGGGTACTGTAACGTTGCACTTGCAAGTTACATAAATAAATATAAGTATAGTTAGAAAACCTTTAATAAAACTTAATTACACTTAAATTAAAATAATATTTACAACTTATTCTAAAACATAATTAAATATAACCTATTAAACTAATAAAACCTAAAAATCTAAATACTTAATAAATATTATTGTACGGAATCTACAAGTACGTATTAATGATGATGGTTCCCGCACCTACGCATCCCTAACAAATCTAACGGGTTTGCGAGCTGCGCCGGCGCGGCGGCCAACGCCCAGTCGTTCAGTTCGAGAATTCTCCACGGCCAGTGCGCTTTGAGACTTCACAGGTGACGGCTGCGTCACTTGCTTCGAATTTTGTATCTAGTTTAATATCACGTGGAATCCCGCTAGGGTAAGTTCCCATGTATTATCTATCTGATTCTCCATTGTAAGGTGTTCTAGCTTTCTATCTTTCCTATCCATGCTAGCGCTGCTTCCTTTTTATTGTTTGTCAGGGACACTGTAACCTAGATTCAAACCTACCTACACAGTTGCGCAGCAAACGCTTTAGCCTTTTTGTTTCTGGCCTTCCAGGATTTACGTCTACATTTACGCCTACCTTGCATCTACCTATGCAGCTTGATAACTAGCTGTGGAACGCTGAGGGACCTACCTCCTGTACTGCCTGCCTGGACTACCTACTCCCGCTGACATCCTGGGAGCTGGACCAGACCGAAGCGAAAACTGAAGCTGCTACTTCTACCTTAGTTCAGGCCAGTGTTCCCCCTGTTAAAAACTGTACCCCCTGTGAAATCTGGACGTGAGGCGGCCACAGAATTTTAGGCAATTAAATGTTTCATTGGACTAATTTCCATTGTTTCATTTAATCGAACCCTACCTACCTATCTGTTGGCGTCCCCCTAAGGGACTTGCCACATACTGTAAATATGTTGAGAAATACCTTATTCAATTTGAAATAAAATTACCGCAAAGTATGGTTACTCGGCACGTGCACAGACTAGAGCTAGGCGCAAGCCGCCATCGCCCCACCCCTTTACTCCCTCGTACTCCCCTTGAGTATTATGTCTACACTTTAACTTATTACATGATTTTCAATTTTTTTTTTTTTTATTATT
Source organism: Polyploca ridens (assembly GCA_951394255.1). Classification (NCBI taxonomy): domain Eukaryota; kingdom Metazoa; phylum Arthropoda; class Insecta; order Lepidoptera; family Drepanidae; genus Polyploca; species Polyploca ridens. The sequence continues at coordinate 11,432,377 of OX596251.1, read as the reverse complement.
AAAAAAAATAAAGTATTTTTTTTATATTTTTTTTAGCACCAGTATCATTTGTAAAATCGACCCTGAGTTGCTCGTCGCGTGACCAAAACAACGACCTGTATAAATTATATAAAAAATATATATTATAATTACATTAGTAAATATAGAAAAGTAAATAAATAGAAAATTATAAAATATAATATCTACTTAGAATGTAACAGCAACAACATAGGGGTGTAAAAGTAAGCAGTAAAGTTTAAAGGGAGAGAAAGTGAGAGAAAACAAGTGTCTTAAAAGAATCCACTGTTTGAGCTTGTCTGATATTCAAAGAAAGAGCGTTCCACAGTCGGACAGCTTCCACAGAAAAAGACTGAGATAAGAAGCTGGAAGTATGGGAAGGGATTTTCAATGTGAGCACAAGAGAACTGCGAAGAATGTGTAATTGGGAACTATAGTAAACGAAACGTTCCTTGAGATAAGTAGGAGCAAAAGGATTGAATAAAATATTATAAAGAAGAGAAAGAATATGTGTATTCCGGCGAATGCGAATAGGAAGCCACTTGAGCTGATGACGATATTGTGAAATATAATCATATTTGCGCAAACCAAATATAAACCTTATACATAAATTTTGAAGTCGCTCAAGTGTATGTATGTACGTATGTATGTATGTCTATTTCTTTGTGCCGCTCTGCAGCCTAAACGGCTTGATGGATTTAAGCATATAAGGTGTCGTTAGATTCGTCTTGACTGGGGGAGTGTCATAGGGTATATTATTTTTATATAGCGCATAAGAATAAAAAATAGGGGGGGTATTGAAAATAAATGTTTCGTTATTATAACAATATGGGTATCAAATGAAAGCTTGTAAATATACCATTCCATAAATGTATATATTGTAATACTTTTATACTACCATTTTGATGTAAACTGCCAAAAACCACGTTTAATGCAAGGACAGTAGGTACTGAGCCATACGTAAATCACAGATTTGCGATGGTTGTTAGCGTTTCTTTACCGTACCGCTCATTTACTTACTAATACAACTCTTTCTGTATAAAACTAAAAAGTCTGAAATAAATTAAATTATTAAAAGAAACAAAAAACCCGACCGCGTAAAACATAAATTAACTGAAAAGAGAAAAATAAGCTCTTAAATCTATAGAATTTTGAATATAACTTGAATTTTATAAGGTATTGCAGTCGGGGATAAACAAATATTACAAAAAATACATACTTAGGTTATTGGTTGTCCCCGATTACAATACCATTTTTAAACATCAACCCAGATATCCTGATACCTAATTATACAAGTAATTTATACAAGTCCGCTCTCATATGGCTATTTTAGGCATTTTTTAGGCATTTAGAACTAGTTTCTAATTTTATACATGAGTATGTAATGTTATAAACACCAAATTGGCAGCGATGAGGCTTATAGCGCGACCTTGATAGGCTAGCTTATTTATAAGTTTTTTTAGCTTTTTTAAGTTTAGTATTAATATATTTAGTATTATTTTATTATTTAGTATTATTTTATTATTTAGTTTAAGTTATTTAGTATATCTTTGTTTTAATATTAATGAATAAATAATATAATAAATAAATCACACCTAATAAATAGAACGAAAAATGAAAGCGATTGCTAAATGATTTTGACATTAAACGTTACCTTATTTTCCATGAAGCTGAGCTTTATAAGAGGAAAAACTCAAGAGAGTGAACAAGAGTTTTGTTCACTCTCTTGAGTTTAGCTACGTGCTTTACAGCGTGTATTTGATAGCAATAAAAAATACAGTTATACAAGCAAGATATCGTATGTCTTTTTGCAAGTCATTTTAAAATGATTTATAATTTTCATTAAATAGAGTATCTAATAGTAACGGCTATCCGATGCCTTTAAATATTATACATAAGGTAATTGACAAAAATAACACATTTTGGTCACGAATGATCAAAAAAAGAAAATCCGTTGTCTATTTGGTAATTTGGATGTCAACTAAAGTTATGCCATCAATGATTAAATAATTAACGTATGTTTTATGTTAACGTAGACATCGAGTCATTTGTAGTTCTGCCTTAATATTTATTATTGTGACAATATATATTTAATATAATAATTGTCATTTCGGATTTCCCTTAAATCGTTCATACATTTATTGCTGTGTTTATTTAGAGCAGGACAAACCAACTGACACACATTCGCACTTATATTATTAGTATAGGATACTAAATTATAGGCTATCATTCTAAGAAGATAGAAAAGTTAATCTATGTTATTTAATAATATACGTGTGGAAAGCGCCCTCCTACCAGGTGGAACGACGACCATTTATTTAGAAATTAAAATAGCAATTGCTTAAATTCGCCTCGGAAATTTTTGAATCCGTTTCCGATATCGAATCCGACGTTTTAAAATAGCCCTGCTGGTCAGAGTCGCTGGGCACCGCTGGATGCAAGTGGCCCAAAACCGTTGAAGTGGAAGTCAATGGGGGAGGCCTATGTTCAGCAGTGGACATCCATAGGCTGATATGATGATGATTGATGTGTGTCGACATACCTACTAAATTATGCAACATGTAGGGTTGGTGACAGAGAAGTCACACCATCTGCTAATCTGAGATGTAAGGTTATACAGGTCGTTGTTTTGGTCAGCGACGAGCGACTCAGGGTCGATAATACAAATGATACTGGTGCTAAAAAAAAATATAAAAAAAAATACTTTTTTTTAATAATTAAAATTAAAAAATTAAAATTTTGGAAATCATGTGATAAGCTAAAGTGTAGACATAATACTCAACGGGAGTACGAGGGAGTAAAGGGGTGGGGCGATGGCGGCTTGTGCCTAGCTCTAGTCTGTGCACGTGCCTAGTAACCTTACTTTGCGGTAATTTTATTTCAAATTGAATAAGGTATTTCTCAACATATTTACAGTATTTAATGGAATTAAGTCCATTTTTGGGGAATATATATTTTGTACTACCGCTCCTGGGTCGCTTGTAGCCGACCAAAACAACACCGTGTAAGGAATTAATTTTAAGATGAACTGTGAAATATTTGTTTAATTGTGTGTGTTGTTTTTTGTGGTATCTTCAGTAGCTTTGACTTACATAAGCCCTACTAAGGTCTAAGTTGAGTAAATGGTTTTGACTTCACACTTATTTTATTAAAAAAATGACCATGTGTCGAAACCAATATTTTTTTTAACACGAATTTAATTATTTCGCATTTGAAAATTAAAAATATTCTACTATGATACACATAGCGCTTTTGTCACCTAAATAAATCCTTTATCAATATTAATTTCTAATTAGATTTTTTCTTTAGATGTTGTTACTTATTATTTATAACTTTATACTATGTACATGTACTTAATGATTTTATGATAATGATTCATTAGTACTAATTCGTGCCTTCTTCCATTTTATCGCCTAACAAAATATAATCATCTATTGGACGGCAATCATTATTGTGTTCTGCCTGCCCCTACTGACAAATCTTTATGATGTTCAAGTAACTACTAGAGTGTTTCATTGATCAATCCACTTTGACGCCATCTTGGAATCACTTTTTGTCTGTTTCTCTGATTGTGATTAGAGTTAGCAACGTTGGGTACTAGTTTTCGCTTTTCGGTTTTTAAGATTCGGCCAGCGTAGTGACTTCCTTCACGTTAGTAAGGGACGCTCTTCCCCCCGGACAAGGGTTGCCAGAACCTAAAATACAAAAGCCGGAGTTGGCACTTAATTTGTCCGGGGCCTTACTTGCGCTCGAGTTACGACTCACGCGCGTGGTAGCCAGAAAAAAAGCCAGACCCCTGGCAACCCTCCAACAGACCCTGCCCTCGATGCTACCTACAGTGAAATTTTTAAAAGGAGCGATAGCGAGTAAAGTGACTGACAGATATATGCGCAGCTCAAACCGAAGGTTCTAGAAACTTTAAACTTTGCACACAGTACCCCGAGTATCAAGAATTGACGTTAGTAAAGCATTTTCGTTTACGATATTTCTCTATCGGAACTGGCACATCGCCTCTAGCGAAGTACTCATTGTACTAATTTCTCCCATACTAAGAGTATGTTACCTCAAACGCGATAGTGTCCGTTGAGTTAATTCTTTACACTCGGGGTACAGGTTCCGAGGCAATAGTAGCACACACTATGGGAGTTTTTTTTTTAATTCTGCTACTTAGAGTTCTTAATAGGCGGAGCGCGGGTTAACTGCGAGAAAAAGCTATATAGTTAGAAACATACCGGATTAACCGGATATAATTTTTCGGCAGCGTTTTTATAATGACCTTTTTAATTGCACTGCGAGCAATGTGGTACTTCCTCGCGGTTGACATTGCGAGTATTAATACTAATTAGTGTTAATTTTTTGTTCCAATTAAATATTACATTGGCGGGACCTCATCTGCGATAGTTGTACCACTTTCATTCTATAGTCGGCTCTGTTATTACGGTATTACGGGAGAATACGAGAAATTGTGCTGAATCATTTTATTTAAAAAAATATTTTTATAAATGTTTACTTGTAATTTTATTTTATAAAATGAAGTGGTTATTTTATGTGGTTGTTTTCGTGTACATGTTTTATAGAGCAGGTAAGTTTAAAAGGTGTATTTCAGTTGAATTTACTTTGTTAGTGAGGTGACTAGTGCGTCTACTACGAACATTAATAAATGGACTTTAAAACTAAATAAAAATAAATTATACGTATTTATTGCAGGCACATAATTAATTGACACAGCTAATTAAACAATAAAACAATAATAAGAAAGTAACAATTTACATTATAGCGATATGCTGTACTGTCATTAAATATAATAAAAATGTTTCAGTTTACGGAGCGAAAAAAATAGAAATTGCAGATAGTATAACAGTGGAACCAATCGTCTACGCAAATGACGTATTTTTACCAGCAGGATCTCTTCAGAATATTAGTTGTAAGGCATCAAACATTAATCAGAAGGTATCACACATCATTTATATTTACAAAATAATGTTACTAATATGAAATTAAACTTTCGCTGTGTAGATGTTTGTAACACAATAATGCTATAATGTAATGTCGAACGAATTTAGTAGGCATAAAATAAAATAAAAAATATGCGGTGAAAATATTATATCCCTCAGAAGTGCAAGTCACACCGCGGGCAGACAATTATTTGTATATAATTCACATAAATAGCTGTATTAGCACTCGAGGAGTTACGTTGGCTCGCGGTTGGACGCGCTATTACCTACATTAACCCCCAAGTCTATTCATTGTAGACATTCATTTGGAACCAGTTAAGACAACCGCCGAGCGGGACGACCTCCCACCAGGTGGACTGACAACCTGGTCAGAGTCGCTGGGCGCCGCTGGATGCAAGCGGCCCAAAACCGATTCGACCGATCGAAGTAGAAGTCAATGGGGAAGGCCTATGTTCAGCAGCGGACATCGATAGGCTGATATGATGAAGATATTCGTAGGCAAAATGAGTGTAGAAAATGATGATAATGTTAAATAATGATTTTCACAGTTAGAATGGGTCGACTCTAAGGGAAAAGTAGTAGAACGATTGCCGAAAAGCCGTGTCTTTGCCCATGAGAAGTTTGTACCGAGGGGTGGCAAGATCCCAGCACTGGTGCTGACCATCAACAAAGCTCTCGTCTCCGACACAGGAACTTATAAATGCCGTTCAGGGGATCTGGTTAAGGAAGTGGAGCTGTGTGTTATTGGTAAGTATTCTAGGTTTTTTTTACTGTTTATCGTCCTGTGTTTGACCGCGATCTCACCATGGTAAGTGATGTGGCCGAAGGTGGTAAGGAGTGCAGCTCGGAACACAACGATAGGTGCTTTGCGACAGATTTACAACTTGAGGGTGGTAGCCAGCCAGATGGGTACTACCATAGAGTAAAGTTCGTCCATGGTACTACAAAGTACTCTACCACCGTGCCATGGTTTCCTCACGATGTTTTCCTTCACCGAAAGCTCAAGTTCACGCGAGACCTTCGTCTCGGTATCCGACGTCACTACCACTGAGCTATCATCGCCTTCATAATAATACGTACCTACACATGAACACTTATTTTTAGACCATTTTTCTGGCATTATCAAGAAATATGACAGTATATTTATATGATAGGTTTTTAGTTCAATGGCGTTTGTAAGTAAGGATAAATACTCTTCCTCGTAATTACCATGAATATCCTGGAATAAAAACTGTTCAACCTCTGTTACTTATATTACTATTTATCCGGGGTTGATCGAGTAAACCAAGAAGTGAAGTTGTTGGCCTACAGGCCGGGTAAGGTTTGAGTCAAAAAATAGCATTGCAAAGCACGCTGGGCATAAGCAAGTTTACTTATTATACATACCTACACAATAATATTGTGACTAGGTTATATTATATTTTTTGGCAATGTCAAGTAATTTGAAGTGGGATCTCGAAATCTTTCCAAGAGTCTTGACCGTTGCCTTTGCTTCAACTTGAGCATTGATCTAATATTGATCTGCAGTCATTGCGTATTTTTAACGTATATTTGCTTATCTATCTCATAACTAAATAAAAGCTTGTGAAAATCTTAGTTCTTAACTTTTTTTTACACAATACTTGAGTTTAGAATAACTTGAACTCGGGCCGCTTTATTATATGACTAGCTGACCCCCGCGGTTTCATCCGCGTTCCAGGGATAAAAAATAGCCTATAACACTCGGGGATAATATAGCTTCCTATTAGTGAAACAATTTCCAAAATCGGATCAATAATTCTGGAGATTACTACTACATCCGAACTTACAAAACTCTTCGATAACTCTTTTTGTTATATGAAATTAGAAAGAGACGGATATAAAACTTGCGTTTTACTAGATTGGTATCTATTATACTTAGTTCATGTCTTACAGGATTTAGAACTGCTCTAAGTTTCATGTTATAAGGGGGAAACGGTCTTGTAGGTATTCCATGCGAAACCCATAAGTAGGTAACAACTTTAATAATATATCAAGGAATTATATTTTTAGAACCGTCAGAGTTTGTGAATACTCCATCAGAAGTGAGTGTGAATCTTGGACGATCCATCACTCTGACGTGCCAAGCTAAAGGTTTGCCGGAACCAAGACTTTTGTGGAACAAGAATCACGAAACTATTACCGGTAAGCTGATTAAAAATTATATATTCAGAGTACAAATTAACTAAGTTGCTCAGATATTTAAACTGTTATGTAATAATGTTTTATTCCTTCTAATATATGAGATACTATATACAAAATTTTGTATCGGAATTTTGTATCAAAATTACGATCGGATATACAAAAATTTGAAACATGGATTTCAGTATAAATAAAAATTATTTAGTTTTCTGTCTATACAATTTTGCCCAATTTCATCAAAAAGTGAGTAGCGTAACGCTTTGGTGACTCCTAAGTCCTAACGCAACTCAAAATGACAGTAACATATTTTGATAGTTGCTTCTTATGTTGGTGAAAATGGGCAATGCCACATTGCCAAGTAGCACCTATCGTTTAAACTTTAACTTTTAAATTGATTCATTTGTATATTCAAACTAGTAAAAAAGTCTGCATTTCTATTAGGCGCCGATCCCACGGAGAGAGTTCAAGAGTTCTGCAATATTCGCTACCGATCACACATCATACACTTTTTTACTTTCAAAGGCGCCACATAGCTTACAGTTAGCGCGGAATGCAAAACTCTGAACGCAGAACTCTAGAACTCTTCTCTGTGGGATCGGCGCCTTAGACTACTCATTAGGCTATACTACACCTTCATCTAGTTTACTAAAATGATAATTAAAAGGTGCTATTTCATAGAACAAGAAAGTTCTTCAAAGTACAAGGTAATGACGAAGTATAACAGTCAAGGATTTGAGAGTTTGCTCACGATTACTTCATTGGAGCCTGAAGACAGCGGCGTGTATGCCTGCATCAGCATTCAAGAGAACCAGCACGTAGACAACTGTGTGAATTATAATGTATTCAATATTACTCTTCAAGTTAACTGTTAGTATTATTTTTTTTACTTATCATTTGTTTCTGAAAGAGCAGTGAAAGATAAGCTATGATCAAAACTGTTGCCATCTTTGTAAATCATTGTTAGTACAAGTACTGACCTTATTTGTCTTTTGTCCTTCTTTGACATCGTTAAAACAGCACAAAAGACAAATAAGGTTATAATAATATTGTATTAAGAGCTTGTGGTTCGGCCCCAGGGGTACTAGTAATCAGAAATTAATATTTTTGGGGGTTTCGGAATCTGAGGCTCAGTTTAATTTTGAACTACCTACCTATAATGTATTCTTTAGAAAAGCGTTAAATTACTTCAAAACAAATTAAAGAAAAAATAAACCAGAATGACAAATTTAAGCGAGTCTCTCCGAAATAGATACAAATAAAATAGTACTTTATAGTTGCACTATTTGTACTAGTTATCATTAGTCACAGCGGAACAATGAAGCAGTCTAGTACCTCAGTAATTAATTAGGTTGATTAAACACAACAAAAATGGGTCCAACTGACATATTAGCTTAATTTAGTATGTGAACTTGTCTATATTTAACTTCTATACCTGATATTATTTTGTAAAACTTGTTATTTACTGGTAAAATTAATAATATACGTGTTTCAGATGCTCCTATATTTGAGTATGGGAACGACACCATAATAGTATACGGCAAGACTAATCAAGCGTAAGTAATGCCTCTAAGGCGCCGATCCCACATAGAGAGTTTTAGAGTTCCGAGTTCTGAGTTCCGCGTTCACTGTAATCTATGCGGCGCCTTTGATTATTGCACGGCGAGTTCTGTGGAGCTTTGGAGTTCCATTCTCCAAAGCTCACAGTTGAGGTGACACGTTTGAGCTATCACTGTCTTACTGAGTGACACAAGGCAGAAAGGACAATGGGCATTCTGGCCCATGAGCGGCCATTAATGAAACTTAAGTAAGGCCAATGAGACGAGATAAAGAATGTAAACAAACTTTGGCTTGCTGTATGTATATTAACACTTTAACACCTACACCTTTTGATACACACTTTTAATTACACCTTTTGGTATGGGATACTTATTACATTTAATGCAACTACCTTGCAGTTTCATAATATGTATCTCCAATTATTTCTTAAATCTTCTATACACTATAATTTCTTTTCCAAATACACCACATTAGTAAGCTTTCATATTTTTGTTAATATGTATATTATTGCCTAATAGAAAAAATACAAATTATTGCTGGCCGCCAATGGGACAAGTTCCATACAAATTTGCCCATTTACCTTTAGAAATCTAAACTGCTCGCTCGCTGTGTGTACAGTAGTGAACGCGGAACTCGGAACTCGAAACGCAGAACACTAGAACTCTTTTCTGTGGGATCGCCTAAATAAATGTATAGTAAACATTTATCAATTTAAAAATATTTTTTTAGGGTGCATTTAGAATGTTCAGCTAAAGGTTACCCGGCACCGTCCTACAGATGGCTCAGGGACGATGGGAGACATTTATTCGAATTCAATCAGAATGAACTTATTTATTCTGAACCGGAGAACAAACTCGTTCTCACTGTACAAGCAACTCCGACATCTTTCGGTCAAAAATACAAATGTATCGCAAAAAATGCTCGAGGGGAGAGTGAGAAGTATTTCATTTTAATGAAAATGGAAAAACCTACGAAACCGGTTGAGGTAGGTCTATGCACTGTAAAAAGCCTATAATAATGTGTATGCTCGGAGAATGATTGCTATGATTAAATAAGTAGGCGTAACAAGAACAGGTAGCGTTAGGTATGTAAAAAAATTAAGAACATAATTTTGTATCTACCATGGTAAAAATAACAATATAGAACCGTTAAAAGTTAAGGTATCAAAAACCTTAACTTATCATGAAAATTAATTTAAAAGACTTTACACGATAGGTAAAAACAATGGGTAACTTCCCACTTTATAATTGTTTACTTACAGATATATTTCAACAATGCAACTGATAGTCGAATACAGTTCAACGTGACATGGTCTGACAAAGATTATTTTCCAGTTGAAGGTACATAATTTTTAATATTTTTTCTCAGCAAGATAATCAATACCATTGAAATGATAGGTGAAACGAATTATCACTTACTAGGGGTCTACCTACCATGAGTTAGTCAGAAAATTATAATCAATCACTACGCTCCAGCAGCTTTTACTTGAGATCCTTGAGATGTTTATTTAGTAGATGTAGATACATCCATACCACCATCATTTTAATACACTCTTAATTATAATTACCATAGTTAAAGCATTAAAGCCTGTTCAAAGTAATGAAAAAAAAAATTTTTTTTTTTCCAAGGGTTCGATATTCAATATTTGAAAATGAACGAAGGCGACGGCAATAGGAAACTATTTTCTGGACGTAAAGAAGCCGAATGGAGAAGAGCAAAGCAAGTCGTCGGAGTATTAGACGAAAACGATGATTCAGATTTTGAATATGGAGGTAAAATAACCAAATTGTGAAGCAAATTCTATATTTTTTTATCATAATAATTATGACTTCATCACGCTTTACATCGATAAAACAGTCCACATCATTACCGGCTTTCTTCCATCGGAGAAGGGTGTAGAATAATAGATTGTTATTTATATTATCTTATGAAACTACGAGTACATACAGGAAAAAAAATTATCCAGTACGGAAATTTTGCCAAATTAAACTTAAACGAGTTTTATGAAAAACCTATTTTTTATTTTTATACAGGAAAAATTTTTTCACAGTACGGATATTTTTTTTGGTGGTTCAGTATCCGTAATAGAACACATTTCCATTATTTATTCAATACTTTATTTTTTCTTTTTGACTTTACTTGAAAACAGACAAATATGGACATTCTATTCGTAATCATATCAATGAGAGCGTGTAGCGGCCGCCGGCCGCGCGGCGGGTGTCGGAGGTGGTGAAACTCCCTCCCGGCCTTCCTGGCCGGCCGGTGCTTGACCGACAGTCTGCGCGTGCCCACGCGCCGCGTAAGTCGTCACGTGTTTCGTTTCCGCGCAAGGACCGCGCCGCGCGTGTTTCGTACATACCTACATCGTCCGATCACGACACGATGTCTTAATGGTGCGAGTTTATTACGACGAATGTATGTCAGTGAGAGCATACCTCGTATGCAAGCCCATGGGATTCGTAGCCCCGCGGTCCCTAATGAAAATACCATTTTAGCAGCCACTGAAGGCTGCTTGATCACGGGTAGTTCAAGACCCCGAATCACGCACAAGGGTCTGGCAGACTGCGACTGGCGCTCGAAGTCCAAGAAACAATTTTTGATTTCTTTGGGCGAGATCCAAGAGCCGGTAGCTACGATGCGGTACGTGTACGTCCTAGACGAACGAATTTAAACGACTTAAAGTTAAAAATAATGAACGCCTTTCGTGAAGTGAAAAGTTACACTAGTGTTCTGAACAAAAAGGCCATTTATTCAAACGTGCACGTTTATGCCTACAAAGAGGAGGCTTGATTTTGAACAATTATTACAATACAGTGATTAGTGGGGGTAAGCAATTATTTTTAATTAACAAGTTTAGTGATAGGTTATTTTTGACTGATAATAATACTTAGTTGATTCCTAAGTACCTAAGTAGTAGTATGCATACCATACCATTAAGTAGTTTACAATTTATTATTTTTATTATGTTTTTTTTATAAGTGCCTTAATTTAATTGATAATACTTCATTTTTTGCATTTTGATGGTCTAAAGCCCATGAAATTATGAAGGAATAATTGGAATTACTCTTCAAATAACTACAGGTCACAGCCAAAACTTTAAAGTGCTAGAGATTTTCGAAACTGATAAATAACCCGCTCACAGCTGATAGTAGGGGCCACGTTCCGCTGCCCCCGCCGCGGCCGCCCGCTGCGCGTTCACCATAAAAAAAGTTTCAATTTAGACATCTTTCGGTACCGATAACTTTATTTTTTTGTACTAAGACATATAAAAATAAAAAATAGGTTTTTCATAAAACTCGTTTAAGTTTAATTTGGCAAAATTTCCGTACTGGATAAAAATTTTTCCTGTATGTCTTAGTACAAAAAAATAAAGTTGTCGGTACCGAAAGATGTCTAAATTGAAACTTTTTTTATGGTGAACGCGCAGCGGGCGGCCGCGGCGGGGGCAGCGGAACGTGGCCCCTACTATCAGCTGTGCGCGGGTTATTTATCAGTTTCGAAAATGTCTAGCATTTTAAAGTTTTGGCTGTGACCTGTAGTTATTTGAAAAGTAATTCCAATTATTCCTTCATGATTTCATGGGCTTGAGACCATCAAAATGCAAAAAATAAAGCATTATCAGTTAAATTAAGGCACTTATAAAAAAAAACAATAAAAATAATAAATTGAAAATTACTTAATGGTATGGTGCATACTACTACTTAGGTACTTCTGCATTAAGGCGTATTAAAAAAAGGAATCAACTAAGTACCTATTATGATCAGTCAAAAATAACCTATCACTAAACTTGTTAATTAAAAATAATTGCTTACCCCCACTAATCACTGTATTGTAATAATTGTTCTAAATCAAGTCCTCCTCTTTGTAGGCATAAACGTGCACGTTTGAATAAATGGCCATTTTGTTCAGAACACTAGTGTAACTTTTCACTTCATGAAAGGCGTTCATTATTTTTAACTTAAAGTCGTTTAAATTCGTTCGTCTAGGACGTACCGCATCGGTACCGGCTCTTCGATCTCGCCCAAAGAAATCAAAAATTGTTTCTTGGACTTCGACCGCCAGTCGAAGTCTGCCAGACCCTTGTGCGTGATTCGGGGTCCTGAACTGCCCGTGATCAAGCAACCCTCAGTGGCTGCTAAAATGGTATTTTCAGTAGGGACCGCGGGGCTACGGATCCCATGGGCTTGCATACGAGGTATGCTCTCACTGACATACATTCGTCGTAATAAACTCGCACAATTAAGACATCGTGTCGTGATCGGACGGTGTAGGTATGTACAAAACACGCGCGGCGCGGTCCTTGCGCGGAAACGAAACACGTGACAACTTACGCAGCGCGTGGGCATGCGCAGACTGTCGGTCGAGCACCGGCCGGCCAGGAAGGCTGGGAGGGAGTTTCACCCCCTCCGACACCCGCCGCGCGGCCGGCGGCCGCTACACGTTCTCATTGATATGATTACGAATAGAATGTCCATATTTGTCTGTTTCCAAGTAAAGTCAAAAAGAAAAAAAAAGTATTGAATAAATAATGGAAATGTGTTCTAATACTGATACTGAACCACCAAAAAAAATATCCGTACTGGGAAAAATGTTTTCCTGTATACACTGAAAAAATTTATCTACAAAACTAGTTATGTAAGTTGACGTTTTGTTGTCGGGAAACTAACTTTAGTTACATTTAATCAAATAATTTAGTAACGAACAAAAACTAGTTTTGTTACTGGTAAGTTTAGTTCGCAAGTCACTCTGTTTAGGTTATTGGTCGTCAAATTGTGTGTTACTGTTAAATAAAGTTTTGTAGTCACTTGTAGTCAGTTTTTTTCAGTGTATATTTCAAGATAAAAGGCGATGATTGCTGCATCTACTACCGTAGAGCTACCAACATCGAATGCGTTTCGTAAGTTCGAATGCTACAGAGAGTTTGAACTTTCGATGTAGGAAATATCGTGAGGAAACCAAAGTGGGTAACTTTATAGTACCAGCCCGGCTGGCTACCACCCTCGAGTTAAAAAATCTGTAGCCAAACACCGGGTGTATTCTGGCTCCTGGAATTGAAAGACATGTTCGGCCTTATCATCACATACATAATATTACGGAAAACGTCTTGGCCCAAAACGTAAACTGCACGGAAGCCAAATTTTAGGTCTCTTTGGTGGTGGGTTGCGGGTATCGGAGCTTGGGCGGGCGCGAGACAATAAATTAAAATAATCTAAGTGTACATTTATGTTGCTCGCTAGTGTACCTGCGCAAACCCCACTCCAAATAATGCCAAGAAGTTTGCCGGAATCTATAAGGGGGCGTCCATAAATTACGTGAGGCGATTTTGGTGCTTTTTCGACCTCCCCTCCCCCTTTGGTGAGATGTCGTGAGATTCGGCTCGACCCCCTCCCCCTCCCCACTAATCTCACGTGAGATTTTTCAATACGTATGCTTATTTTTTGCGTAAATACGTTAATCAGTGCTTGTCTGCGTTGGATTTATTAAAAACAACAATACTTTACTTAATTATTTTTATTATTTTAGAACGTAGTATAGAATCACTCAATAAAATAAAATACTTAAAAGGAGCTACAAATATTCGAAAATTGAACCCAGTGTTCTCGTAATTTTACACTGTTTCTTGCGGAAAAAAATGACGTGATATTTGCCGAGACCCCTACTCTACCCCACGTAAGATAGCGTGAGATTCGGTTCAACCCCCTCCTCCCCCTAAACGCCTCGCGTAATTTATGGACGCCCCCTAACCATGGTGAGGTGTAAGGGAGGTCGAACATAACGCTTATTCGCTCAAAGAGCAGCTTGACTGGGGAAGTACCTCCACCTTACAGAATACCGCAGCCAAATAACTCTATGTTGTGTTCCTACGCGTGAGTAAGATTGCCAGAGCTCATTGGAGATGGGGTGTTGCAAGCGTCCATATATGGCTGCGGTAACCGCTTACCATCAGGCGGGCCGTAGACTTGTTTATAAGTATTTTTCGAATAAGAAATAAAATAATGGTGAAATTTATATAGGTAAATATTTCGGAAGGTGTGCTGGCTAAAGAATCAGTCTCACAGAAATCGGAATAAATAGGATATTGTATTTAAGTCTTTATTTTTACTAGGAATTCTAGTCACACTTCCGGATTTGGATGAAGAAACACATTATTGGATGAGACTTCGAGCCAAAAACAGTGCTGGTGACTCTCCATGGTCCAATCCTACGCCAGCTTTTACGACAGCTTCTACGACAGCCACGCCAGAGCTTGAGGAGGCACCTCCAACAGCTAGTCCAGAAGTGAATTATAGCTCATCTACGTTCTACGGCATATTCTTTGCTGGAGGTATATTAGTAATTGCTGTTGTTTGTATGTTTGCTATGAGGGTTGTATAAGTTAATTATGTTGTGTTCTTTTTAAGTATACGCATATTGTTTCGCTAAATTAAATATACGTTTATTTATAATGTTGTGTTTTTATTTTATGACTTCAAGTTTTTATAATTTATTCTGTTGAATGTGTTGGTTAATAAGCCGGCATTGGTTAGTGATGGTAAATAGGTAATATTAAACGTCATAAAATTCGCCGTCGTATAACATTACTATAATGCAAAACTACGACAAGAACTGTGATTATGAATAAATAAATAAAATTATTCTGGGACATTCCTCACACACGATCATCTGATCCCAAACTAAGCAGAGCTTGTACAGTAGTACCCATCTGATATGGCTTACCGATGTAACTGCGCAGAAGATACTTTTTGTACATTTTCAAAGCGCGACAAAGCCGCTATTGGTTGGTAGCTGCCGCCATGTTAGCGCGCCGTGCGGAAGGGCGTGACTTGCGAGTGAGACGGAACTAACAGCTGCAGTGTATTATGAGCTTTATTATAGTAGTGATCTAAGGTTGATTGCCTTCTTTCTTTAATCTTTGGGGTCATACTTTCTTTTCTGTGCGAACGAAGATTCACGAAGCGCCTTATCAGTTGGGTAATACTGTACTATGGAAACCAGATAACTGATATACTACAATACCTACTTTTTTGTTTGTAAATATATACATAATATACACCCAGACATAGGACTTACAGACCTGTTCATGCACACAAATGCATGTCCTGTGTGGGAATCGAACCCATGACCTGCGGCCCGATAGGTGGAATCGTATAATCGAATAGATTTTTTAAATATATTTTTTGGTCAATTTACCTTCAATCAATACTCAATAGGAGGTCAATACTAGCTATTTTTATTTTCAAATGATTAACAATAAGAAAAACATACACATAAATAACAGTTGGTATTCGAAATTAAAGGTATATTGACAGAATAAAACTATTTTATAAATCGTTTTTATTAGAGGCAGAAACACCAGTGTACATATGTCAGCGGATTTTGTATTACATATGTCCATAATAATTATTTTATCCTTTTAGAAAACACCCGCACACCTTTTTGTTGAATAACGCAAATAATAAACTACGATTAAATTAAAAATGTTATCAACATATCTTTGGTATTCAGTACCTGCACGAATATTGTCATAGTTCAATTTATTAAAAAGATTTTAGTTTTCAACACTATAAATAACTCACTTATCCTAAAAAATAATCACAAGTTATAAACATACCCCCTTATTCATAATCGCTTTTTAACTAAATCAGTGTAATAGTGTGCCCCGTCTCACTCTTTCGATCACCAAATGTCACCTGTCAGATAAAGACTTCGGAATTTTAGCTAATCAACGTTTGATAACTTTATTATGAAAAAGGGGGTTAGAACATAAAGTCTAATAATATTTCACTACAGAGACATAGTATATTCAGTTCTCGATATACAGAGGTACAACAACGTGTTTTGGAGTTAGGTTATTGTGTATTATAGTTTTTCAGAAGTGTGTGTCATTGGTAGAATATTTTAAACGAGATTTAAAACTTTTTTGTTTTTATAAGCTAGCCCCAAAACAACGTTTTTTCTTCAATTTTCATAACTGTAGGTAATATGCTAAAACTATAAGTAAATTCTACATTATTTGATAATGTGAAAGCTAACAAATAAAGGCAAGTAATTAATATTTACAGATTTTTTTTTCTTTATAAAAAGCTTATTTGAGGTTTGGTCTTAGGCATAACAAGAAAGCTTACAGCAGTTTTATTAGTAGCTTTAATACGTAATTGAAAATTTAAAGTAAAGTATACTATTTTTCTAAAAACACTGCTAAATTAATCAAATGTTAAGATTTTCGGAGTTCTTAAACAGCTTAAAATTTTGGACGCAATTGAATACCATCAATTCAAAACAATGTAGACATTTATACATTATTTTTTTATATAAAAATTGAATAGTGCTACCTAAGCAGTTTTCTGAAGTATCTGGAACACTTCATTATCATTTAAGTAGGTATATTTTTTGTTTATAAAAGCACATTAAGGTAAGCAACATAACTAGTTACACGTAAACATACAACTAAATTTTCACATACAATAATGTTAATAACGATACATTATTTCAAAGTATTATTATCGGCCCATTGTATAAATATTTGGTATAAGAATTAAACACTTAATTATTTAAAACTTCAATAATAGACAATTATTTTGTTTAAATTAAATATACTATCTATCTACAATTAACTTGGAATGTCATGGGGATAATAAATATAATAAACTAAAAAAAAAAGATTAGACACATAAAGCAAAATACTAATTTTTACTTAGCTATAAAATATTAATTAGATTTGAATGCATTTTATCCTTGAATGAAAACATTTTTTTAAAACCTGCAACTAAAATAATGTCAGTAATAATAAAACACACGACTGCCAAAGCGTTCAAGTTCTTCGTAAAAGTCATATTTTAACTGGAATTACAGACGAAGCGAGCACCAAACCGGGGAACAAATACGCAAAACAGTTCATCCCCAAGGCATATTATCAATGAAGATCTAATAACATCGGATGAGCACAAATGCGAGGATGATCATCGCAAAAGCTGACCCGAGCCTGGTGGCGTCATCAGTGGTAGCAGGATTTGGGGAAATCGTCACCCATTCAGAGAATCCAGCCGCATTACGTGTACGGACTTGAGCGTGGAACTTCGTACTGTTGGGTAGCGGGCCAATAGTGAACAGAGTGTCTGTGAACAGAATATCAATTTGATTTAGTTTAGTTTATATGAAAGATAGATTTTAGGTGCAACACATAGAGTAAGAAAATTAATAGTGTGATAGCGTTAAAAACATTACCTTGTGTGAACAGTTTGCATATACTGGGTGTAACGGAAAGGCACAAGACTCTTTTTTGGTACTAGGCGCAAAATTATTTTGACCCTCATGGACCGGTGACATGTTGGTTACGATTTTAATTCAATAAACTTGGATGCAGTTTGGTATAAAGTTTTGAGTTTATTTTGAGCTGAAACTTTTTATAGAGAGTCTGTACCTAATGTAATATTAACCCTTTTAAGATATATACATACACGGTGACTTTGTAATCGTTTAACGCTAGAACAAATGTTGTCCAGACCATGGTCTACTAACATTCTATAACATCAAAAAAAAAGTCATTGGTTTTTGAAAAAACCACAAATCATAAAAATTTCAAAAAGCCAAGAAGCCGCGGAGTCCCTCTCCTGCTACAAAACTGGCGTGCCGCCGTGCCACAACTACTATGAAGTGCAAGCGCGGTGTCTGGGTTGTAAGGAGTAACGATAATCCCAACTTTTTTACTTTATTTTGTGTTTTTACAAAAACCAATGACGTTTTTTTTATACAATTAAGTCATACAAAAAATACCTACGGCCCCCCTGGTGTTAAGCGGTTACCGTAGCCCCATGGACGCTTGCAAAACACGAGGCATCACTCACGCGTTACCGACCCGCGCCCCCTCCGCAATGAGCTCTGGCGACCTTACTCACGCGCAGGAACACAACACAACAGGAACATAAAGTTATTTGGCTGATGTATTCTGTAAGGTACTTCCCCAGTCGAGCTAATAAACGCTATGCTCTACCTCTCTTAAAGTACTACAAAGTACCCTAACGCCGTGCTATGGTTTCCTTACGATCTTTTCTATCACTAAAGCATAAGCTCAGTGTAGGATTCGAACCTACAGCCTTCGTCTCAATATTCGGTTTTAAACTATATTTAAAACATAGAGACTGTATATGTGCGGTGACACAGCGTTGCACATACCCGGGTGTGCAACGCTGCCTTGAAACGAACTGCGAATTCATAGATTGAACGACTAGATACATACAATGGATGCCAATTTCCCGATTTGATCGAGGCTTTTACCGATAACAAAAGACAAGGAACTCATATAAAAAAAAAACTGACAGTAATTCACCAGTGTTCCATATATCAATGAAAGCATCTATATGCAAACTGCTCAAGCTTCGCAAACGTGATCTGTAGAAATGTGGTAGGAATTAATTAACTTACTTTCCGGATCTTCGATGTTGACCGTGAATTCTTGAGCAAGATCCCAGTCAGGTGGGTAGTTCACTTGTTCAGCAGCCAATTGAAAGGAATAGCCTGTAAATAAATACAACATACTTATTAATATTATATCTCATCTGATATACTTACAATAATATTAAATTAAAATAAATATAAAAATGCAATCTATAATAAAATATTCCTGGAGGCTGCTTCGTGTTACTACCATGTCCCAAGATATCCCAGGGCCTTCAAACATAAGCCTGTGCAAAGTAAAACTATATTGCTCTGACAGTAAGTATTATGAAAAACGAACCGAACTAATTGAGCTATTATTACTACGTATAGAGAAGCTATCATAAGCAAAGGTTATGTCCCATTTTTTTAAGAGTCAAAGTTCTCTTTAGCGCTGAAACAATAATTAGTCATGTAAGCAGACGGTAGAAACACGTAGCGCTATGGCCGGATGGCCTCACTTGAACGGAACAAAGTTGTGATGTGTGACGTCATCTCTATACGTAGTAATAATAGCTCAATGGCCGAACTTTTGATTTTATTGCGCGGAATCCTTATGTAAAAAAAAACCTAACCTTATTTACTCCTATCCTAAGGTATCTGCCAGTGAGTCTCATTCAAAAATCAATCCAACCGTTTTGGAACAAACAGACAGGTTAGACAAAAAATATAAAAATACTTTCATATGCATTTAGTAAAAAGCTGTTATTTTGACATTACAAACAGACACTTTAATTTATTAATTTTTATAGATAGCTAAATATGCCCATGTAATAAGCGTGTCATATGTTAGGCACTTTATTCACCATTTCTTGATAATTCAAAGATCTTGTAAACTTTTCATTATAATTAATATAAACTTGTACACACGGCTACACATCAAGCTATACATTTCCAGTATAAGCTGATCTCGCACTGTATAGGATTTCCGTACAATGAGAGGTCAGCTTATATTGGAAATGTATAGCTTGATCTGTAGCCGTGTGTACGTGAACGGTGCCTTGTTAATTTTTGGGTCCAAAGCTGCTAACCTTTTTTTTGTATTACCCGCCATTAAGATATCGCTAGTCCGTGACCAAACACACCGTACTATGAATTCTAATAATATTTCTTACCAGTAACTGTAAGATTTTCAGGATTTGGTGAAAGATTGTCTTCAGTCTCCAAGATGCAGGTGGAACACGTTACGTTGAAAGTCAGGTAAGTAACGTTGTTACCAACCAGGGTGACCTGAAATATATAAACCACATGTCTTGATTTCGGAAAAATTATTGATTACATAAATGAAATTTGTTGAGAGAATGAACCTAGTCTGTATCTGAATTCTGTAAATTTTAGCCCATTTAAGAAAAAGGAGCAAATCTCTAAAATTCACGAGAAAAGTAAGAAAAATTTGTTATATAAAGAAGAAATATTTTTAATGGCCGGATACACCATTTTCCAGAATTCAGATTTGAACAACTGAACCATGTCGTGAAAGGCCCATCGCAATTGGATTCACTTTTTCCGAGAATTGGCCAATGCTAACAGGTTTCAGAAACGCGTTCACTCGACGGTCGCACTGTAATAATGTTTGAACAAAGATAGAAAAAAT
The DNA here is from genome assembly GCA_951394255.1 of Polyploca ridens. Lineage (NCBI taxonomy): Eukaryota > Metazoa > Arthropoda > Insecta > Lepidoptera > Drepanidae > Polyploca > Polyploca ridens. The sequence goes on along the minus strand of OX596251.1, from coordinate 11,411,680 downwards.
TGTGTGCGGCTTTGAGAAACAGGAGGATAATATGCCGAAGACACCTATGATCATGAAAAAAAAAGGTACTTATATCCAGAAGACAACTTACAAAATCAGGGGGATCAGGTTTGGTGCCCAAACTAACGTGGAATACGATGGACTCCTGGCCCCTGGAGTTGTTTGCGGCACACTTGTATTCGCCCAGATACGATTCGTCGTACATCCTCAGCACCAGAACAGAATTCGTGCCATCATCAGAGGTGATGACCTATAAATATTAGAAAAAAAGGAAATTAGGTATATTAGAGATGAAAAGAATTTTTTTGTTGATGCGAAAATATTTTTTTTTTTTTTTTTTATTTATTTATTTGGAACAACACAAAAGGTACAATCATACAAACAACGATGGTGTCTGCAGAAGTTTGAAAACTGTGTCGCAGACACCAACGCCCTCCTCCGTTACATACATCTATTAAGTTCCAAACAAACAATAGGAATACAAAATAATAAAGGTTAAAATTTAAACAAATTTAAAGAAAAATGCGTGTTAGTATATGTGTGGGTAAGAGTGTGGTGTGTGTGTTTAAAATGTTGTGTATCTGTGTGAGTGTGAGAGGTGTAAGTGTGAGAGGTGTAAGTGTTGTGTGAGTAAGTGTTGTGTGTGTAAGTGTGTATGTAGGTTAGTGTACATAATTATTCAACTACAAGTAGATCCTCAGTCTCTTCATAGGTAAGTGGTTGTAACCACTTTAGACATTTCATTTTACACTTATAGTTCGGCAAAGGGTAAATATTAATTTCTTTATTAACTCTGTTGTATAGAGTAGAGCTAATGTGATAGAAATGCCTGCTCGCCAATGCAGTACGGCGCCGTTCTATTCTGCAAATTTTATCTGATCTACGTTTTGTTTTTTTTATATTAGGATCATAGTTAAGCGTAGAATGTTTTCGTAGAATGGTTTGCAAGATAAAAATTTGCCGCACCGTAGGAACCAGACAGATCGAGTATAATTCGTTAGTGGGAAACCAGATAGGCCTACCGGTCAACACCTTAAGGACAGCCCTCTGAGCGCGTTCGAGTCTTAGCATCTTAGTTTTGACTGAACCTCCCCAGACGGGGATGCAGTAGGTTATAATAGACTGTGCTAAAGCATAATAGATAGTTTTTAAGAGATTGAAACTAATAACTGCTCTTAGGTTTTTAAAGACGAAAATCAGCTTTCTTAGGCGACAAACCATGGAATCTATATGCTCTTTCCAAGTGAGTGTACTGTCTACCATCACACCAAGATATTTGATAGAAGAGGCCCGTTCTATATTTTAGCAATTGCAGGAGACTGAGACAACATTTTTGGTACAGGTGTGTGCACAGACTGAGAAGTTAGGGGCAGGCTGAGAAGAAAGATTAGATGTGAAAGGGATGAATTTACTTTTTGATAGGTTAAGAGTTAGGAGGTTCAATCGTAACCAAGTCATAACAATTTTTAGTACATATTCGGAGTGGTCACGAGCCTCTTGCCAGTTCCGGCCATGTACCAACAGAGCTGTGTCGTCGGCGTAGGTTATAATCTTACAGTTTGGGAGACGTAGGTTACATAATTGATTTATGTAGATTAAAAATAAGGTAGGCCCGAGGACGCTACCTTGGGGAACACCAAAACCTACAGATTCTACACCACTTTTTAGATTATCTACTACAACGAACTGGGAGCGATTTTCAAGATAGCTTCGGAACATATTGAGTGCAACACCTCGAATACCTACATATTCCAGCTTGCTTAGGAGAATAGGGACCGAGACAGTGTCGAAAGCTTTGGAAAGATCCAGGAAAATACCTATGGTTTTAAGTTTTTTATCGAGATTTCTTACAACAGTGTCCGTCAGTTCTAGTACAGCGTCCTCTGTGGATCTTCCGCTTCTGAAACCAAATTGATTTGAAGACAGAACACTGTTTTTGTTGATGAAATTCATTAATCTCTTATTCAGGATCTTTTCAAAGAGCTTCGATAAAGCAGTAAGTACCGAGATAGGTCTATAGTTAGTAACTCTGTCTCGGTCTCCACTTTTGTAAATTGGATGCACAACAGCTGTTTTAAAGGCACTGGGAAAAATACCTGACGAGAGTGCAACATTAAAAACATGTTTTAGAATGGGGATAAGAATATGTCTGGCTGATTTAATAACAGTAGTAGAGATGCCGTCCCAGCCGACCGCACACTTGTCTTTAAGATTTAAAATTATGTTTTCAATCTCTTTGTTGTCCACACCGAAAAGGACCATCGAGTTTCGAGAAGGAGGACCAACAGCTTGGGCCAACTGGGAAGGTACTAGAACATTTGATGTTTTTGAGCCCGCGTTGTTTTCTATTTTTGAAGCAAGGATTTTTCCCACATTAGCAAAATATGAGTTTACAGAGTTAATGGCAGTTAGAGGGTTGTCGTGAAGTTTTAAAAGATGCCATGCAGCAGGTTTAATTTTTTGAAGATTTGCAATTTGTTTGATAATGTTCCAGGTTGCTTTTGGGTTTTTCTTGGCCTTCTGGATTTCTCCCTGTTGATATTCCTGTTTAACTTTTTTTAAGAGATTGTTACAGTATTTACGGTAACGAAAGTAAATAATTTTGTGAGTGTCATTTTCAAGGTTATTTTTAAATTTACGGTATAGTTTATCTCTATGACGGATACACTTCAGAAGACCAGGTGTGATCCAAGGCTTGATAATACGTTTTCGGCTAGATATAGGAACATTATTACTATGTTTCTTTATTATCGTGGAAACAACATTTACAAAAGTGTTGGTGACTTCATTGGGGTCGTTTGATAAAAGAACGGATGAGAAGTCTGTATTTTGTAACTCATTCACAATAGCAGGGATATTACTACGATGCATAAGATGCTTTGAGACATCTACCTTAACCTTAGTACCACAATGTAGTAATAGGGGTGCGTGATCGGTGAATGGGGTATCAAGGACAACGGTAGATGCGTAATTAGGGGTCCTAAGTATTATGTGATCGAGACAGTTCTTTTCTCTAGTTGGCAATGTATGGGCAGGAAGCATAGCATGCGAAGCTACGAGATTTAAGTATTCGTCAGTTACTGCAATACTAGAGTCATTACTACTAGGTAAAAGGTTAATATTTATATCGCCTACAATAATAGCCGTTTGAAACTGTTTTACTGTATTCAACGTATTGTCAAGACTTTGGAAAAATGGGGTTAAATATTTATAGGACGGAGATCTATATAAGGCTATTATTGCAGTATTATTAGAAAATTTTAGAGAATTTTGTCTTGATAATTCATTAACCACTTAGGTGCTGTTCCTTGTCAGTATACCTTAATGGGTAATTCGACGTTTGGTCGAAAGTGGTAAAAAACAATATTAAAATATCCTCCATGGTGCTCAATAATGAAAATACCTTCCTACATCTGAAAGACGTAAACGAAATTAGCCCTTATATCAGAGAACATAATTTTAATCCTGTTAAAAACCTCACCCGCGCGCCCCCTTGCAAAAGACGCCTTATTTATTTATTAGGACAACCAGTAGTTGTTACATTAAAAATAATCTTAAAACTATATATAATTGAAAATGAGATCAATGTACAGCTTTTTAAGGTGTCACAACATTCGTTATAAATGATAACATTAAAAAAGTATTTCAAATAGCTGGAACAAACTAAAAACAAGATAAAATAAAAAGTCAAAATTTAACGAATCAAACATAAGACAGAGAACATAAAAAACGTTATTATACTTATAATTTAGTAGAAAGTAAAGTAAAAGTAGGTAAATAATTAATTAACAAATATTCATTAATTAAGTAAACAAATAATCTTATCAACTCAACAACCTCAGCACAATTTTCTTGAAATTCCATGGAGTGTCATTAAACACATCCACTTCTCCGCTAATTGTGTTATACATTTTAGCAAGTCTAGGTATTTTCGAGGACTGCTTTAGATTAGTTTTCGCATGGGGCTGATGTATCAGACCGGATGGATGTCTCGGTGCACAGCGCGGGACGCGTAATTTGACTGATTGCAAAACCTTGCTCAACAGTTTCTATAATATTTAAGCGTGTCAGTAGGCGGCACCATTTCACCAATATATGACATTATATGTATTTTCTAATCATTTAGTACTGTTGACACATAGTTCTGTGATAAAGAGTCGATATTAGACTGACGGTCGCTCGTACTCAGTTATGCAGTTTCCATAATTAACACACAAGTAAGATATGATGATGATAAATTATGTAGATACTTACAGTTTCTGAATCGACGATGCTGTCAGAATCGTAGCCATTTATACGCCTGAACCACCGGTAAGTTGGTGGAGGATTGGCAATAGCGCTACATGTTATATTTTTGCTGAAATAAAAAAAAATAACAGTAATAGTACCAAGTTCGGGCCAGTTGGCGTGATCGTTAAGACCCCTATAAAACCTGAGACCTATAAAACACTACCGCCGAGCTATTTTGTATCTTTGGTGGTAATCGTAACGAACACTATTAATTATTTCATCCAATGACGCGCACGCCATATGACGCGACGATGACCATTCGCGGGCCCTGATTGGATGAAATTTATTAATGGTGTTCGTTACGATTACTAACTACCAAAGTTACGCGGTAGAGCCCCAGGTCGTGGGTTCGATTCCCGCCCAGGGCATTTCATGGGAGTCGGGCTGCGATTATTCCATACAAATGTATTCCCCTGTTTTCTTTCTGAATAATGCCTCTAGAGTCATCATTTATTTTCATATAATCAAGTTCTGCTTCAGACACGTCCCTGTTAACTAATTATTATTGGAACTAATTATTCAAGAAATTATGGCCCTCCAAAAATTACAATAAATGCCCTATTTTTCCGCTGTGATTAAAAGGACTACCAGGCAAATTCGAAAAGATTTTAACATAAAAGAAAGTAATAGGGACCTAGATAACCCCTTACTTAAAATTTGTATGTAAAAAATAATTGAATTGGCTCAGTTTTCGAGGAGGAAAATGGGGAAAACGAAACGTCGATTTCGTCAATTTTTTTGTGAAATCGGTTTGACCTGCAGATGTCCCTATCGCACATAGCGCATAGAATAGCGGCATAGCGCGATGGCAATAGTTTCTTCAAATACCTATTTTCCAAATTCCTCGCAGCTAGGCCATACTTTCTATTCTGTGCGAACGAAGATTCACGACGCGCCATATCAGTTGGGTAATACTGTAAGTCCGTTTACGCTACGCGAATTCGTGCTTCGCTAGTGCTCGGTTCGTGCTCAATTCGCCTAGTGTAGACGCACCTTTATATTTTTCAAATCGTAAGATGGTAATAGCTCAGAGTATATAAATACTGTAATAGTTAACAATTGAGGATACTTACGTTTCATTCAAAATGGCGTAAACTTCTTCAGTCTTATATTTTGTGGTGTATACTGCTTGTGTGAAGCTGTTATATAAGATGGGTTTATCTGTAATTACAAGAAAAAATCATTTTTTAAGTAATAAGAAATAGCATTCCAATTCTCTTGTAGTCCTACGAATGCTACGATGTGTAGTTCTTCAAAAAGACGTGATATGAGCTTTACAGCGTCTGAAATACAATTAAACTGGTGTTGATATCGATCAATAGGTGGTCTGATCACTGATCATCATGGAGAATATCTGCCTGCTTGTCAACTTTTTCACAAAAATAAGTAAATCTATATATATAAATCTATATATTTAAAAGTCCTGACTAACTGATATATCAACGCACAGACTAAATCACTAGTCCTAGAGACTTGAAATTTAGAGGGTAGGATATTCTTTGTGAAGAGTAGGTATCCACTAAGAAAAGGTTTATCGAAATACCACCCCTAAAAGGGTAAAATAGGGGATGAAAGTTTGTATGAAAGTCCGTCAGTTTCGAAGTTAGGATCCTCAAATTTTGTGTAAGGCTGAAGTTTGAAAATTAATCTATACATGCCTGTGAAGTTGTTTTGTTTTGTTTTATTGTTGTAGAAAAATATGTCATTTGTTACCTGTAGGCCACGCGGGCGAAGCCGCGAGCAGAAGCTAGTTATTTATAGGTACTATTTAGGATTTTACCATGAGCATAATAATAGGATAGGATAGTATCATATGCATATGATAGTATATAGGATATTATCATTAGGATACTATGTATATTTTCAAACGAATTAAATACTCACGCTGTACCGATAATTGAACAGTCTTGTCGGTGTAGTGTGAGAGAGCCTTTTGTCTCACTTTGCAAACGTACATGCCAACGTCCATGTGGTTAAGTTTCTTGATCTCTAACGTATTATCCGGTTTGATCACATATTTTTTGCTATCATCTGAAATAATAAAAAAAAAACATATATTGGCTTTATAGGCATTATACCCTTTCAAATAAAGTTAGTTTTATTTATTGTGTCAATAAAACTGTATGTATAGGTTGACTAGAATATTGTGTGCGTAGTAATAACTTCTATGGTAGTGTTTGTACATTTACATAGCTATAGGTTTTTTTTAATATGAATATTTCGGCAAACAAGCATAGGGCCTACCGGGGGGTAAGCGGTTACCGTAGCCCAAAGGACGCTCGTGATGCTACGGCTGTTGCATCATAAGAGACGCTTGCAGGGCCGGGACATTACTCGAGCGTCACCAACCCTTCCCAATGAGCTCTGGCTACCTTACTTACCCGCAGGAACACAACTTACTTAAATTATCTATCTGACTTCGTTGTGCTTAGTCTGGGTGTAATTATCCTTAACATTCTCTTTTGAATTCTCTCTTATACTCAATTGAAGGCCGACTTACGAACTGGTGGTAACTTCAGTAGCTCTGACCTTCATAAATGCCCTACGAGGGCCTAAATTGAATAAATGGCTTTGACTTTAACATTACACTTGATTAGATGCAATTTCTCTCTGTTTGTTTGTTTATTAGTATAGCACGGCTTTAATACGACTTTTAAATTTGTCTGAGAGCTCCTCTAGGTTTGTTTTAGTCTATGTATTATTGGGTGGTGCTGTGACAAACGGGAGCTGCGCAGTGATAGTTTCAGTGAAACAAGTCAGACATAAAAACAAACATGCGGTTTCCATACTATAAGCGTGTAAGTATAGATAAATAAATATCATATTTCAATCTAAATTTATTTATATAATACCTATACTCAAAGTTCTACTCACTGGGAATAGGTACAGAGTTGTCCCTATACCACACGACGACTGGGGAGGGGTGTCCTTTGGCTTCGCAAGTCAGCTTTATAGATTTACCCTCTTCTCCTTCCATTGTTACGTTCCTATCGGTTATATTGACTTTCTCTGAAAACACGAAGAAGTTTATTTTATTATAAATACCTAATAAATTGCACTATGACCCGAAGCGAGATTACAAATGCCAGTTGATCTTGGCCAGGAGACGCTCCGGCTTTGGTAGTTGGAACTTACGCTTTAAATCCCAAAGTGATTCAGTCGAGTCGTGGGCCGAGCCCTACAGGATATTGAAGTAGGTAAATTGCAACTACAAATCCCCGAGTAGCTCATCAACTTATTTTACTTTCTATGGAACAGAACTGTTGGGCAAAATAACAGAAACAACCCGATTGGTTAGGTTACGTTAGAATTGTAACAAAGACGCGCGCGAGCCGAGTGAGTGAAGCGAGCGGTGACGCGGCAGCGGTCAGCGAGCGCTAGATCCAAATTTGTGCAAAACGGGACCACGGCATCAGATAATTATTAATAGAAAACAATGATTCTAGAATACCTCGCAAAAACCTTTTAAATTCGAATTTAAGTCTTGGCTAATCAAATAAATGTTATTGTATAAAAACAGCATTTCATTCAGTCAAATATTATTCTTGTTTTACATCGGGAACTAATAAATTATTTGTCTTGCGTTTCAATAACCAACAGACACCGTTAATTATTAATGTGCGATACCTCTGTGCCCAACTCTCAGTTGGACAGTTGTTTTTATTTACGTTTATTAATTACTTCAGCATACATATTAAATGTATAAAAAAAACTGACCTCCAACAATGAATTCTCTAGTTTCACTCAATTCGCCTGCTTTACACGTCCAGTTACCGCCATCTTTGATTACGAGGTTATGCATGATGAGTACAGCTAATGGTCCGGCCGTATCGTTTTTCCGCTCTACGTATACCTTATTATTTTCCGAGGTTTTCTCCTTCACTTTCTCACCCGAGGGCTTGTACCAGTCTATCGTCTGTAAAAATAATTGAACTGTTTTACAAAAAACTTAAACCGACTTCAAAGTACACTAAGAAGTAATCAAATCCTGATCTGATAGTCGGACCAAATAGTAAGTGTACCCTTTCAAATAAAAAATAAATTTTCTAAATCGGTTAATAAATGACGGAGTTATGAGGTAACAAACATAAAAAAGAAAAAAAAAATACAGCCGAATTCAGAACCTGCTTCTTTTTTTGAAGTCGGTCAAAAAGAATGATACAATTTTACTGACTCAATGAATTTCAAAATACACACATGATATGTAAGATCTTTGGTCGAATGATATTCGATCAGAAACGATTTTTCAATCGAAATCGATTTTTTTGAGTTGAACCCCTATACATTTATTAGATATAGGATAGATGTTTCTTTATCTACACCGTGACTTTTTTATTCGTCTTAGAAACGCAGCCCACATGATGTACCCAATGAATATGTACAAACAATTTTTTTTTTTTATTATTTGTATAATTAAAAAAAAAACAAATATTATTCATTATGTATGACGTATGACGTAGTTTTAAACACCCTGTTACGATCGCAGTCTACTCGACTCATGCTTTGGGTTGGTATTTTCTACCATTTTATACGTTAACTTTAATTAGTAACTCGATTTGTCATATATCAAATAAGTTTTAATATACAAATGATCAAAAATTCTTTTTTATCTAAATGATTATTACCTAGTCAATGGGTATATTATGTGGGCTGCGTTTCTAAGACGAATAAAAAGCCACGGTGTATAAACGTTCATGACACATTTACTCACTTTAATTAAGTTCGGGTATATTTATTCCGAGTGGCGTTTTGATGGATGTTATTAAACAAAGCACTATTGCCAATGAGTATGGAGAATAATTCTTAACCAAAGTATTACCTCAGAGTATATAAATACTACGTACAAGTATTACGTAATAAATGCGTTGATATCTACTTTAGAATAGGAGCTCAAACAAACATAGATTTACCGTGGCAGGGATTCAGACGTAAAATAATAAAAACAAACCTCCTTCTGAAGTTTAAATTTGTAAATTATAGCCCCAAAAAACGAGACAGGTTTTTTCTAGCGTGACCGGTGATTTAAGTAATAAGTGAACAAAAATGTTACGAAAGAGACCCATTATTTATCTGTATAGATACTAATGAAGGAGATATAGAGTCTGTTGAAGGGACACTATTGTAACGATCTGAGAAGGGTAGCTAATCACCGTGTTTGCATAGGTACTTGTGTGGGACGATAACCTTCTCAAGTTTGTAAGGCTTCTGAAGACTTGGATCGTTAGTAAATGATTGAAATTACTGCAGTAATAGAAATAAGGTTTGAATACTGACCACAATTTTATTAATTTAAAATCTATGGCCATTGTGGTCAGAAGAATATGGTCAAATGGTCGTAGATATTAAAGAAAGATTTTCAATCTGAGATTGGTGAACCAGGTGAGTACGTATGAGACATAATTTTCCAAATTGTCGTCATCGACTTCAAGTTCACTCAGTATATGACCTAGAATACCACAGATCAAGTAATCACGCTAGTGGCCCTGATTCTGTTGTTCACAACTAAACTAAATTTAATCTCACTATGTCTCTTTCTGACAAAGAACATGAGAAAAGGATGTAAGAAATTTAGTTCTGTCAAATTAGTCCAATGCTTGTTTTCAATATAAATTTAGTCGCCATCTATCGCGGTTACGCCTAAATACACGCAAAATAAGACGGCGAAGATTAATTTGACAACTGAAAATATGTTCTATCCTTTTTCAACAATATTCGTAAGAAAGAGATGAGATGTGACTAAAATTAGTTTAGTGCGATTTACAACAGAATCGGCACCAGTATCTTGCTTTTGCTTTCACGCTGATTTGTGATCCTTACTCTGCGCGAGCATGATTTGTTCTTTGCTCTTTGTATCACCCCATATATGGTTGTACAAACTGATCTATCACGAGTTCCAGATATCATAATGCTCTATTTGAATAATTAGTTAATTACCTCTTCAATATTCACTCCTTGACAAAATATAGCCTTCGTTTCTCCAACGTTGTAAACGGTCGAGCGTGCCATGATGCGGAGTCGTGGCTCGCCATCATTAGCTTCCGTTGATATAACTGGAAAGAAGAAATACAAGTTATTTAATAAATGATCACAAAATCTCTTTAAAAACTCTAAAAGATGCGAAGCTGTCGATGATATGGTAATTTGGCTTGTCTATCAACGTTATTGTTAGTACTATACCAGAAAAAAGATTTACACCGACACAGACCAACTCCAACACGATTTTATGATATAAATGCTGTTTATTTTTAATAATACGGTGTGTTTGCATAAAAAAGTGCATTTAATACTGTAAATACCCAGCAGCGTGAAGCATTTGATTATCGATAGGAGCTTGGCGACTAACTCAACTTGAGGGTGGTTTCCAGCCAGGCGGGTACAACAATGTACCCTGCCACCTTGCTATGGTTTCCTCACGATGTTTTCCTTTACCGAAAGCTCAAGCTCATTGTAGGATTCGAACCCAGGATCTTTGTCTCGGAATTCGAAGTCAGTGCCACTGAGCTATCATCGTCTTAAATTCTATTATTAAAATAAAATAAACATTTCTCGGAACAAAAGGAAAATGAGATATAAATCATTTTGACGCTTATTACTAAGATGAGTAACGACCAAGAATAATTTGACGGAGTTTTATGAAAAATAAAGCAAAATATTCTTCATTAGACATTGAGCTTTTTGGATCGCTATTAGAAATGATTTGGAATCATTACATTTGATTTTACATCAAAGCCCATTATTATGTCACTAAATAAATATATTATTAAGATATAAACGATAACTTCGCTATTTTATAACTTAAATAATCAAATGATTTATGTACTGTATACTGTACTGTATGTACTGTGTTATATGAAATATATTCAAAGAGTTTGTAGTTTTTTTTATACGACTAACTCGGTAAGCATACGGCCCGCCTGATGGTAAGCGGTTACCGTAGCCATATGGACGCTTGCAACACACGAAGCATCGCTCACGCGTTACCGACCTTTCCCCCCTCCCCTATGAGCTCTGGCGACCTTACTCACGTGCAGGAACACAACTTTACACAACATAAAGTTATTTGGCTGCTAAATAATGTTTTATGATAAAAATATAATTGAGGTGAGACACAAGTAACATACTTCCGTAAAGAAATATACTGGAATCCTAAATGAACACATCAGTGGGTTCCCCAGAATTTGCAATTCACGGTACTTTTCTCGGCAGTGTCAATTTAACAAAATAAGTAAGTAAGAAGATGTAGTTGTCAACCAAAGTTTAATGTTTGTAGGAAAACATTAAGGACACGAGAAGTGGTCAAAGTTGGACGCGGCTGTAGCATAAAGTCCACAACTTCACTTAATGCTGAGTGGCGTCCATTAGCAAGTTAACTTTTGCAATGTGGAGTCCAAATATTAAGGCTGGTTGTAACACACGACACCCTAATTGCTATACTAGCCGATTTGTCTTACAAAAAGGCCGAACGAGGAACTCGTACCTACACATCCCATGAATTCTTAAGTTTCCTTGTAAGTATACTATAAAATAATGCCAACATTTGCCGGAGGCTTAGGTAAATATTGTGAAGTTACAATAACATTAAGAAGAATTTGTTTAAGATTGGAATCATCTATAAAATAAACAAATGTTTTGTATTCAGTTTTCGTAAAATTAGGTTCCATGAAGAATGCTAAGCGCCCCACAACGCCGACGTACAGAAATTTGTTTCAACTCGTTTTGGAGGGTAGGCAGAGTTAACAAATGACTGTGGTTCTTTTAAACGAAATTGAGAAAATCCGACCGATGTTTATCCCTTTTTGTTTTTGTTTTTACTTTATGGCAACAATAAACGCTGTTGGAATGAAAACTTGAATAAAAATGTTTTAATTAATCATCATTCTTCATACTCGCTGCTTGTTAATTCATTTGTCCGCCAAGCCATATCACATGACTGAATGAAATTAAAACTGAAGGAATGAAGCACTCTACCTATATGTATATATTTTTTATTTCTTTTTTAATTGACATGAATGTGCCGGCGTATAAAATTTAGCCTTTTAGCACCCTTACGCGGACAAATCGGCGAGCGACTCTCAACCGGGGTTTTATATCGGTATAACCTCAGAGTATATAAATACTACGTACGTATAACAGTCCTTAACCTGGATCTGGAACCTGTAATCTGGATATATATCATTGTAGAACTTGAAAAGGTTTAATATCTACATAGTTATTACGCCATGCTTATTATTAGATATTTAATGAAGGTCTTATGTGAAAATAGACAGCTGTGTAATAGCCATCCATGATAGCAAAGTCAGATTGCCCAAAGCTGTGCCCAAAGACTGTGACGACTTATCTCAGTTTGAGCTCCAAAATTGATATTTGGCCGTTTGAAATCACTTGAGATTTGCAGAAAGGCTTTTCGACTGTAACACTTCTGTATATGTGCTATTGATTTTTCTTATGGATAACCATTATTTTTTATACACAATACTTTTTATCTATGGTTACATATTTTGATATCCTTGGCACTAAAATATTTGATAGGAGTTTCGGAATTAGGAGATCTAAAGGACTTTTTGGAAAATTTCAGTTTTTGTCAGTTGTGTCATTATAGGCAGGTTGTTATCCTTTTTTTATTTTGTGACTTCCTTCAGATATACATGCAACTATAAATATTGGAGGGAACATAATCCTTTACTCTCGTTGTAATGATTTGACACGAATGAATTTGAATGTTTAATAAATAAATTGTTAACATTCTGTTTTGAATGTTGAGTATACAGCGGACGAAACGCAAATTAAATTAAATTGTTCGTAACATTCTCGATCGAGTCACAGTTATTTGATATCATAATTTCAACATCCATTAGGAATGTAGAGATCATCTCTATTAAGGGTGTGTTTATTTTGAATATTTAAGGGAATGACGTAATTACGGCAGCGCTCAAGGTGCGAAGTAATACCTGTCAGGATGATTTATGAACAGCGTCGTATTGGTTTGGGTGCTTCAGTTGGCAGCACTGAGCAGGTTCACCATCTCACTGGCGAAGGCGTATTAGTAACGCAGTCACCTACATTGTTACATTATACGGTACTTATGATTGATGTGTATGCCACGCCACGCCATGTACTGAACATGTATTGTGTTGAGTAATATTAAATAACCATTTGTGCGTAAAATTTAATCTCTGAACTGAAATTGGTTACGTGAAAATTATGATCTGCGCGAAGCTAAATTATTTATCATTTAGTTGAAATGTAGGTACATCTGGTACAAACAACGATTCCCTTTTAAACATTGAAACAGTTTCAGAAAAAAGTTTTAATCTATGTTATGAGTTCCTGAAAAATAATAGATATAGTCAAATATACAAATTAATTTGAACGAAGTCTCTCAATTAACCGTAACGTTTCTGTAATAACACTATCTGCTGAACCCTCAGTTCATTAAAAATAATTACTTTAGAATCAAACGTTCCTGTTTACTTTTCAACTCAATTAGAAGTCCTCAGATCTCAACAACAAACTGTGTCGTTAGAATTGCAAATAGGGAAGTAAACGTCAAACGCACATGCGAGTAGGTTAAGTGGAATCAGAAACAAACAGTATTCGATCACTTTACCTACTGTTTGATTTGACTCTACTCTCAAATGTGGACGCTATGGTACAATACTACCAATTTGCAGAGTCAACTGAACAAATAGTACTTTGTTCCCAACGACATTCAAGTCGGGTATTCTATAACTAGTTAAGTAATTTACTATGTTACTGTCAACCTGACAGGTTAACATTTGGTTAATTTACCCTTACCAGTACCAACAGACAGACGTGAAGTAGTTCTTGAAATAGTTACGCTACCTCGAACTTGTTTGCTTTGAAGTTGTTTCACTAACTGCAGTTGAATAACACGATGTTTTAAATGCAAAACAAATATAATATTTTGGTTGGAAATTGAGTTACTGCAGAAACCTACAGAATCATGTACCTACCTATCTTTTTCAAAAGGAGGCTCATGATTCTAAACTAAACCATTTAATTTGTTACAGAAATGGTAATAATATCTAATAATAATACTTAATATTATATTGATTTTTGTTGAATAGATTCTTACGTATTTATCTTCCATATTATCTTCGAATCGAAGAAGATTTTCTTAACTTATTTAGTACCGTTTTACATTTAATGTGAGCTTTATGAGTAGCATGACTTTACTTTGAATTCAATTAATCAAAAGTATATTTTCTCTGGAGAAGGAAGGAAATATTACTACTGAGAATATTTCCATCTGCATCGTCAGCGTGATGTTTGCAAAAGAAAGCTTAACGATGTTGGTTTATTTTCAGTTCCAGATTCAAGATTCCAGATGATGTAGGAGCCATTTTATTAGTTTTTAAGATCATTCCTACTTTTAGTTTTTACAGTACCGAGACCTAGGTGCAAAACGGATCCTTATTGCTGTCATTCTACTGTCCGTCCGTATCTCGATTTCTTTAGCGGATGTAGGTTATTTTAAAGGAACAAGGCAAGTTTTCAATAAACATGTAGATTTATTTCACAAGACGCAGCGCACGCGAAAACGCCTCTCCGAAGATTGCTTTTGTCCACAAATGTTATCGAAAAATTACCATAAATTATATTCTATATTATAAACCTGTTTTGTATCTCAGTCTGCATTTTTGTGAATGAAAATCCCGTAATTAAATTAAATTTGTGAATTACTCGCTAAACGCGGAATAAGCAAACGCGACATTTAGATATGGATATTGAGTTAAGGGGTGTCCCATACATGAAAAAGAAGTAATTTTTTCATTCCTGGTATACGGCGTATCATTGACTAAAACTTATTATTGTTATTATGTCTTCAAAGAGAAGTGAGTAAAGCTCTCAAAGTTGACCGTTTAAGTTCATATTTGTTATGGGGTCTATTTCAAAAACTAAACTAGTTGGGGACATTGGAATTTAGATAAAATATTGTAAAAGTAAATAAAATATCGCTTTTTTCGAGTCATCATCATCATCAGCCTATAAGGTCCCACTGCTGAGCACAGGCCTCCATAAAAGGGAACGGGCAATACTCCACGGGCATTTTTTTGGGGTGCTTACTTTTAATTCCGTAGCAAAATTCACAGTTATGTTACAGAACCATATAATTAAGTTGGTATTATTATTATTTTACGGAACCTCCGTGCTCTTATCTCGAGGTTAGCCGGTGTTTGTATTTACAACTTTTATCTTTGAAAAGATTTTTAATTAATAATAATCTTTCAAATATAAGTTTTACCAGTATTTATAAAGTTTTAAATTACCTTGTCAATTTTACCTGAGGCCTTAAATTGGCATCCTTTGTTCTTGTCCGAATATACTTTAGGAGTGCAGAAAATATATCTCTATTTTTACAATGTAGGTATAGACAGGACTGTATTTTGACCACAATATCCCAATTCAAAAATGTTAATATAGTCTGGCATACGAAAGTAGAACCTGAAAAAGCGCGGCAAATTTAAAAAAACTAGATGTGGTATCACTAAGTATAGTAGGAATAAATTGTTTCGATTCTTTACAAAAAAAATATATAAATATTAAGTTATGTTTGATTTTCCTAAATAATATTTGCATGTAAATGAGTTAAAAGTGTACGTAAACTCGTTATATTCTATTTTTATTTATATAGAATGCTTTGAAATAAATAAATAAATAAGTATCCTGGGATATTCCTCACAAACGGTTACCTGATTCCAAATTAAGCGTACTATTAATAATATATTCAAATAAAAAAAAAATCTCTTTTTATTTTCTAGTTTTTTCTTTTTACCTTCGTAGAACAATATGGATATATGTTTCAGTGATTAGCGACCGTAGAAGTTCATTTAGCAAATTGTAGAACATTAAGGTGATCGTAAGAATGAGAAGGTGGACACTATAACTCTGATTTAGCTATAAAGCCATTACGAATAAAGGGTTAGTATCAAAACTGGTTATGGTAAACTAGTTGACACTTTTTATGCCGGGTGACGAAATAGAATGTTGCCATGTAAAGAGTTTCAATTACAGCCAGGCTCAACTTTCGTTTGCCAGACTCTAGCTATCAAGTCAAATTACGTAAAAAGTTCTAGTTGTTTTAATTTTGTGTATAAAATAAAAAAAAAAACAACGATTGGTTCATTATTCAAAAAATGAACATGACATATTCGGTTGATTTGAATTCCTCGTCGACAATAGTCATACAGAGATGCATCACAGATGTCGCGGTAAGAAAAGCTATTTACCATTCGATTGTTACAACTGCTTTTCCATTTGATTTCATTTTATTTGTAAAAATACATATCTGTTACAAAGAGATCAAACGATTCAGTTTTATATTTAAAACATTCTATTTTCAAAGATTCGAACACAATTCTAACGTGATTCGAACATAGCTTTGACACCGGCGACCGATATTGAGTGTCAGTCAGATCAAAGCGAGGTAAAATTGTGAGTTATTTGAATGAAAAAGGAACACGTATATTGTCTTGTAACTTTATGGTATATCAAAAACTAATATTATAAGATTCAATCTATATTTAGACAATTTTCTCGTGGCTGCCGCTTCCCGTGGCAAGGTTTTCAGCAGACTGGCAGCGTTTCCTCTCTAGATGACTACGCTAAAAAAGTGGGAAAAGTACACTACCGCCTTTCTCCCGAGGCTTCGATTAGTTATGATGATAATGTGCGAGCAAATCGGCGCCTCTACCGTCCCATGGTCTCGACCACAAAAAGCATAAACAGATAGTTTGGTCCAATGGATGCGTATTTTTCAAGGTATAAGTTTTTTAAATAGTTTACATGTTTTGATTTATATATCCATTACACTAACAAACAATAAACAAATTAACATAATAAAATCATTGAACAATAATATAAGAACATCAAAAATATAGATAGGTCATAAACAAATTATATATAAAATCGGTGCTAAAATAGTGTTAACACGGCTGAAGTAAAAGTATTTTATTATTTATTGGGTTGCTAAATGATCTAACGTCGAACGACAAAACTTCGCTCTAGGATTTACACAAGAATGTGGGCGTATAAATTTTTTATACGGTCTATAATGTACTCACCTCCAGTATCTCCACCTTATTAAGGTGGAAAAAAATCATAATAAGTAGCAAATCATATCAATAAGTAACTCAATCTGCGGCGTCTTCATCCATTTTCGCGATACAAAGAGTTATTATTACATTTCGTGCCGCTATTAGGCTACGGTAAATCTTGTTACATAATGCATTATTTTTCTATCTCCCGTTTATTACGAAGCTTTGTTTAATCTTAGTGTTTTCCTGTTTTATTTATCAAAGGAAGAGAATGATTTCCCCAAATTTAATAATAATACTTAATGATGAAAATCCTTATAGGTAAATTCGTAACTTCGTTCCACAGTAATGGCAAGCTAAGCGGATTAAAATGTATGGGACAAAAGCTTTCAGGTACCTATTGCTCAAAGTTTTGGTTTTACAAGCTTACTTTAGTATATTACTTACATTTGATTTATATTACTTCTCTCTATACGATATAATCGTCATTAGTGTCTCTATTGTCGTTCTTCTCTTTAAACTTCACTTAGACGACTCATATATCAAAAATTATAGACTTATGGCGACATATTACTTATGCATATTACTGTCTCACGTTCCGCGTTAGACAACATCTCTATCGATCTCTATGGTAAATACTTAATACATTAATAATGAAATTGGATTTCTGATCATATTCTGCGGGTATTCATTTGGTGTTTGATATTATTTGAGTTACCCCATA
Source organism: Polyploca ridens (assembly GCA_951394255.1). Taxonomy (NCBI): domain Eukaryota; kingdom Metazoa; phylum Arthropoda; class Insecta; order Lepidoptera; family Drepanidae; genus Polyploca; species Polyploca ridens. The sequence continues at coordinate 11,393,608 of OX596251.1, read as the reverse complement.
ATACCTACCATGGTAGTATTGAGGTAAGTCTATAATCCTGTAGAAGCGAAACTGCTATCTCTCTTACTCATTAACCCAATTATGTATACCTTCTGTCGATAATTAACCCATGTCATTTTTTTATTTCTATTTCATTATTATGATTATTTTTGAATCAATTATTTCATCTATTTATTTCTACAGTAGGTTGCCTATTTTTTTATATAATACTAGCTGCCCGGCGCAACTTCGTTTGCGTGGTGCTACCCTACCCTACCCTACCCTACCCTATTTGTGAATCTAAACCATCCAGGGCGCCACCCAAACGCATACAAAAACATTAATTCAAATCATTCCAGCCGTTTAGGAGGAGTTCAGTGACATACACACGTGCAGAAGAATTTTATATATAAAGATTATACAATACTTTACTCTCCGCAATAATATGTGTTGTGGATCCATTTCCAGTAAATAATGTGGCTTGTTTTTTAAATGAAATCGAACCTACGACCTCAGTTTCTGACGTAAACGACTTAGCAATGAGAAATTGCGTGGGGCTCGTGTGAAATAGCGTACCATTTTATGCGGTCGTCTGGAAAACTCTGCATTTACATAAATATTCGTTTATCGGGACAAGTCCGTGATTCAAGTGAAAATCTTGTTCGGTTGGCAAAAAAAGAAGACGCATAGATAATAAAGAAAAGGTAAAAGGTGCCTGCGTAAAATAGAATCCTTTACAAAAGTCCCACTTTTTTCTTTAATAAAACTGTAAAGAGTCTCTTTGTTCCGGCTTCAACGAATTTCAAGTAAATGCAAAAAAACCGCTAAAAGTCAACATTGCTAATTAATAAACTTTATTTCGTAACCCAAAAAAAAAAAAAAAGTAAAGTACAGTAGAGAAATATATAAGGATTAAAACACCCTAAATAGTAGATCCTTTAAATCAAATAAAAACAAAATGGTAGATATGTGAATCTGAAATATGACGCCTGAAATTCCTTTCAGTCTACACTCGTTTGCTTTTTATACTCAAAAGTAGACAGTGAAAAGCAAATATTGATAAGATGTTGATACAGCAGGGGAATATTTTTTTTCCAGGAATCAAATTAATTAGTGTGGGTTCAAATAAAATCTATTGAAATACCTGCCAACTTTCAAAAAACTTTTTGCTAGATATTTTATAGAAATTTCTTTGCAAATTCGAGCAGTTTTCTTTGAAGAAGTGAATAAGACGGACGGTTTTTATTTTTTGCATGAGAATATATTTTTATCGTTCACGAGGATGGCGAGTAAAGTGAGCTAGCTTTATGTATGTATAACATGATTTTTCGCGATTGTATGGAGATACCGCGCATTTACGAAGTTATCTTACATTGAAATGGATAAAAATATTTTATAAATGAACAGGTGATTAATTTCGATAACATTTAATTGAAATGTAGAAGCCTTTGTCATAAAAAAGATGGATTTCATAAGGTTAAGAAAAGCTAGATTCCAGACAACTTCTTCTGTAAGCCTTTGTAGTAAAGTTTGAATTTCTACAACATTACAGTTGTAATTAAGTTTCAGAATTTAAACAGTTTTTTAAATGGAACATTTCATTCGTAACAATAAGGGTTAGTTCACACCGAGACGTGACACGACGATGCTGACGCGTCGCACGACGCAGCGCGAAGCCTCAAGTCGCAGCGGAACGTACTCTAATTCTCTCATTGAAATTTGTATCTTTTTATTATGTAGTAAATAAAGTTTTATTTGTATCGCTATCTTAAAAGGTTTAATCATAAGTATTTTATTTACTAAAATATTATATATTATAGGTATTATTATATATAATTAATACCTATCGCGCCGCAGGTCGGGGGTTTGATTCCCACACAGGACACGCATTTGTGTGCATGAACATGTCGTGTGTATTTCCTGCGTCTGAGTGTAATTATGTATTACGTATGTATTAACAAACAAAGATTAGAGTCTATATCAATGTGTTAGGAATGTCCCAGGATATTATTATAATAGAGCATCTCAGAAGATTCACAAGTTGAAAAATCACACGCAACAAACTTATTACAACGGTGGTTAATTATTCATGCTAATTTGTTAACGATGCATTAGTCCGTTGCACTTTTTTTGCAATTTATTTATTTTAATAGGAGTTATGTATCTCGAAAATGGATATAGCAACAATATCAGCATAGAGTAAATAATATACTAATATCACCAAATTTTTTTTCTTTTATTTAGGTTCGCTAACTGGTCGTTACAGCAGTTACATATAAAATTAAAGATTACAAAGACATGGTTGACCGAACGACCTTCTAGGAGCGAACACAACATGCACACTAATATTGCACACTTTACATTGAGATACAATACACTAAGAGGCCTGAGCAAATTGAGTAGATATATGAAAAAAAAAGTATTACTAGGTACATAGTTCATGCTAGTTCTCCCACAGAAATTCATACTGTACTAATGACTGATTAACTTATGAAAACATGTAACTTTGAAACTATTCCAGTTTCGCCTCGAGTGTATCATGTAGGTAATATTTGTATTTATTACTATGTGCAGAAGCTTCGGGCAAATAACTATTAATTAATAGTGTATATTTAAATACATGCTCTACGATATGCACCAACGATAGCTATCAGATGTTAATATAATTCTGTATACTCAAGTTAAGCTTTATTTTTAGACTAAATACAATGGGTGTATTTTTAAACTATAAAATAGATCCTCTTAGGGTCAGTTCACACCGAGACTAGACGTACCTTTGATTGGACCTTGGTCGTTTGAGTATCTAATATTAACAGTTGTCAGAAAGGCAATCTCTCGGCGGCCGCACTGTAATAATATTTAAAAAGCTTTTTAAGATATTTTTGATAAACCATTACTAAGTCATAAGCTATCTCATAAATAATTCTCTCTCTCTCTAGGCTCGCGGTAAAAAAATAATAATGACATCGCGAGAACCCATGAATAGCAACGAGAATATCGAGTTACTTAATACTCGTTTAAAAAAAAACTAGTTTTCAAAGGTCAAATTCCAATGGAAGTAATAGCGAATCCCTTTATTTTACCGCGAGACCGTCGCACTTATTCCAAACGAAATTCAATTACTGACGACAAAGAGTAAAAATATTCTTTTTCCCGGAACCGAGAACGAATAAAATAAAATGGCGTCTAACTACAGTAGGTATTCAATAGCAGATACGGCTGTCCGAGCCGTGACGTGAATTGGAGGAGCAGTTTCCGATACGCGTATGAAAGTAACTGCTATAGAATTTAATCTGGAACGAATCATTACTTGCTTTCATAATTCCCTTTAATAATAAAAAGTAATTTAAAAAAATTAAATCGACTTCCAAATACACTAAAAGGTATGAAATAACTCTAACCTAACACTGATTGATGTCAGAGAAATATTTTCAAAAAAAAAATTTGGAACACATTTCGAAAAAAAAAATGTATTTGACCGTCAATCAAAAGGGTAAAATACACCTTGATATACGGTCGGTATAAATTCGAGAAAAATATTTCACATTCACAAAGTTTCCCTTCACCGCCAAACCATGGCGTTTCCGTGCGTCATAAATTGATGGGTGCGTCCCCAACCTCGGCTTCAATTAAATCTAATAGTGGATCACGAATGGCACGTGGCAACCGCAGGGCAACCGTCGGAAAGCGACGCTAACGAACACGGGTGAAGTCGTCACCCTGTGAATGTGTGACACACATTGTTACCGTTGAAGCCTGGAGTGGTCATGTAGGTTCTTGCTCTGTCATAAACCTTTGGATATGGAATATTATTAGTGCAAAAATCTATCGCTAAGTTAACGGCAGTTGTATATTTTGGCTTTGTATGATTTCCACTTTCGGTTTAAATATGGCAGGAATCCCAGGATTAATTCCTATTTATAAACTCAATAAAAGAACGGATATTGGCAATTCTAAGTTCAAACTGCTTAACTTTTCTCCCTTTCTACTATTCTTATCGTTGAATTCACATTGTAGAGGGGCTTAAAAAACTTATATTGCTTTGTTCTTGGTTTTGAAGTAACACACGAAGATTGTTTAAGTTCTTTAAACTTCAAATAAATGTAAGTGGTAAATTGAAAATTACCTTCAAATAAACTGTATTTTATACTATTTAGAAGGTTTGTACTCCCCCTTAATCCGAGCTAAACCATTTAAGTTTCGCTCGCGGTCGGCCGATTGCGAATGCTAATTGTGGCGCAACGCAACGCTGTGTGTAAACCGCGTAAGATTAACTTGATTACGTAGATTCAGTCTGAATGAATATTACAATGGTAATGTCACTGAAGAAAGTGAACGACTGTGGGGACTGTTCTGTACTTTAGGGTCAGCGATTACTTGTGTATATTTACACGGCTATTGTAATGGGTTGGGTAAATTTTGTATTTTGTAGTAGCTAAGTAGTCAACTTTACTAAAAAACTAGAAAATAAGTTCGTAAGTTAAGAACACATGTTCATCCTAACTACTACGTCTTCTTAAAATACACAGGTATGATGTGCTTGCGGCTTCATTCACAGCTTTCGAAGAGAAGCGAATGTGAAAGACGATACGAAACCGACCGAGGATTACGGGGACGAAATAAGAAAATATACCTTTATATATTTTTTTATGAATTTAATAATTGTATATTTTTACAAATATAATAGAAAATGGTTTTAAACAAACTACAAAGCTCTGCGTCGCGTCGGTGCGCGGTGGCGGAATCCGGATAGGCGGACGCACCGCCAAAACACGTTGTTTTCCATGGTGAAGTGAAGTGCGGTGGCGACAGGTGCAGAACCGTGGAATCAAAGGATGCTAATTGATAATATCATTGACAGTACCACCCAAAACTGCAGAGCGCGCGTGTTCCAAGCACCGCACAACCACGCGGCTCCATGCGGTTCCACGGTTGCCTTGTGCAAAGACTTGATTGCCTATGTCTATTTCGCAGTAGGTACAATATGAACGATTCGGAGCGTAGTGCCTGAATATAACATTGTTCATATATTTTGAATTTGCTTTTGGGTAATAAAACAAGGAACGTTGTACAGTTGTATAATAAATTCGAGGACAATTTGTAAAAATAGTAATCAACTAGTCATACATTTTTCACTATATTGAACGAAGCAAAGTTTTCAAAGTAACTGAGATATATTGCGGTGTCATAAAAGTATAAGAAATAATACTGAAAATAGGTATTTTATAGATTACGACAAATACAAAAATTATAAATAAAAAAATATCCTATTACATTTACAAGATATTATTTTTATTATTATTGAATATAATTATTAATAGATATAGAAGCGCTGGAAATAATTCCTCACTATTATATACTTGCTTAAATTCATCAAAGTTTACGAATAAATTTCACAAGCGATTAGTTATTAAAGCTAGGTATTATTTTACGAACCCGGCTACAGGTGGGACCGTAAATTATTCCAACAAAATACCCTGTCCTTTCTTGTAAATTAACCACATGTTGTCTGTTTATGCCCGGTTTCTACCTATAAACAAAAAAAACTAATCGTTTTGCTCACCAATGGTAGGTTTTTTTATTGCTTTTTCATTTATTTAAACTGGGCATATAGATAATTTCTTAAGCTAATTGACACTAATTGATTGATACCTGTGATAGCTACTTCCATATGAGAGGGTTTGCTATGCAAAGCTTTGAGGTCTTTGCTTCATTATTACGATATCAGAGTCTTAAATTTAACCGATAACGGTCTTTATATTATAGGAATCGGCCATTAGTTTTGTACTTTTACGTCGCAAAATATAGGTAAAAAAATATTCAACGCTTTCAATATACCTACATTGGTTTTCTGCTGATAAAAACATAGGTACCTAAAACATTATTCGGCATAAATATTTTTCATTTACAAAATAGAATTTTAAAGGTAAAAAAAAGTAACCACAAAAAAATGAGAATGCTATCGTGCTCTCAATAGTAATATAATAAATTATAATGAAGTTATAGGCACATCGATTTGTTGCTGCGTGAAAGATGGATACATCAACAAACACACTTTTTCAGTTATAATATCAATGATTGTTAGGATTATTACTGCGGAACCTATTCATGGACACGAATCTTTGAAGAAAGCACATAAAAGATAGGGCGATCCACTTCATTTCAGTGTCGATATTCAAGATTATGGCCCAAATATTCAGCATTCTAATAGAAAACCTTTTAGAACTATAGACATATTTTGTTTAATATCTTCATTGTTTTATGGCGATGACAGCTCATTTCGTAGTCACAGCGATGTAGTGTCGTTTGTTTGAATCTTGTAATGAAACATTAGATTTTGGGGCATGAAAATATCTTGCGGAAAGCATAACACGGTAGGGTACTCTGTAGTACCCGCTTGGTTAGCTACCCGCATGTTGATTTGTCGTCGAACACTATTGGTATGTTTCCGCAATAAAGAGAGCCACTTTCATTTTAGCCTTTGTGTACTTACCACATGAGAAGGTCAAACATAAGACTATCTATTCCGCTAAAGCCACATAGAATTGAATTAGACTATCTATACTAAGATTTAATTTTAAAACAAGGTTTTGTTTAATAGTAGACCAACTATCAGGCCCTAGAACCAGAATCCTTGTCAAAACGAATCAAACGAGCCCAAACTCGATGTGGTTGCGTCGTTTTATCAAAGTTTATGTGGCCGCCATGAGCTCCATCATCAGATCAGTTCCATGTCATAATAATATTCCATTGTTATTTAATTTATATATGCATGCAAAATTGCCTGGAAATTGGTCAAATTTAACTTGCAAGATTTAATTACAGACACAGATACCGAGACAAAAATAAAAAACTTGTAAAAATATAATAAACTAGTAATTTTTTATCATGTTCTTCAATTAATTTAATAACTTCAAAGAATCATATATTCAAGTGTTATTATTCCATTCCATGGCATTGAATTAGCAACGAAACCGATATCTGTTTGAATTAATATACGAACAAGGAATACAAATATGCTTCGTACAATGATAGGTATTCATAAATCTGAGAATAAGTATTGTTGGTTCAGTGAGTTTATTTATTGGCAAAACTCACATATTATTAATATCAATCGTAACAATATTTACATACAATAAGATTATATTGAAAGCATAAGTGAATGTAACAATATAATGAATATTGGTGATAAAAAAGACGCTCTCCAGGTGAAGCTGTTTCTACATAATCGAATTTTAATTTAAGCACATAGAATCGAATTTAGAAAAACAAAAACCTAACTTGCTGACTGTGCATACACTGTTGTATCGAAATCTTGGTACCTACGAAGAACGAGTCAGAATAAATTAGCTAAATTCTAGCCTCATAACAGAATAGATAAAACACGTTAAACTTAAATTTCATTTGGCTTAACCAAGATAAATTTCAGTAGGTACTAAGTAACTTGTTAAAAGAGACATTTGTAATACTGCAAACTTATTAAAAGTTATTAAATTTCTTGACATTTAAAGGTGAGCTTTTATTACTTGCGCTGTATAAGCTAATGCTGACAATGTAACAAAAGTGTGATTAATAAAAGACGACAACGTAGTCTAATGGAATGAAGAGTTTCTTTGCTTAGCTACCAAGTTCTCATTAATTTCTCATTTTTAAGTACCGATTATCCAAATAAAGCTATTGATTTTGGCCAAAAAGCAATCATTAATTTTTATAACATATATATAACGAATGCTTCAGTTCAGCATGCATACAATAACGCTTTACTATAGATGCGTCACAAAACAGTGCATACGATAGTATTTTTTCAAGTTATTGGGCTAACTACCCATTTTTTGAGTGAAAATGTAAACACCTGTTGTTTGTTTGCTGAGGTGTGACAACGACATCCGAAGATACGGGTCAGTGAAGTGAATGATTGCTTCGGCAGGTCAACTGAAGTAAAGTACAATCTTATTTACGAAACCAGATGAATCCCTTAATCGAAGTTCTTGAAAGTGTTCAGGTTTTGAATTTTTAGAAGTAAAAACAATTTTATCCAAACTACACTAAATACTTTTTTTATAATAATACTTACTAGCTATTCGTGTATACAATGTCGTAACGGTGTTTCCTTAGAGAATGTACACGCAGTGCCACGAATAGAGAATGATTGAGAAGTCTCGCAAATGCCACAGAAAATCAGACGATGCATAAAAACGACCATGCCAGGAGTGAACGACTAAGAAGAAGCTGTTCGTCATTCGGGTAAAATTTCCGACATTTCCGGTGGATGTTCCAAAAAAAAAAACTTTCATACAAACCTTGTACTGAAAATGTTAAATGCCAAAACGGTCGAGTCGTTCTCAAGTGATGCACTTATATACGTGTGGCAATAAATTTTTATATACACTACACTAGGTAGGTTAGGTATTATATAGGATGTAAGCTTATTTTCGACCACAATCTTACCATAGTGTATTAGATACCGTCACCCCGTTAAGAGGTACCCAGTTTCTTCTCAGTCGGGCACTCTTATCAGAGTGGTCGTGGTTGCAAAAGATGGTGTACATGGAAGGTCTTCAACGCCAATGTTCTCCTTTACTAGGGTTACTGCTTTTGCAATGCTTCTCCATTTATGGCGGTTCGTAGCGCTGCGAGAACACTGTAACATGGTAGATTGGGTTACCGTGTTGATAAGATCAGTCCAACGAGTGGCCACGAGATCGTTTGCCTTCAACCTGACCCTGGACAACAAGTCTCTCCACCGAGTGTTCATTTCTGGAGATGTGACCAAAGAACTTGAGAATTCGAAGCTGCACAGTCGACGAAAGCCTATCTGTTATTCGAAGCTCCTTGAGGGTCGAGTTATTGGTATGAAAGGCCGTCCATGGAATTTTCAGAAGGCGTCTCCAACACTACATCTCCAGTGCGTCGATTTTCCGGCGATCTTGCAGTCTTAAGGACCAAGTTTCAGCGCCATAGAGAAAGATTGGAAAGACAAGGCATCGCATTAGACAAAACTTTGTTTTCTTAGTTATCCTTCTGTCTTTCCAGATCTTTCCCAGTCTTTCTACGGCCGATCTTGTAATTGCACATCGTCTTCTGATCTCTTCTTCACAGCCTCCTGTATTGGAAATAGTAGAGCCGAGGTAGATGTAGCTTTGTACAACTTCGCAATTTGCTACATTTAGTACATCCATTCTATAGCTAGGTCGGTACAAATACAAAGTACAGTAGAACTCCAATTATCCGAATTAATGGGGACCGGGACCCATTCGGATAATCAAATATTCGGATAATCGGATTTTTTAAAAAAAAATTGCCATTGGAGAGAATAAAAGCTACGTTTTGATATTGCACTATTTTTTTATTGAATTAAATGAAAGAAACATGAAATTTTCACATGTTTTAAATATAAATAAAATGTACTTATGTACAAGTTTAGAAATAAAAATCATTGTTTTTTAAACATCTCCGTCAATGTAAGCTGTTTTGCGGTCTTCAACCGTTTTCGGGCAGCCAGGTCACGCATTTTTGTGATTCGGATAATCGGCGATTCGGATAGTCGGAGTCCGGATAATTGGAGTTCTACTGTACCCTACTACCGAACATACAACCGAGTATTAATACTTATGTTTAGCTCATATTTAGTGAAATGATCTAATTCAACGTTAGGCTAAGCGAAAGGGTATTATTTCAGCAAACATAATACCCATTCCCGGCTTCAAGGTCAATATCGAAGGGCGCACTGTTAGCACACATAGCTTCGCAAAATTTCGGCCCCTCCCATGAAATGACATAAGCAACAGCCACAAATTGACCTCAATGTCAACCATTCACCCCAATACCTACTACGATAGCACCTTTCATGACATAGTGGTATTCGTGTGACCTGCTCATTAATTTAAGATCTCACCGAACATGAAATACCTCCCCTGTTGTTAGTTTGGCTGGTTTGGCCTAGTAACACATTTATTGGCTACATATTTCATTATGTAGCATCTATTTCTATTTTCCTGTATAAATATCCCTTCAAAGACAATAGCGTAGTACAATCCTGAGAAGTAAAAAGCACGGGAAAATATTATTTTCCACTAGTACATTTTTACTCGGAACTTCATTAAGAACGATATTTTATTTACTCTTCTCAGTAAAATGTGATAGTAATTAAGATTTATTCTCGGAAAATGTTGTATTTCAATTTCAAAGCAATTGTTTGCACACTTTATTTTCACAATGTAACAATGAAATTGCCGTTGGTAAAGCAATGATGCATAATTATAGCTATTCAGTCACGAATTGCATACGACAATAACTTATTAGATAATATTAGCGAAGCGCGTGAGCACTAATTTGGTGGCAGTCTGTAACACGTACGCTATAATACGCACTGAAGCTCGGGGTGTGCAAATTTCCTGTCTCGCATAATGGGCTCCTACCTTAATTCATGGCCTCGGTTGCGACAAAACCGCTGAGAGCGTGACATAATGAATATTGCGACGCCTATGAAAGGTCGGCTTTTAAAGCTATTTTGTCATGAAACAAGTCTACTGTCATATGTGATCAGACCATAAGTTATTGCTTCTCACACTGCTGTATTCTCGGTACAAGTCTTAATTTACACTACCTGAGGGTTCGTTCCATTTCTAAAATTGGGAATGATTGGAACATCTTGTTTCAGGATTGGAATCAGATGTGATTAATCAAATACCTACCTAATCAATTAGACTGTAGCTTGATTGAATTACGAATGACAAAGTTGGAATATAATAAAAGACAACAATTAAACATTACTCAGATTCCGTTATATTTGTTTGGAAGTTACCCGTCTTGTCAATTATCTACACGTCACTGCGAATACTGCGATACATTTCTCTTGTTCGTTGTCTATAGGTTTACTAAAGACATTAAGAATTTGTTTTTCAATATTTTATTTAACAATAGATTGGCTTTTCTTTGACTAGAACCTCACAATGATGAGTGACAAAATTGATGGTAGTAAGTTTATTAAAACTTTAAAATCTCCTGGGACATAATCATATTTTACTGCAACTCCAGGTTGCTCGAAGTAAAATATTAGATAAGCTTTTACAAAAATGATTCCTACCACTCCTACTCTTACTAGGAAACTTAAACAATCTATCACAACTTGTCCTAAAGGAAGTGGCTCGTGTAAAGTCAGATGGAAGTGCAATCAAGATGTTGTTCAACGACTTAAAACATTTTCTGTTGAGATTCTTCCAGTATTCAAGAAGATAATCCTGCACCCCGTTTATCATGGAGTGAAATATAGTTTGCTGAACTTTAAAGTTGGCATAGTATAGTAACTTAGCTGTTCAAAGATTCTAAACGAATAATGTTGAAAACAGATGAATATTTGCAAATCTCAATAAATGCATTGATTTTTGGGAGGCTCCTTGCCCTAAAAATTTTAGGCATTCGCTTTTCTACAAGTAATCTGTACATTTTAGTAGTAACTCTTAGTAAATAAATTACATTATACTAAAATCTGCATTTTATCTACAAACATAACATTCAGCCTCAAAGAAATCTTAATTAATCTTGCTCCCAGTTTTACGACTACTCGAAATTATACGTTCTCTACGAATTTTAAAGCGATACGGATTAAGGGATCTCGAATATTTCCGACCAGTTATTCAGAGACTGGAGCAATTTTCATTAGGATTTATCTGCTTAAGTATTTATCTTTGTAATTTAAATTTTATATTAGTACGTTATTGCAAGCCTCTGCACTAACGTTATACGACCTATCCGGGGTTGGTCTACCACTGACAGAATGAGTAGGTACGTAAAACATTTACTTAAGTTAGGAAAACATGGTTGGAAAATAATACAAGACTAAATTATAAACTGTCAGCTTTTGTAAGTCAAAGGTCACATCTGGGATATAGGACACAAGACTATAATATATTTGCAATGAATTTTTATGGGCTATTTATTCTTTGGCGAGACGTTGCGTCGCCGCTACGACCTGAACAAAGATTTGGCTTCCATTCAGCTTTCACATAGACTCAGCGTCTGTACTTATCTGGAAATTACAGATTTGGGTCTGTAGGACTTTTGTTACAACCTCAAATCTGTTAAATTGGTTTTTTAAGTAATTTCTATGTCTCGGATTTAAGAACTAAAGTGTAAAGTCTAACCAACAAGTACTTTACGATTAAAGTCATTCAGTGACAGTGACGTTATATGCCTGAGTGAAGGTCGTGAGTTCGTATCCTACGATCTTAATCTTCCGATAAAGGATAACATTGCGAGGAAACCATAGAACGGTTATCAAATTAACATTATGAAAATGAAATCCCGTATTGCATAAATATTTTTTTCAATTCTATAAACGTTTCTTTTCTCTGTAATTTCATTCTTCCGTTACTTTATTTGAAAGGGTACAGGAATTTATATTGGGTTAAAACAATTTGTGGTCGCTTTGGGCTTGTAAACAGACAGATGTAGCCACGTACGTATTCATTTCTTTGACTTGTGGTTGTGGTTCTTGTCGTTGTTTGTTGCCCTTTCACTGACTGACTCCTTACGTATATTTAAGCACCCCTTTTTAAGTAGGTTAGAGCAACAATGCGTCGGTAATACTTGCAAATCTTTGAGGAAACATAAATGTCAGAAAATTAACATATTTGTATTACACATTTTCAGACGGACATCAATATTAATCGGTGCCGTTATTTTCAAAAATAAATAAAGCATGTACCACTGCATCCTGTTCTAAGATTAGGTTTTATGTTGGCAAATTCTATCCCCTAATAAGATTTACTCACATTACTAAAAACTGTAGAAAGCGAGAACTATTAGTTGGAATTAAATGTATCCGATAAATCGAATTCAAATTCAAATTCAAAAAGTATTTATTCAATTTAGGCCCTGATAAAGCACTTATAACAAAATGACTCTACACCGCTTCTTAATACAACTTATACTGAGAAGACTCCGGCAATAAACTCGAGTTGTTCTTTTAGGAAGTCTACCGTAAATACTGATTCAAATAATTTACATAATCTACGCATGTTAGCGTAGATTGGTTAGCTATTTCCAAGGTGCGAAAGAGAATTGTATTGTTTAAACTATGCTCTTATTATTTTTTTTAATTTTAAGTAACTATAATGTCATTTTATGCAGATGCTCCCTTCATCCCTATACGTACATTATAATTCTGTATCTTTTTAAAAACTAAAACAACTACTAAATATTTACAATACTTAAATAATAATTAAAAGAAAATCCTATTTACAATATTATCCTATTTATCCTATACGTTATGTCGAATAGGAGTGCAAATACGTAAAGCGCAAGTAAGGAGTTATGTCCTATATGCAACGTCAATAAACCTAACCTCGTCAGTCAGTAATGTTATGCTTGTGTTCAATAGGATTCCTAGGCTGGGATACCTCGAGGGTTGAACCAACCGAAAGCGGTAGTCGGCAGGTCATATTTATTGAAACAACATTCAACTATTTAGGTATTTATGTAGAATGTACCTACTATGTGTATATTAGAGATGTTACATAAATCAATCATCATCATACAGGGTTATTGGTAAAACACTAACAACCAGGACTATATTACTAACTTAAGAGGACTCAATTCGTCATACTTTTCATACAAAACCTCTGTACTTATTATGGCGTTGTTAAACATTTTTCGTTAGATGTTTTGAACAAATTAGTATCTTGTGCACTATATCTAGCCTTGTAACTAGGCGTAATTTAAAAAAAGTGTGAAACAAATTCAGTAAAAGCCTCCGAAAAACAGCGTTTTTGCCTGAACTTTGGCCATATCTAATGTACCTATAAATTGTAAAAGTAAAGAAAACATTTAGATACCAGGCTTGCAAATGTATTGGAGATTCTAAATAACTAACTTTTTTTTCACAAACTTGTAAGATTTTTTCACAAGAAGTATACTCCTGGAACAAGTTTTATGAATGCGAAATCATGAATGACGACCTAGCGAAGCGGCCGCGAGTGATCAGCGGAATTTACCGACTTATAACCGACGGCTCTGATCCTATCTCTCTTTTTTCGCAGTCAAACATGACGTTGGATGAAACAACAAGCTTTTAGACTATGCTCGCGTTGAAGTTACGCCGGCCACAGAGGGCCGCCTTAATATAAACAACAACTTTTGTTATATGACTTTTAACAAAACATAATACATTTACCAAACATAAGCTTTTAAGCCTTCGATGTTCTATCTAACACATTTCAATACTGTATTTTGTTGTAGCGACACCTCCCATGCCCTGTCAAACAGTCTTTTGTTATGCGTAGAGTTCGTAATAATTAGAGCATTGAATTTAAATATTTTTATTTTTGTATGAAAGTCTGATGAATTAAAATCTCATGAATTATTAAAACTAACCTAAGTTGGTGTTGTTAATGTTTTTCAAATAACCCTGTATATTTATATATATTTTGATGGTGGTAAATAATGCCTTAGCTTTTACCCCATGGTTTACAGAATTGATAACTATTGGAGAAGAGGAGATTCGAAATGATACCATGTACAAGTAAATAGGTATTGTGTCGGACGATCCACCGCTGGGGATTTGACTACAAACTTATAGGCATCTACAAAATTGTATGACAACTACATTGCTCAGATATATGTACGTCCATGACCAGCGGTGGACGTCTCTAGACTAATGATGATAATGAACGCAAACAATCTGTCGAAAACTATCCTAAACCAAAGATCTGCTATCTTCAGAATAATATGATTCCATCGTTTCGATAGATTAACGCTGTAATAATATGACATTGGTTTGGCAATGGAAAACCAATAGATAAAACTGGCACTGGTTCAGAAATCTTAGTATTCAGTGGAGGTACCTTATACCTAGTCGTAGAGGGATAACAGCCGATTAGAGGAATAAAATCGTTCCAAGTTTTCCTATCATGTAATTGTAATATCTTTAAGAAGCATTTTGGGCTACTAAGCTACTTTTTTGCTAAGCATAAGGTGTGTTTTGGTCCAATTTATGTGAAAATAATGGGATTTCTTAAATACAATTTAATACAAAACAAAGTACCCGAATATTTTTAAGTTTTCAAAAAA
Organism: Polyploca ridens; assembly: GCA_951394255.1. NCBI lineage: Eukaryota > Metazoa > Arthropoda > Insecta > Lepidoptera > Drepanidae > Polyploca > Polyploca ridens. The sequence goes on along the minus strand of OX596251.1, from coordinate 11,378,560 downwards.
ATCTAATTAATTCCCTCCTCCGTCCCTAAAATCAGAAAAAGACTGGAATATCGTATCAAGAGGGGATCATTAAGAGCTAGCGATTATAGAGAATAAATTTAGTTTGGTTCATATTGCCACCGGAAGAACTGTTGTAACATCAAACATAGCCGTAACGCAGCAATGAATGTCGTTCATAAATTACTGACGCGACGTGATATGTGCCACTGGGCTGTTGCTAACACTAAGTAATGGCTTTTGTACCTACGCAATCTACACTATTTCAGGCTTTTCACGTAGCATTCGTTCAATTAATTTGTGGGGCTTAATGGTAATTGAAAACATAAAAAAATATAGGTATTGTATGTTTTCAGTGGTAGTGACGTCGGATACCGAGACGAAGGTCTCGGGTTCGAATCCTTTCGGTGAAGGAAAAACATCGAGAGGAAACCATAACACGGTGGTAGGGTACTTTGTAGTACCCGCCTGGCTGGCTACCGGCCTCAAGATGAAAATTTGTCGCCAAGCACCTATCGGTGTGTTCCGACAGCTGCACTTGATTGCCAGTTCCTTCTAGGCTTTGCGTACTTACCACCTTCGGCTGCATCATCTTACCATGGCGAGATTGCGGTCAAACACAGGCCTATAAACAGTAAAAAAGAAAAAAGTTGGTAGGTATTATGAATTACCAACTGGAGTAAGTAGCACGTTAAGTAACTTAATTAAGCGCGGTTTAATTATAAGTTAATTAACATCTTTTGAAGCTACAGAGGTGGAAACTATGGAGAAGTAAACAGGCGCCGGTTTGCTTAGCGAGCAAGCAACTGAGAGTAACTTAGTTTTGAGACACAAAACCCCGTGAAACCTTGACGCGGGGAAAATTCTTCTAAAATTATTTTAAAACTAAGAGGATTTTCTTTGAAAGCGACACTAAATTAAAAAATCAGTTTTACTAAAAACTTAACCCGACTTCAAAGTACACTAAGAAGTTATCAAATCTTGACCTAATGATAATGGGACCAAACGGTAAGTTTACCCTTCCAAACAAAAAAGAATATTCCAAATCGGTTAATAAATGACGAAGTTATGAGGTAATAAACATAAAAAAATGCAAGTGCAGATAGAAGCTGCTACAACCATATATTCATATCTTCCACGTAATGAGCCACCTAATCATAATCTTTAATTAACCTATGACGTAGGTATAACCCTTCGGTTCCTCCGTTTTTCACAACGCTTTATCTTTTTAAGTAAAATTGCCACACTTCACATTAGTATTTCCCCTGATATTACTCCATTGGTTACGGTTGCCACATCCCATCCGGTGTACCTTCTGCCTGCTAATCAGCCTTCTGATACACATATAAAGCCAGATTTTTTCGGATTAGTTCTCGAAAACGCCTTTATTTAAGCTTGGGTCTTATGTTAATAATAACATTTTTTTTATACCACTAAGGTGGCAAACAAGCATACGGCCCTCCTGATGGTAAGTGGTTACCGTAGCCTACACTTGCAACACCAGGGGTATCGCTCGCGCGTTGCCGACCCTGCAGAAATCTCTTTACACCCTTTTTATAATAATAATAAATCGTCAAAAAATTTTACTCAAAAAGTAGTACAGAGCTATGAAATTAAGTTGCTTTGTACGAAACCCTCCGTGCGTGAGGCCAACTCGCGCGTGGCCTGATTTTATTAATCTTCTTTATAGCTATTTCGTAGGACAGTTCTATAAGCTTTTGAGTAAAATATTAGATTGAATAGTATTATTAACTTCCTACCTAATTGTTATACATACTCGTAAAATATACAGGTTTTTTTGTATACCAGAGATACACTCCAACAATATTTTAAGCTAATAATGCTTTATAATTTTGATTACAGAATATTTATTATGGTCGTTTTAGAATTACTTTTTTCATACAAAACTTGCACATAAATATGTTTTAATATTTTTGGTCAGTTTTTTTTAACACAAAATAACACACGTAACACTTATGGGGAATGATGTCCTGCCTGTCATGACCTATGGAGCCGAGACGTGGACACTGACGCATAGACTGGTTCAAAAAATTTTAGTCACTCCGCGAGCTATGGAAAGATCTATGCTCGGATTTTCTTTGAAGGATAGAATCCGCAACGAAGTCATCCGATAAAGAACCAAAGTAACCGACATAGCTCAACTAATTAGCAAGCTGAATTGGCAATGGGCCGGTCTCATCTGCCGTAGAACCGACGGTCGATGGGGCAGAAAAGTCTTAGAGTGGAGACCGCGTCATGGCAAACGTAATGTGGGGCGCCCCCCAGCCCGAAGGACTGATGACCTCAAAAAAGTGGCCGGACTGGGCTGGATGCGGGAGGCAAGAAACCGGAAGGAGTGGCGCGCTCTGGGAGAGACCTATGTCCAGCAGTGGACTTAAAAGAAGGCTGATGATGATTATGATGATCAAATGATGACGTAGTATTTTGGTGATATAGACAATTAATTTTTAGTTTAGGTTGGTATACATTATTCAGGACTATGAGAATCAGCAAAACTATACTGTAGTAAATATAGGTAGGTAATGAAAATTACATAGAAATGTGGAATGCATCATATAGCACCGGGACATATGTGAAAAGCAATTACTCATGACGTCACTACAGCGTTTAAATTATTTCATAGTATTGTATTGTACTAAATATTTGTAACATGTCCAACTTCGCTTGCATGTATGCAAGCATGAAACAAAGTTGGACTACTAGTGCTCAGCACAATGTTCGGACCAAACAAAGTCGGTTCCAAATTTTCTGGTAGACTGGCCGCTCCATTTTCCAAGAATGAAATCAGTTATTATATTTCCATTGTTTTCTTTATACACTCGAGAGCTTTTCTTTATTCAAGGAGTATTTAATTGTCTATTAAACACAATTTATATCATGAAGCTAGCATTCTTAGTTTCCGAGATTTATAGGTTTCTTTAAGTGACCCGTTTCATTGCTCTCGAGTGTATTACACATTCAATCTTTAATACCATGTTAAGTTCATGTTTCTTTATTCATTATAATTTGTTATTACTATTAAGTATAACCCAGCTAAGTAAAGTTGCCGAATGATTTCTTTTGTACTTATAAACCGAGAGAGTTTTGAGTTTAACTTTCATATTCATTCGTTTACTCAACACAGTATAGTTTAAAGTATAGGATGGAAAAACGTTAGCGAAGCTATGCGAGGAATAAGTTAAAAGAGTAAAATATTCCATGTATTTGGTCGAAACCACCCTAAGTAAAACAAATAAAGCACTCGAGACCACAGAGGAGATAGGTACGTCGTGTTCAACAGCGTAATACAAACATTTTTATTCATTAAAATTAAGTATGTGACTTTATTAAATCTAGTACGTGGTACCTAGGCTTATAATATTTATAATCACATAATTGTAATGTTTTAGTTAAAACGAATTCCAGTAACGACTTGATTGTCAGTGATTGACTTGTTTCTGGGCATCCAAAAGAACTTAACTAGTTGACAGTCTGAAACAGGCCATTGCTGAATAAATCCTTCCTGCTGCTAGATATCCAGCTAAATTGGCACTATTTAGAGCCAGAGGTAGGTGCTTTTCAAAATATACTTATATATAGTTACCAGCATACGGGCTTCCCGAGGGACTATGCAAATGGGTCGCCAGCTTTCTGTCCAGCAGATGCATAAGAGCCGTCGTTGAAGGTAGCTGCTCCGATAGCATGGAAATAAATGCCGGCGTCCCGCAAGGGTCTGTGCTGTCCCCAACACTGTTCCTGCTGCGTATCAATGATATGCTGTCTATTGACGGCATTTATTGTTATGCAGACGACAGTACAGGGGACGCTCATTACACGGGCCGAGCTAATATCCCTCGTTCCGAGGTGGAGGAAAGCCGCGAACGGCTGTTGTCTGAAATCGAGAGTACACTAACTAGTGTCTCCGATTGGGGTCGACTAAACCTAGTCCATTTCAACCCAACCAAGACTCAAGCCTGCGCGTTCACCGCTAAGAAAACCCCATTTGCTATGGCTCCACAATTCCAGAACGCGTCCTTGAACATCACTAAAAGCATCGGGATCCTTGGCGTCGACATTACTAGCGACGTTTTGTTTCGTAGTCACTTAGAAGACAAGGTTAAGCTGGCATCCAAAAAGCTCGGAGTGCTCAACAAAGCGAAGCAGTACTTCACATCGGGGCAAAGACTGCAACTTTATAAGTCGCAAGTCCGGCCTCATATGGAGTACTGTTGTCATCTGTGGGCGGGGGCACCTGGATACCAGCTTGGGCCTCTAGACTCGGTTCAGCGACGTGCCGCTAGAATAGTTGAAGATCCCGAGCTCACAAGCGGCGTAGAGCCGCTCAGTCTGAGGAGAGACTTTGCCTCCTTATGTGTGTTCTACCGCTTGTACAACGGACAGTGTTCTGAAGAATTGTTTAAGATGATGCCCACAGCTACCTTCCACCATCGCAACTCTCGCCATCGACAGGGAGTCCATCCTCACACATTGAAACCAGAATTGTATCGAACTGTGCGGTCTCAAAGGAGCTTTCTTCCGCGGACGCTCAGATTGTGGAATGAGCTCCCTGCCGAGGTTTTCCCAATGGACTACAGCATGGGGTTCTTCAAAAAGGGTGTGAAGAGATTTCTGCAGGGTCGGCAACGCGCGAGTGACTCCCCTGGTGTTGCAAGCGTCCATAGGCTACGGTAACCGCTTACCATCAGGCGGGCCGTATGCTTGTTTGTTACCTAAGTAGTATAAAAAAAATATATATACTCAACAAAAAAAAAAAAAACGTTTTATCTACGTAATTAGAATGTAAATATTTAAGCTAAACCTTGTACCTTTTCTTATTACTTAAGTTTAATATTGTAACCTTGTTACCTACCCGAATAACTTTTCGAACTAACAAGCTCCTGCGACACCTTAGTCACATGAGGGTTTTATTTTGTGCCAATAAAGACAATTGGGTTGTCACCGCATAAAACCTTGGTACATGGCATTTCCATACCTAATAGTAGAAGAGAGATTAGACCAATATTGAACAATGTGCTAGTAACAATAGATTCATCAGTGATTCTTAGCTCTTGTAATTGTAATTACATGTAATAATTAAGTAAATCTCATTGTTGTTTTGGAAGAAGTAAAAGATTCTTGGTAAACCACAGTAATGGTGGGATAGAACTCTGCAGTATTTCCCAAGTACCTATGGGTAAAGACAAGGTACTTTAGATTAGTTTCCATCTAGACTTGCTTGAGCCGCAAAATGAGATTGAATATCCTATCCTGAAATAATAGAAAATAAATAGAACTATAGTACGCAGGTATGTAATAAATAAGATGGGTGAATAGCATATTATTATTCTGCCTGCTGAAGACTTTCATTATGGGTCTAACTGACAAAAGTTCACCCAATGTATGAAAAGATAATGTCCTAGTTTGAAGAGCCTAACTTTAGTCTTAGAAACGAGAAATATGTTAGCCATTATCAAGATTTATCAGGTACAGTGTAGAGTTTGCCGATTGAACATTATTGTGAAGTTAATGAATGATAAAGAGCTATTTTTATTTTAAAGAAACTCTTTGTTACTAAAACAGCAAAAAAAAAATGATTAGTCTATTTTACGCCTTATTAAATTAACTCAATAAGTAGCTGAAGAGGCCGGATGAAGCGTATGTTGAAGACAACGTGTTTAAGCTATTACAGATTAAAAAGCTAATAAAACTTATTTCTAAAATAATTGGACTGTTTTACAAACAACTTACACTTCAAAGTACACTATAGCACTTATTACACCTTCCTATTTTTAGGATCCTAACTAGGATGGTTCTAACTAGGAAGCAGGAAGCTACTTATTACACTACACTATCTTGCTTTCTAACTAGGACGCGGCAAAGAGTATAGCAACTATACTTAAAGCGGGACGGACGACTCGTAGGGATGTAACAAAGGTCGATTAAAAAAAAAAAAAATATACTTACATCGATGTTTTTCCGATGTTTTAAGTTTTTTATTCTCTCAAACCGATCACACAAATTAAAATTTTAATGAATACAAATGAGCTCCTTTATGTTAAAATAAAACAAAATTGAACTTTATGTAAGTAAGTACCAAGTATTAATTTATAAATAAGTAGTACTTTCAATGTACGGATTATTTTTCTATTATTGTTTCTTGATTACTAATGACCTATACATTCATCCCTCAAAATATACGCCAAGACTTTAGAAGGGCCTTATATAATTATTTCAAAACATCGATGTTTTGAAATAATTATATATTGTACGGATTATTTTTCTATTATTGTTTTTTGATTACTAATGACCTATACATTCATCCCTCAAAATATACGCCAAGACTTTAGAAGCCTTATATAATTATTTCAAAACATCGATGTTTTGAAGAACAATGTTACATCCCTAAACGTCCTAAATCAGAGCGACGCGATTACACTTTCCTGTTTAAGGAAGCAGAGCGGTTGGGACCTTCCTATCTCACTACTTAGGACACTAACCGTTCTTTCTGCGAATACACGTTCCTATTTCCTAGTTAGGATCCTAAAAATAGGAAGGTGTAATAAGTGCTTAAGAAGTAATAAAATCCAGATCTGATGACAATGTGACCAAACGGGAAGTGTAGCCTTTCAAATAAAAAAAAAGAATTTTCCAAATCGATTAATAAATGACGGAGTTATGAGGTAACAAACAAAAAAAAATACAATCGAATTGAGAACCTCCTCCATTGTTTGAAGTCGGTTAAAAATAAGTAACATATGAATACCTAAGCATATTGTTTCTCTAAAGGTTCATTTTTCAATCAGTAGATAAGATATTCCTCCGATAAGCCTAAATATAGCTAGCCGATAACTTATCCGGCCATTGAAATCAGCCCTTAGTATTTATTATATTTGGTATAGGAGGTTTCAATTAATTAGAGCAAAGAGATGGACGGACAATTAATAAGCATATGTTTCCCGAGATATTAGTAACTGTAGTATCAGTTTATATGTAATTAAAATGTCACCGCCACGCGTGAGTTAGCGCGACATATTGCAAAAGGGTAATAATTGTATTTGTATGTTAAAAAAATGGAGGAAATACGTTTCCAAAGACCAAACTCGCCTGAAACAGTGGTTGGTAGTGATTCGCAGGTATGTCTGCCGTAATTAATCAAGAAGGCAATTTTACAACAAGCATGAATAATTATTGAAAATTCTCGATGAAAAGCTCGCAAACAGTAAACTTTCAGTACATTTTGACATTTCTAGAGACCCACGCTATACTAGCGCCTCTCGCGGATATTTCAAGCGCGTTAGCCCCCATTAGTACCTATTGTGTATGTTTTCAGGCCGTAACCGCTTACTGTCTGAGAATTTTGGGAATTATACAGGATATTACCAGATCTTATATCAAATATTTGTTACACATACCAGTATTATTTACTACAATTTACGATAAAATTGAAGTGTCTCTATTTTGTCGAATTTTAGTCTCTTTTTAACAGACTTCAAAAAAAGGAGTAGGTTCTCAATACGGTTGTATTTTTTTACGAATAATTATTTAAAAAAAAAATATGGACAATTTCCTCGAGTCTGCCGCCGGCAAGGTTCCCAGACGGCTGGCAGCGTTTCCTCTTTGGATATCCAAGCTATAAGCTATTCAAATAATATATAATAATACTATATTCTTCACACAATTTAATTCTTCTCCGTACATAGATTGAATAAGCAACATTTAACGGGATTTTCATGCTGTCCCTGCATGAAAGGGTAGGCTAGGTATACCCCTCTATTTTTACAAGCTCGTTTTCAAATATACAGACTTAATAATATATTAATTAATTTATTAGTGATTTCGTAGAGGTAAGCAGTTCTACCGCTTCATCTTATTCTTAGCCAAAAAGGTCAAAGATACAATCTTGCGATTGTTAGGCTAGATAACTGAAAGGAATTTGTCTGTGAACAATGACTTTGCGAATACTACCCTTATCTCAAGCTTTACTAAGCTTTATATTATGTTGTTAGGAAAACGTAGAGGAAAAAGGCAGACTTATACGTTATTACTTTCATAATTAACGTAATGTTGATTATAACATTAATAAATGATTTATATGATAGCATTGGTTTACTGAAAATGGTGGAAATATGAGATTAACATTTTTGTATTATTGAAATAATAGTTCAACAAAATACAAGTTTAATAGAAATGCAATTATAATAATATTCTGGGAAGTTCATGAATATAACATGTTAGTTGATTTTACTAATAGAATGTCAAATATGTCAGTATCTTAGAAAATATATATGTCTAGAAAGAGTATCCCCATACTACATGACTTTTAAAAAGTGGCCAACTTTGCTACATCTTATCCTCGCGTTACGTCATTCTGCTTGTCATAGTGACGTTTATACCAGTTACCAGTTCTTGAAAAAAAACCAAGAAAATGGGGAAAAATATATTACGGTGTCGATATCTTTTTAAACTCCGAAAATAAAAATGGAATCGGGATAATACATGATAATAAGAATAAGATTAATGGCGCCGATATAAATTAATACTTATTATTTTTACTTTGCTGTCAACGAACAGTAATTATTTGCGTTGACGTTTCAAATCAAGTCAAATCAAGCAAATCAAGTCAATTTTTTTTTTTTTTTTTTTTACTGTTTATAGGCCTGTGTTTGACTGCAATCTCACCATGGTAAGTGATGTGCGGCCGAAGGTGGTAAGCACACAAAGCCTAGAAGGAACTGGCTCTCAAGTGCAGCTATCGGAACACACCGAAAGGTGCTTGGCGACAGATTTTCAACTTGAGGGTGGTAGCCAGCCAGGCGGGTACTACAAAGTACCCTACCACCGTGCTATGGTTTCCTCACGATGTTTTCCTTCACCGAAAGCTCAAGCTCATTGTAGGATTCGAACCCGGGACCTTCATCTCGGTATCCGACGTCACTACCACTGAGCTATCATCGCCATTAAGTCAAATCAAGTCACATCGAGTCAAATCGAGTCAAATCAAGTCAAATCGAGTCAAACCGAGTCCAATCGAGTCAAACAGGGTCAAACCGAGTCAAATCGAGTCAAACCAAGTCAAATCAAGCAAATCTAGTCAAATCCAGTCAAATCGAGTCAAACCGAGTGAAATCGAGTCAATAAGTCAAATCGAGTCAAATCCAGTCAAATTGAGTCAACCCGAGTCAAATCGAGTTAATCCGAGTCAAACCAAGTCAAATCAAGCAAATCCAGTCAAACCGAGTGAAATCAAGTGAAATTGAGTCAAAACAAGCAAATCGAGTTAAATCAAGTCAAACATTTTTTTTGGCTAGGTCCAGAGATCTTCACTACGGCTTCTCCGAATGATATCTATCCATTGGCTTCTTAAAATTGGATCAATTGGTATTCTGTAAAAAAAGTCTTATTATTTAAGTCAGTTATTACAAAATTAAAAAAAGGTTATTCGACACGCGTGTATGTAATATTATTGGAATTGCAACATATTCACAATTTAAAATAGTATCCGCCATATTGAACTATTTAGTTATTGGTCCGATTGCTCTCAAAATTGATATTTGAGAGGCCCTTGGACCGTATAACATAAATTTTTACTCAAAATTGAAAAAAAATTGCCGCCATATTGAACTATTTAGTTACTGGTCCGATTGCTCTCAAAATTTATATTTATGAGACCCTTGGACCATTTAACGTGAATCCATGCTAAAAATTAAAAAAGTGTCCGCCATATTGAACTATTTACTTACTGGTCCGATTGCTCTCAAAATTGATATTTGGGAGACTCTTGCACCATATAACATAAATCTTTGCTCAAAATTGAAAAAAAGTGTCCGCCATATTGAACTATTTAGTTACTGGTCCGATTGCTCTCAAAATTGATATTTGAGAGAACCTTGGACCATATAACATACATTTTTACTCAAAATTGAAAAAAGTGGCTGACGTATTGAACTATTTAGTTACTGGTCCGATTGCTCTCAAAATTGATATTTGAGAGACCCTTGGACCATGTAACATAATTTTTTGCTCAAAATTGAAAAAAGCGGCCGCCCTACTGAACTATTTCATTACTGGTCTGATTGCTCTCTCAAATATGAATTTTGAAAGCAATCGGACCAATAACTAAATAGTTCAAAATGGCGGACACTTTTTTCAATTTTGAGCAAAGATTTATGTTATATGGTCCAAAACTGTCCCAAATATCAATTTTGAGAGCAATCGTATCAATTCGTAATTAGCTCGAGGAAAATCTTAAATTAATACCCATTTTGATTTTTTCATTACTGAAGCGACTACTTATCTTACATGACATAATCGTCATTAGTATTAAAAAAAAACATTCGACTTTCCACTCAAAAATTCGACTTGTCCACCGTCGCTTTTGATTTATATCAGTATCTACATACTCGTATTTAACTATTGACTGATATTACCATAGGAGTTTTGAGTTCATAAACTGGCAGCACAGGCAACACATAAAAAATGGCGCTTACTCAAAATATTTATTTTCGAAACATTTCAATGGCTTATATTGCAGAAACTAATAGGAAATATTGTTACTTACCGATGATAGGTGAGTTTTTTCGTTGGTCTAGATCGACCCATGTAGTTTTTATACACTTTTATCACACAAAACGACATTTTGAAACAATACAATTTTGGTGAATTTGGTTGTGTCCCAGTGACGTCTCGACTGACACTGAAGACGGGAAAATGATTAAGCCCCTAACAGTTAGGGGCTTATTTTATCGACGCGTAAACAGCTTCGTAGCTCCGTATGGATATATCATTAGTCAAAGGTCAGTATTATCAAAATATTTATGGCTATTTTTTTTCCAGTGTGTAAATTATTCAGCGATGGAATAAAAATTATGAACGGAAGCCATTTTTGAATTTAGACATTATACTTAATCACAGGCAATGTTAATTGTATTATGTACGTATTCTGGAAAATAATTAAAAAAATAATACACATTGCACTCATTTATTAAAAAAAAATTGTAGAGACTGCGCGCCAAGACCTTCCAGAGATAAGTCCTTCGCCGTACCATAGAGTAAATAATATACTACGTATACAATCCATGCTGAATAAATGCATGATACATTTCACTCTTTTGTATTTTTACTTACTATATATTTTTTACGCTACGAAATCGGTAAACATACATACGGCCCGCCTGATGGTAAGCGGTTAACGTAGCCATATGGACGCTTCGAAAACACGAGGCATCACTCACGCGTTACCAACCTTTCCCACCTCCCAAAGAGTTCTGGCGACCATACCCACGCGCGGTAACACAACATATATTTATTTGGCTGCGGTATTCTGCAAGGTGGAGGTACTTCTCTAGTCGAGCTGCTCTTTGAGCAAATAAACTCTATGGTCTACCTCTCTATTAGGACTATTATATCAACTGGTTATTTGCTTTATACCGCCTACTCATCGTTTAATAAATAATACATGACACTGAAAAAAAATATATAGAACAGTAACACAAAATTTGGCGACCAATATCCTAAACAGAGTGATTTACGAACTAAAACTTACCAGTAACAAAACTAGTTTTCGTTCATTACTAAATTATTTGATTAAATGTACTTTACTAAAGTTAGTTTCCCGACAACAAAACGTCAACTTACATAACTAGTTTTGTAGAACCTTTTTTCAGTGTAATTGATTCATGATTACCTACTCTTTTCTATACCGTGATGGATATAATGGCTACTCAAGGATCTCATCTATTGAAGATTAATTGTGTAAGATACCTACTTATCAAGGGATTTAAAAAAAGGATAATTGCGACGGACCCCATCTTGCGCAGCCATTATGTCAATATAATGTCCCATTATCGAGGCGTTTCATGGTAAAAAGGTTTTTTTCATATTGTTCATTAGTTAATTAGCCTGAATAAGTGCCGGTAATATTTTGTTCACTGTGGTGAAAATGGCTGAGTAATTATGTATTTTCAAAAGGTTTAATTTGAATTATTTACAATAATCAAAAGGTTTAATTTGAATTATTTGCAATAATTGATAACATGGGATCGTTCAAATGTGTTTTCGTACAAAATAATAGTGGAAAGGAACTAAAATTATTAAAAGAGACGTAATGTGATGATTTTACTTATATTAATTTAATTTATTTTTAAAGCGATGATAGCTCATAGTCGGATACCGAGACGAAGGTCCCGAGTTCGAATCCTACACTGAATTTGAGCTTTCGGTGAAGGAAAACATCGTGAGGAAACCATAGCACGGTGGTAGGGTACTTTGTAGTACCCATCTGGCTAGCTACCATCCTCAAGTTGAAAATATGTCGCCAAGCACCTAACGGTGTGTTCTGACAGCTGCACTTGAGAGCCAGTTCCTTCTAGGCTTTGTGTGTTTACAACCTTCGGCCACATCATCACTTACCATGGTGAGATTGTGGTCAAACACAGACATATCCAAAGTAAAAGCAAAAAAAATCCTAACATTAGTTTTATAATATTAGGTCTTTACCTATGAAATTTTGTTTTGTATGATAAAATTTAAACGAATTTTTTTCATGTATTTTTTATCACCCATGCAATCAATGCATCTTTGCCAACGCAGTTGCAGTTTATTGATGCTCTTCTTAAAGAAATCAGCTGGACGGGAGGCAACAAATTCTTCAAAGGCATTTTGTACTGCCTCTCGGGTATTGAATTTTTTTCCCGCCAAGAAGTTATCCAAATTCTGGAAAAAGTAGTAGTCCGTAGGCGCAAGGTCTGGTGAGTAGGGCGGATGATGGAGAACTTCCAACCCCAGTTCTTGCAACTTGGAGACCGTCTGCTGTGCAGTATGAGGTCGCGCGTTATCGTGCAGGAGCAGCGGAGACGAGCGATTGACCAATGCTGGTTGGAGATGTGCCAGCTTCTTTTTTTTTTTTTTTGTTGTTCTTGTAGTAGCGAAACGGCCAAGCCACATATTTTGACTACGGTGTAGAGTTTGTGAAGTTAGGGCTTGTAGAGTAAGGGCAAGTAGAGTTATAAGCTTGGCTCTACTGAAATCTGATAACTTTTTGACAGTGCAAGCTATATGTCTTGGCGGCAACATTTTACATAAAAATGTTTTTGGTGGGATTATTTTGATTTGAAATGGCCACAACTGCAGAACGGCAATTTCATAGGCTATTATTAATTCGCATAATAATATTATTATTTCGCATTTATAATATTAATCTAACTAATATTATAAAGAGGAAAGATTTGATTGTTTGTTTGTTTGTTTGTTTGCATTGAATAGGCTCCGAAGCTACTGAACCGATTTGAAAAATTCTTTCACTGTTGGGAAGCTACACTATCCCCGGGTGACATAGGCTATATTATATTTTCAAAAAATTAGGGATCCTTACTAAAACTCCAATAATGTAACCCAAGGTGTAAAAAAATTACCTAAAATATTCTTTTCAGCGCGTGCGCTGCGAAAACTATTGATGATAGAATAACATAATGTACTACGACTTTGTAGAACACATCATTATTTACAAAAAGTGTCGCGACAGTATATGTCTAACTATTATAGTTATGCCACAATAAGTGTTCTTTCATTGTAAAAATTTAATTGAAAAAAAAACTAATATTATAAAGAGGAAAGATTTGATTGTTTGTTTGTTTGTTTGTTTGCATTGAATAGGCTCCGAAGCTACTGAACTGATTTGAAAAATTCTTTCACTGTTGGGAAGCTACACTATCCCCGGGTGACATAGGCTATATTATATTTTCAAAAAAAATTGGGATCCTTACTAAAACTCCAATAATGTAACCCAAGCTGTAAAAAAAATACCTAAAATATTCTTTTCATCGCGTGCGCTGCGAAAACTATTGATGATAGAATAACATAATGTACTACGACTTTGTAGAACACATTATTATTTACAAAAAGTATCGCGACAGTATATGTCTAACTATTATAGTTATGCCACAATAAGTGTTCTTTCATTGTAAAAATTTAATTGAAATGCCGCCGCTAGAAAAAGCTCGATATTTGTATCTTGGTATTAATCCTTATCATAATAAATTACTTCATATTCAAGACTGCTTCAATACCTTTGTATAACTTTTTGAATTATTCAATTCGGACATTCCATTCGAAAGATATCACGAGTTTAAAAATGTAAATATTAGAACAGTGTTTGTAAAAAAACTCCTCCGACTGATTTTTATGAGATTTTGTGTGTATATTCAGTAGGTCTGAGAATAGGACGTAAACTATTTTTCATACCCGTAGGGTAGGGCAGAGTAGGGTAGGGCAGGGTAGGGTAGGGCAGGGTAGGGTAGGGCAGGGTAGGGTAGGTTAGGTTAGGTTTGGGTAGGGCAGGGCAGGGCAGGGCAGGGCAGGGCAGGGCAGGGCAGGGCAGGGCAGGGCAGGGCAGGGCAGGGCAGGGCAGGGCAGGGCAGGGCAGGGCAGGGCAGGGCAGGGCAGGGCAGGGCAGGGCAGGGCAGGGCAGGGCCGGGCAGGGCAGGGCAGAGCAGGGTAGGGCAGGGCTGGGCAGGCCTGGGTAGGGTACGGCGCGTCATTACGACATTGCACCCGTGCGAAGCCGGGGCGGGTCGCTAGTATATTAATTATAAATGCGAAAGTGAGTTTGTTTGTTTGTTACGCCTTCACGCCTCAACTATTCAACGGATCATCATGAAATTTGGCATGCAGATAGCTTACGGTATGGAGAAGGACATAGGACTTTTTATGGCGGGAACGCGGGTGATAGCTAGTAATAAATAAATATACTAACTAACGCAAATTTCAATTTGTTGTTTTAAGAACAGCTAATTCCTCCGGGCGCGGCGAATCAAAACAGAACTGGCTGTTGCACGCAAACCGTAGGCGTAATTTGACACGTAAAGTATCAAAGCAGGAAAGAGCCTTTAACTAAGTACCTACTTTGTGATAAATTATGATAATAACTTAATAAAACATCTTTTGTTGTTCAAAAGTGTTATTTTTAATCTACCAAGTCGGTAAACAAGGTAAGCGGTTGTTTATCCATATGGACGCTTGCAACACATCGGGCATCACTCTCGCGTTACCGACCCTTCCCCCCTCCCCAATGAGCTCTTGACACGTTACTCACGCGCAGGAAGACAATATACGCTCTATCTCACTTAAAATATTATTTGAAGAGCTAAAGAGAAAGAGATTAAAAGATAGATAATATTTTTATTTATTCGCTTATTGTATTCTGATATTCGGATGGGATTCTGTATATGTGTACATATGGATGTTACAAATAATATACAGGTTGTTGTTTTGGTCGGCGACAAGCGACCCAGGAGCGGTAGTACAAAATATATATTCCCCAAAAATGGACTTAATTCCATTAAATACTGTAAATATGATTACTAGGCACGTGCACAGACCAGAGCTAGGCACAAGCCGCCATCTCCCCACCCCTTTACTCCCTCGTACTCCCGTTGAGTATTATGTCTACACTTTAGCTTATTCCATGATTTTCAAAATTATAATTTTTTAATTTTTATTATTTAAAAAAAATAAAGTAATTTTTTTATAATTTTTTTAGCACCAGTATCATTTGTATTATCGACCCTGAGTCGCTCGTCGCTGACCAAAACAACGACCTGTGGGGTTAAAAACGAAGAGTTGCGCAATATTGCTGAAAGGAATTCATTTCCCGAATTCCTAGCAGATCTGACGCAATTCCTATAAATTTTGGTAAAATGGTCACTAATTTCATGCAATTCAATTCATTAGCTGATTCTAATTTGACATTAATGTTACAACACCAAAAATAAAAAACCGTAATTTACCGGTAAGTTTTTCTATTATAATTTTTATGTCGTAAGAAAGAACTAATAGAGAATTCACGTATTAAAATTATGATCTTAAACATGTATAACTATAAAACGTTTATATTACTGCAATTACGTATCTAAAATGGGAATTTATAAATGAATAAGAAAATATTTTCATCTTCGACTGGCAATAATATGGTCAGTCGTCCGTCAATGTCACTAAGTTATATATATTTTACCTACGTATAGGTAGTAAATAATACTAATTTCCTTTGAATTTTATCAAAAGTACTTTAAATAAGATAAATTCCGTCATTATTTAGTCTAAATAACGGATTATTATGAATAAACAATCACGTGAAATGTGCAGGGAAGAAAATTTTTGTGTAGGACAAATAACAAGAAGAAACATTTCGTTCATTCGTTATGAAGACTTTTTAACTAAAAAAAGCCGAGTATTTGCGAAGACAAAGTAGTAATTGCATAAATATCCTCTATACATGATAAATCATTATGAGGACATTACACCAAAGTTCCATGTTGAAGTTTGTAGTTTCATGAGAGTGAGTTCGTAAATATCATCAATAAAAGCATAATCTAGCATATTCCCAACCTAATCTCAACAAAAGAATATACTATTATTTCTATTTATACCATAAATTATTGAATTATAAGCCCCAAATAACATGTTCAACAGAAACTAGGTTTTTTTATATGAAACATCCAATGCATGTAAAGTGCATATCTAAGACCATTATTAACTTCCCCTTGTTAGATAGGTGGTGGTAGGTTAGGTAATTGATACCTACTATTGAAGATGTGCAAACAATAATATAATCAACAAATAATATTACTTTCAGGTTATAAATTACCCGAAGATAAAGATAATTGTACATGGGATTACCCAAAGGATATTTATATTATAATTACCATGGCATCTGTCATCAACATGCTGCTAATGTTATAGGGAAAGGACCACAGAGAATTTGGGAGTCGGCGTTGCTATCATGCCTTAAGCTATTACCTACACTAAACTATAATGTTGATAATACTGTAATAAAAGTTACGCTGATTTATTTACTTTTGTCTTTTATTTACCCTAACCAAACAAGCAACCCCTATGTGTATCTCTTTGTGTCACTGTGACTAGTCTTCGGCAATATATACCAACACAGATATATATACTCTAGTAATACCTTTGATAGAAAGTAGATCTGCGGATATAATTCCTCAAAACCCTAAAGCTTATTGTATCAAAATTTAAGCTGCAGATCTTAAAGCTTTTTGTTATTATTAGTTAATTTCAAATAGATTATAAGTAGGTATGTAAGTAAACTTTATAAAAAATCAAATATATAAGAAACTGACTGCATGACAGATGCACGCACAGCTCAAACCGCAGAGTACAGAGATACTTGAACTTTTGCACACAGGTTCCTTATAACATAGGCAACTACTAAGGTATTTTCAAAATTCAACCCCTATGGGGATAAAGAGGGGTTTCTGGGTGGAAAAATAGTATAATATTAATCATGTAAAAATTACGATGGTACTATGTTAGGTTATCACAAAATTGATGGTAAAAGAACTTTATTGGTAGCCAATAGCTTTTAACATTCCATAAAATGCTTTATGGGTGTTAGAAAAACCTCGAAATTCCCCCATTATTCATTGATTTTCAACAAAATCTCTAAATTGAATTGTAATAAGTTGCTCCTCGGTATCCTCTTATGATTCTACTGTTTGACACAAAAGCAATTCCTATTTAGTGAGTCATTTTACGAATCTCCATAGAAAACTGTCAAAAAAATGAATTGCAGAATTAGAATCGTATTGAGATGAATTGCCTACTAAGTGACCATTTTGCGATTTGTAATTCAATTCCTAATGGGAACTCAATCCGATTCGGCGTTTCCTTCCTTTTTAGCCCCCCTGTAGAGTGGTCACATAAGCCTTCATATAGGCATGCAAAAATAATAATATGTCAATGAATGAATCTAAAATGTAATGTCTACTTCCTATTTTTCGTGCAATGTGCAAAGTATTCAGCAATGGAATAAAAATTATTGAACAGAAGCCATTTTCGGATCTGAACATGAAACTTATTTAGAGGCAATGTTTTTATGTGTTCATGGAGACTATTAAAAATTTTAATACACATTTCGTAACATAATACAAGGTTTGATATTGAATGGCAACTGGATATCCGTGGCGTCAAAGACTTCTGCTATAACTAGGTACTAAAGCTTCAAGCTGACACGCCGTCGAGATTAAAACCTCACTTTGTGTTCAGGTATTTGCTAGACAAAGTTTCTGGGATTCTGTATGTTTGTTTTGATATTTTAGTTCACATTTATTAGTTAAGGATTTCATGACCTATAAAAAGGCAGTTTTGTAAAACGGATATTTCTCTTCTATGCTTGTATTTATTTTCTTGACTTTTCATCTAGTAGGATAGTCTTTAACATACATTTTGTATCGGGATATGTTATCGTGACACGCCCTTTGACTCGCCTGAACTAGTAGTAAATAACTTAACTTAACTTAAAAAAAAAAAAACTTTCAATCAAGTTCGTTCCATCAAATTCAATTACGATAAGTTAGTCGCCGGTTTATGTTAAAATATTCGTTGATAAATTTATCAATAAAAAAAATATTTATTGGTTATTTAATTTATACCTATATCAAGAATAATCTGTATCTCAAACTGTAAATAATAACTGTAAAAAAACAAGATATGTACACCTTAAATTTATGCTTTTGAAAATGCAGCAATTTTTTCACTCCTTAGGTTTTCATTAAGAGCACTCAAGTCGCCATACTTTTCATACAAAACCTCTGTACTTTTTATGGCATTGTTAAACATTTTTCGTTAGATGTTTTGAACAAATTAGTATCTTGTGTACTATATCTAGCCATGTATCTAGGCGAAATTTAAAAAAAAGTGTAAAACAGATTCAGTAAAAGCCTCCGAAAAACAGCGTTTTTGCTCAAATTTTACCTGAACTTTGGCCATATCTAATGTACCTATAAATTTTAAAAGTAAAGAAAACATTTAGATACCAGGCTTGCAAATTTATTAGAGATTCTAAATAACTAACTTTTTTTTCACAAACTTGTAAGATTTTTTCACAAGAAGTATACGCCTGGAACAAGTTTTATGATATGCGAAATCATGAATGATGACCTAGCGAAGCGGCCGCGAGTGATCAGCGGAATTTACCGATTGATAACCGACGGCTCTAATGCTGTCTCTCTTTTTTCGCAGTCAAACATTACGTTGGATGAAACACCAAGCTTTTAGACTATGCTTAACGTTAAAACATTAACATGATTTTGGGAAATAAATAATAGGCTGTAGCTTCCGGGAACATAATTCCACCACAGACAAAAAATACTTTCGGTAGAATGAAACGCTCGACGTTGATTGCTCAGGAAATAACATCATTTTGTTTCAAATGACGCGCTTATTTTCATAAAGGTATTAAAACAATATTTCCGCACCTCAATTTGCGCCTGTATTTCTAAATAAAAATGATGCCTCCCTTTCTCAAGTAATTTGCAATCTAAATAAGATTACGTAGGCAGAATGGTATTATTATGAAAACATATTTTTGCATTTCAGTGAGTAGGTTTATTTATTTATTTTTAACACAATTTACAATGACTAACCCTTATTAAAAATATGGTTTAAAGCAAGCCTCGTCTATTTTTATTCTATGACTTAAGAAAGTGACCGAGTGACTGGTTTTACTAAAGCTGGTAATTGACAAAAGTTGAATAAAACTTTTGTCAATTACCATATGGACAACCTGCCTAATTGTTAGCTTTATATAGATTGACGCCCAAATAATATGATTTTTTTATAGGTAAGTAAAGTTAATAGTACATTGTGATACATGTGTGCAAAGTTGGTCATTACACTCTCGGCTTCCTTATCGCGTTCGTCTACGGCTTTGTCTGTAATGATCAATGCACACGCGTGTCATACGACGTTTTTCAACACACTTGCGAGCAATAAAACCGACTTATATTTTTTTAAAGTAGATTTCTTGATAATCATCAACCACACAATGAGAACGTTAACAAATATGGCGCGTAGGTTTTTTTGACAGCGTTGCGCTGTCAATCTGTTTTTATCCAGTTACATTAAGAGTGCTTCGTCCATACACGTATCACTTACAGTGAGATACAATCTTAACATCATCGGGATTATATCATAAACACTAGTGCGGTAATGTAAAAAGCACCAGTTCTTAATAAGCTGTCTTATGATACGAAAATCAGTGCAATAAGAGCCACTTTACGAATAGAGTAATTATTTGCATACATCGTACTCAATTATAATATTATTATGGTACTTAATGCATATAAAATACTCCACACAAACGCGTATTAATTTTCGAGGGGTGTAATGCTAACGTTATGTAATTATTGTTTAATAATTATAATGGATTCCCAGGGCGATAAAAGAATTTGTAGGGCGGATGTTCCTTTTATAAACAGCCAATGAATTGCATATTTTCGAGGGTATCTCTTACAATTTTATTGAGTGGATATTTTTCATTGGGTTTTTTTTTAGTATATTTATAAAGCTATCGATTCTTTCGTATGCCTACTTATTTTATTGTATTGGTTTAAAATATTAAAATAATATTATTAGAATCGGCGAATTAACAAACCAAATAATTTATTACATTATACAATTTTTAGCCCGCGCTTTCACCGGCGCTTCCGAAAGGGTCTTATGTTTTCCCGGGATAAAAAGTCCTATATAAATCCTGGTTATTATCTACCCGTGTGCCAAAATTCATCTGTAATAGTAGTTTTCCGTTGAGGACTCAAGATTAACAAACAAACAAACTCACTTTCGGATTAGTAAGAAGGAAGTAGATAGTGGGATTAGTTGTGCCTCACGGCTTTACTTATGTTCCTCGATATAATGCCTATCCTTCCTCAATAAACGTCTATGTAACGCAATCGAAATCGCATCGGTAATTCCTGAGATCAGCGTGATCAAACATACAAACTCTTCAGCTGCCGCTCCAACCTTAATTAATCGAATAACACAAATCACCTACACACAGCCAAGATTGTCAATCAAGGCCCTTGTTCGTCAAGAACCATACAACAGCCTTATATCGAGTGGCCGCAGTTAATTAATATGCACCGTGCCTCCGACCACTCCCAAGCTCGTGTAATAGTTAAAGGAACATCAATTAGTCTTTAGCCGACACTTACGCTGAAAGGGATCAATAATTACCCAATGGGTAAAGCTGCTTGAAACTCGGGTAAAATATTGCGTGGCTCAACAACGAACTAAGAACTTTATTTTCACGGTATTATGTTGCAAATATACAAAAAATGTACAGGTAGTATAATTCTATATGAATTTCGTAATCTAGTTTAAATTAAATTATTCAAGTGTTCAGTATTTGCAAATTCAGACAATGAAAATTGCCAGAACTGTAACCTATCTTACCATCAGGTGGGCAGAATGCTTGTTTAGTAAGTGATATAAAAAATCATTTCCCAACGTGAACATTAATAATCTCTTTTCTTTCAAGTAGGTAAATCGGAGAGAATTGATTTTTGTCCCAGAAATACTTATATAAAACAATGACTCAAAATAAGCATGAGAACTCAAAGTCAACATATAAGGCTCTTCATTAAAGCATAGGCACCATTTGTAATGCTACTTACATTGTGACATAGAATCAAATAGTTGCCACAATGCGCTTAGAGTTGGCTTCAATCGCACTGTCGTTCAAATAACTAAATATCTACGTAGACGGGACTGTGAACACGTACCAATTAATCGTGCCATTGGTTTTAGTAATATAATAGAAATGGAATGAATGTTGAGCCTGCGTCACATATGACCCGAACAAGATAATTATCTTGTTACACGGTCGGTTTATATCTGTAGCAGATTGGATAGCAATTCCATATTAATTATGCTTTTAATAGGCGCTACACCTAGCTTATTATGTACAGAACTACTCATTACCTTGTATTAAATGGAATATGTTATAGAGCGAAGGGACCGCCCGGGCTTCGCACGGATGCAATGTTGGTACTAATGTGGTGTCATTGTGGAGTGATTTATTATTATGACCTACAGAATCGAAAGTATAACCCACAAAGTTTTTATCTCTATCGCATAAAAATTTAAATCTGCGATATCTTCTAAAATATTTTAATGATAATGATTTGCTGTAAAGTGAAAATTTTATCTGCATTAAATTCCCAATGTAAGCAACTTACATAAGTATTAATATTATATTATATCGTTCAAAATAACTGAAAGTATAACCCACAAAAGAAAATCAAATGTCAATCGCATAAAAATGGTTACCGTGGGTTATCCGTGTAAAGGTAAAGGCATATGATACACACTTATGTAGTCATATTGATGTATTTCGGAAAGTTAATTCAGCGTTACCAAAGAAAGCGCCCAATTGTTGTTGCTATGTTTTTACGAAACATTGAATTTTTTATATTTTCTGTTTAGATTATCCATCTTCGTCGGAGAAGTATTAATAATTTTCTTTCGCATATCCTTTCAATCCCAAAGGGAATCACCTAACTGAGGTAGCGTTACGGATACCAGTTGTACCTAACAACTTGTTCAAGTTCTCGGCAAACCTACCGAACTTAGGTATAACTTCTACTCTTCACATCTGACTTTTACCTGCGGGCTGTGGCTTTATCATATAACACGTTTTGTTTGAATACCTACCAAGCTACCACCTGTACGCATGATGAAATTTACAATATTTATTACTGGCTATCCTGCGCGGTTTCACCCGCATTTCTGAGGGATCGTATGTTTTCCCGGGATTAAAAGTATACTATTTGTTATCTAGAATATATTCTATCAGTGTGCGAAATTTTATCCTAATCCGTTCATTAGTTTTTGCGTGAAAGAGTAACAAACATACTCGCAAACTTTTGCATTTATAATATTAGTATCATGAAGCGTGCGTGGTGTAGCATGATTAGCCGGTCTTAATCGATCGGCAAAGTTAAGCTACGCCTGTCGTGGTCGGTACCTGGATGGGTGACCGCCTAGTGGTATTTCAAATCGAGCGTTTCCGTGCTTCGGAAGGCACGTAAAGCCGTTGATCCCGGTTATCACTTAATTGTGATAGTCGTTAAGCTAGTTGGATGCCTCCTAGGCGGCTTGAAAAATTCCAACAGTAGGTTGACCACTAGCCTACCTCCACCGATCCGCAGTGGGCACGCGTGGTGGAGTATTGCCCATTCCCTTTCACCTTCATTTGTGAAAAGAGGCCTGTGCTCAGCAGTGGGACATTATAGGCTGATGATGATGATGATGATATTATGTTCATGGCAATATACCTATCGTATCACAAAACATTCAAAGATACATAGGTATGTAGACACACAACATAACTAGAATCACAGCTGCTAACTAACTTTTCCTTTTAGTAATTATTAGTAAAAGCCGTTACAGTCAGTTAATAAAATAAAACATAAATTAAATGGATAAAAAGAACAATTTTATTTAAAATTCAAACTATTCATAAGAAGTATTAAAATTTGTAGTTCAGCTTACAGTACTTTGGTCTGGAGGATTATTAGATCCATTCCCTCGTTGTATAGAGGAATATCTTACGAGGTAAGCCTTCATGATGAAGTATCTATTGATCGCCGTCTACACTCAGTACTCAGTAACTCACAGTGAGACGAGATGGCATCTAAAGAGGCCATATATCTTGTATTCTATTGATATATTGAGTCTGAGCAGTCATTACTATGAGCCTTAACTATGTGTGTCACATTTATGATACTTTTGACACAATTTCTATTTCAATATATCAAGGCACACTTAACGTAATGTATACTTTTTTTTTTTATGTCCTTAGGTTGACGAACAGGCAGACGGTCCACCTGATGGTAAGTGGTCACCGCCGCCTATGGACATTTGCAATACCAGGGGGATTGCCGATGTGTTGCCGACCTTGAAGAGCTCTTTTTATACCCTTTTTGAAGAACCCCATATCGTAGCGCTGAGTGAAAACCGTAATAGGGAGCTCATTCCACATCCTAATGGACCGCAGTAGGAACGTCCGACTGAACCGTTGTGTGGACGATCGAGGCGGCTCGAGGATATGAGGATGAACTCCACATCGCCGGCGAGCGGTGCGGTGGTAAAAAGGTGATGATGGCACCAGGTCAAAAAGTTCTTGAGAACACTCCCCATTATATAGACGGTAGAACACACAGAGAGAGCCAATGTCTCTCCGAAGGCTGAGAGGTTCCAAAACTTAAGAACGATGGCAGTATGGGAAAAAATACCTTTTATCCATATCCCTGTTTTTAAAAGTAGTAATGAAGTATTTCTATTATAGGCATTCAACGTTTTTTTTCCCTTCTTTATTGGAATTTGTGTTTTTAAGGTATTCCTGTACATTTTGAGTTATATATTATTTATCTATAAAGTTCTATTCACGTTAAATCGCTGCCAATCAGGGTTCCTATAAGTCAGGTTTTAGTCAAATGGTGGTCGTTTATATTGTGCAAGCTCTCACTAAAAAAAACCCCTTCAATCTATACTTTTTGTTTCGCCACTCATGGCTTCGTTTAATAGTAATTAATTAATACTTGTCATCAGCTAGTCCATTCAGCATGGTTGGTGTATCGATTTGCATGTCTCAACAATTGCTTAGTAATGATTAATTACAGCTAACCTCACAAAATGGCACGATATGGACTCAACATAACCTTGACGCTCCTTCTAAAATCCCCTTTTTTCTTTATCAATATCGAAGTAACTTATGCTACACTCTGTCCTCAATAGAATACAGAGGCAATATAACAACCTAGTTAAAACATCTCAAATCGACATATTTTCGGACAAGAAATTCAAGAGCAAAATATTAAATTCTTTTACAACCTTATCTTGAATCTTTATAATATTTCTCTTTTCTCCTATTCTCTCTATCTTTTTAATATTTTTTATTTTATTAAAAAGTCTGAAATACATAAAATTATTAAAAGAAACAAAAAAACCGACTGCATAAAACCAAAAATAACTGAAAAGAAAAAACAAGCTCTTTAATCTATATAATTTTAAATATAACTTGAATTTCAGTCAGTACCTAGGTAATATCAATTTGTTCAGCAATTGACAACCAACCTAACATGGAAGTGTCGCAAATTGGCGTTGCAAGACTCTGCCCGGGCCATTCGGTTGCTCCAGCGGCTAAACCCTGCCTTGAGGACGGACGACTGGAAAGTCGTGAATACTCACATTGAGCCGACCGGCATCCGTCGTATCGTCCTCATGGACGGGGTATCCACTGGAGTTATCAAGGCCGCGGGCTACTCTCTTCCAGGAGGAATTGAACGATACTCGTTCAAACTCCTGGAAGAAAACACGGGAGAGGCACCCACTGCGGAAGCAGGTGTGGAGCCCTCCGAAGAGGGGCCACCGCAGGGTGCGGAGGCCATGGAAGAAGCTCAAGCTCAAGACGGAGCGCAGGAGGCAGCGATCCAGACTGGGGCGTCAGAGGCGAACTTCGAGGCTGACATCCTCGAGGGCCTCGATACCCTGGGGATTGCGTCGCCAACTGCTCTCGAGGAGAGCCAGGCGCTGGAGGGGGAGCCTCAAAACTGAGGCCCACCTACAACAAAGCAACCCATCAACACATCAAAGATGGAGGGACTAAGGTGTGTACAAATTAATCTGCATCATTGCAGAGCCGCTACTGCCCTTCTGGCTCGGCAATTGAAGCTTAACACATACGACATTGCCTTGATACAGGAACCATATTTGTATAAAGGGACTATAAAAGGCTTAGGTGAGACAGGGGGCATGCTGCTCTATGACTGTCCAACTAATGACGCGAGGACTTGCATCTATATCAGGGGCGGTATAGAGGCAATGCCCTTACGTACTTTCTGTTACAGGGATCTCACAACAACTCTGATCCAAGTGGGGATGGGAACAGAGAAAAGGAAAATTATCCTTGCCTCTGCCTATCTCCCATATGGACAAAAGGAACCAGTAACACCACTAATCAGAAGACTGGTTGACTACGGCACCCAAGAAAACCTTGACCTGATACTTGGCTGCGATGCGAATGCACACCACGTCGTTTGGGGCAGCTCAGATGTCAACAAACGAGGGGAGGATTTGTTGGACTTTGTGGTAAGCTCTTCTTTACAAATCCTTAACGCAGGCAATAAACCTACCTTCAGGACCTCTGCGAGAACTGAAGTTATTGACCTGACACTGGCTTCAAACAGGGCCAGTGCTCATATTGAAAATTGGCATGTATCGGACGAAATCTCTCTGTCTGACCATAATTATATATGCTTTAGGTTTAGGACGGCAGAAGAAGCCGAAACTAGACGAAGGAGAAACCCAAGGCACACAAATTGGGACTCGTACAGGAGGGACCTTAAAGTAAATCTAGGGAGCCCTAAAGGTAAGCTTAATTCCATAATAGACATAGAATTTGAAGCGGACAGAATCAAGGCGGGCATCATCGGTGCTTGGATAGATAATTGCCCAGAGAAAAAGGCCTTTTGCAAAAAGGTACCATGGTGGACTCCTGAACTATCTAAAATACGTCAGGAGACACGACAGGCCTTCAATGATGCAAAAGCCAGGGAAGATTTCTCTGGCTATTCTAGCATGCTGACGAGGTATAGCACGGCGGTACGCAAGGCCAAAAGAACCAATTGGCGGCAGCATTGCACCTCCATCGAAGCTCTGCCGAGTGGAATGAGGTTGTGCAAAGCAATGTCCATGGCTAAGACAAACCCACTATCATCTGTAAAGGATGAAAATGGGCATGTCACGGAAACTGGACAGGACACTCTGGGCGTGATGTTCAGGACTCACTTCCCGGAATGTATACTGCGCGATAGCGATGAAGAGGAACCAGTCACAAATGACGAGCTCACAAGGCACACGTCCAAAGATAACTGGCTCACGGCAAAGAAAGTGGTAGATGAAAATAAACTGAAGCTTGCCATAGCGGGCTTCCAGCCTCTCAAATCCCCGGGTCCAGATGGCATCTACCCAATACTTTTGCAAGAAGGGGCATCTATTTTGATACCCCATTTGAGCAAGCTCTACAGAGCCTGCATAGCCTTTGGGTACGTACCCAAGGCATGGAGGGAGGTCAAAGTCACCTTTATACCGAAGGTGGGTAGACCGACTTACGAAGAAGCTAAAGCTTACAGGCCCATCAGTCTATCATCTTTTCTCTTAAAAGCTCTGGAGAAACTGGTAGACAGGTACCTAAGAGAGGGACCACTTAAAGTATTCCCTTTAAATAAACTACAGTGCGCCTACAGCCCTGGCAAATCTACGGAAACGGCATTGCACTATGTTGCGAGTCGAGCCGAGGCTGCGCTAGAGGGACAAGAGATCTGCGTCGGGGCTTTCCTCGACATAGAGGGAGCCTTCGACAAGACAACATTTGAATCCATACGCATTGCTGCAAAGGAACATGGCATCAATGATACCATGTGCAACTGGGTTGACTATATGCTGAGAAGCAGGATATTTAGATCGGAGCTGATGGGAGACAGACTTAGCGCAAAAACAACAAGAGGTTGTCCGCAAGGCGGAGTGCTGTCACCATTATTGTGGTGCTTGGTAGTAGACTCGCTACTCACCAAACTCAATACCGGACCATTCTACACAGTAGGCTATGCAGATGATATAGCTATAATGGTTAATGGTAAATTCCCGAACATAGTCTCTGGACTGTTACAACAGGCATTGAGGATGACAGAGGAATGGTGTACAAAGAACCACCTCTCTATCAACCCAAGCAAAGCAGTCATTATTCCATTCACGAGGAAGAGACAACTAGGAAACCTAGGAGAGCCCTCCCTCAATGGAATAAAGCTGCCCTGGTCCACCGAAGTTAAATATCTGGGTGTAACGCTCGATAAAGAACTCAGGTGGAAAACTCATGTGGAAAATATTACGACAAAGGCCCTACGAGTGTTCGGCATGTGTCGTTCCACGTACGGTAAAACTTGGGGGCTAAAGCCCAAAGTGTTACGATGGCTGTACCGGACAATGATAATACCTATTATCACATACGGCAGCATAGTGTGGTGGCCAAGAACAAAGCTTGCCTCGTGCAAAGCGTCACTCACAAGGTTACAAAGAACAGTGTGTCTTGGAATCACGGGTGCTTTCAGGACAACACCTACGGCAGCGATTGAGAGATACCTCAATATCCCTCCTCTGCATTTGATGGTTGAATTGGAGGCAAGGAAGGCATTACATCGGCTTGCTGTTGCTGGACTATGGGATGCTTCCAAGCCAAAGACTAACCACACAAAATTCGATGAAAACAAAGGCCTGGATCGGGTAACAAGCATGATATCCGACAAAATGCAAACTACATTTGTGTTTGAAAGGTCTTTCAAGGTCCAAATCCCTACAATAGAGGACTGGACGGAGGGACTCGATCCACCAGAACCGGAAAGTCTGGTTTGGTACACTGATGGATCCAAAATGGGATCAGGTACAGGAGCGGGAATATACGAAAAAGGTTACAAATGTAGCAAAAGCTTAGGGAAGATGGCAACTGTAAATTCAAATTCAAATTCAAAAAGCATTTATTCAATTTAGGCCCTGATAGGGCACTTGTGAACGTTAACAAATGGCTCTACACCGGTTCCAAATACAACTTGAACTGAGAAGACTCCGGCAAGAAACTCAGCAAGTCTTTTTTTTTTTAAATATGTAAATAGAAGTATTACAATTACAAAATATATATAACAATAGCCTGCGAAGCGAACAATTCATTCAAATGCATTCTTGTCATCTACAAAATCAGAAACTTTATTACTATAAAGTTTCTGATTTTCGTGCATAACTTTTGTTTAACTATCTTTTTGAATCTATGTATAGGTAGCTCTTGGATTTCTTTGGGTACTTTATTATAGAAACGTATACATTGCCCCTTGAAAGAGTTAAGGACTTTGCTGAGCCGAGTTAAAGGTACAGCAAGTTTGTGCTTATTTCTAGTGTTTAAACTATGAGTGTCACTATTCTTAGGAAAGTTATTTAAGTTTTTCCTCACATGAATAAGATTTTCATATATGTACTGTGACGGGACTGTCATTATATTAATAGATTTAAACTTGTCTCTCAAAGAATCTCTAGGCCTTATTTTATATATTGCGCGGACAGCCTTCTTCTGCAGTATAAAAATTCTATTGATTTCGGCACCACTACCCCAGAGGAGGATACCGTAAGACATCAAACTGTGAAAGTAACTGAAATAAACTAATTTTGCCGTAGATTCGTCAGTGAGAGCGCGAATTTTTCTCACTGCATAAGCTGCAGAACTAAGTCTATCCACCAATTTACAAATGTGAGGGCTCCATTGTATCTTATTATCTAAAGTGATACCTAAAAATACAGTTGTTTCAACAAGATCCAGTTTTTCGCCTTTAATTACAATATTTGTGTCCGAATGTCTCACATTGGGTAGACTGAATCTGATACATTTTGTTTTTTTCTCATTTAGCAATAAATTATTAATAGTAAACCAATCAACGACTTCAGAAAGAGCATTGTTCACATCGTCAGAATTAAAATCATGTCTATTCACTTTGTAAAGAAGTGAAGTGTCATCAGCAAACAATACTATCTCATGTTTTTTTTCTACAAGATATGGTAAGTCGTTGATGTAAATGAGAAATAGAAAAGGTCCAAGGATAGAACCTTGTGGTACACCCATAGTTACTGATGACCCAGGGGATACTTTACCATTAACATCAACCTTTTGAATTCTGTCACATAAGTAAGAAATCAAAAGATCAAGTGCAGTGTCTCTAACGCCGTAGTGATGTAATTTGCTGATCAGTATTTTATGATGGACGCAATCAAAAGCCTTGGATAAGTCACAAAAAACACCGAGGGTGTCTCGTGAATTTTCCCAGGCGTCAAAAATATGTTGAATAAGCTCAACACCAGCATCGGTTGTTGAGCGACCCCTAGTGAAACCAAATTGTTTACTGTGAAGCAGTCTATTACTATTGAAATGTACCATCAATTGATTAAGTATAATTTTCTCGAATACTTTACTGAATGTCGGTAGTATGGAAATTGGTCTAAAATTTGTGGGGTCGGATGTACTACCGGATTTAAATAAAGGCACTACTTTACTATGTTTCATAAGATCAGGAAACTCACCACAATCAATACATTTATTAAAAATAACAGCTAAATGAGGTGCAATACAATCAATTATAGAATTAATAAGTTTAACTGAAAGCCCCCATAGATCAACAGTGTTTTTCAAATTTAGAGATTTGAATGCTTTAATTATATCGCTAGAAGTAACAGTTGAGAATTTAAAGTCAACAGTACATTCTGTTACATTTTTCCTAAGTAAAGATACAGCGAGGGTGGGAGAAGAATTAAGAGACTTGGTAGTCGAAACTGGAATATTGGTGAAGAAAGTCTCAAAAGCGGCAGCAACATCTTGATCAGATTTGATTGATTTATCATTAATAATAAGTTGAAACTCATTATTACGTACTTTGAACTTTCCAGTTTCACTATTTATAATTTTCCAAGTCATCTTGATCTTATCTTGACTATTTTTAATTTTATTTCTTATATGTATTGATTTAGCCGCAGTACAAACGCATTTAAATGTTTTTGAGTAATTCCTTACATAATTTAGAAAAACAGCATCATGATTATACTGTTTTTCCCTATATAATTCATAAAATTTTCGCCTACTTATATAAATTCCCACCGTCGCCCAGTCATTGAAGACCGTGTTAGATTTCCGTTTTACCGTTTTTGAAGAAAACATTGAATTATACTCATTTTTGGTTAAATTAAAAATTGAGTTATAAAGTTCATTAACATTTTTATTATCGTAAGGTACGTGTGGTAATTTATTGACAATGTTATTTCTAAATTTTTCAAGGCGACTTTCACTCATAGGAACACACTTAATAT
This sequence comes from Polyploca ridens, assembly GCA_951394255.1. NCBI lineage: Eukaryota > Metazoa > Arthropoda > Insecta > Lepidoptera > Drepanidae > Polyploca > Polyploca ridens. The sequence continues at coordinate 11,347,810 of OX596251.1, read as the reverse complement.
CTTTTTTTATCACTTTTTTTCTAGGCATATGAAATGAGACCAGCTGGCCACAGTGATCAGAACTTAATTTACTTATTATTGACTTTGTTACTGGCTGTAAGTTAGTAAAAATATTATCAATGCAAGTTGCTGAAGTGGCAGTGATTCTAGTTGGTTCTAAAAAAAGATTTACAAGATTGTAGCACAGAAAAAGTGATTTGAGTTTATTACATATCGCATTATCCTCCAACAAGTTTATATTAAAATCTCCACAGATTATTATATTTTTATTCATACTATTTAGTTTACACAAAGCTTCATCCATACATTTTTCAAACAAATTGAATACTGCAGTAGGGGGTCTGTATACGCTCATGACAATGAATTGCTCAAGCTCTACACATGCTATTTCTATAGTTCGCTCAATAGAAAGGCTCTGAATATCTATGCGTTCCTTAAATTTCAAATTGTTTTGAATTATTATTAGAGAGCCACCATGAATAGAATCTTTTCTATTGAATGAACTAGCAACCTGGTGCTTACTAAAGTTAAACATGAACTGGTATTCCAAGCAGAAACATACGCCATAATAACCTGTGCTCAGGAGAATATAGATAGAGGTACCAAAGGTAAATCCATCTATATTCTCAGTGACAGTCAGGCTGCAATCAAAGCCATGGCATCCTACAAAGTGGACTCCAGACTTATTCTGGATGCTGTCCAAACCCTAAACAGGCTTGGGAAGCATAACAGGGTAAGACTGATGTGGGTCCCTGGGCACAAAGGAATCCATGGTAACGAAGTGGCAGATGAACTGGCAAGAGAGGGCTCAGCAAATGACTTTGTGGGTCCAGAACCATGTGTAGGCATATCGACGTGTCTCGTAAAAGCCACATTTAGGGAGTTTGCAGATCAAAGACAACGAACACACTGGCTGTCTAATGCCGGTCTACAACACTCCAAGAAATTCCTAGGCCTAGGAATGCATTTGGAATATGAGCAGGGGGCAAATCCGCTACCTGCTTGGGGCCTTTACTGGGCACTTTGGAACCAACGACATGCTCATGAAGATGGGTCTAACCGCGAAACCCATGTGCAGGTTTTGTGGGGAACAGACGGAACGCATGGAGCACCTTCTGTGCACATGCGATGCACTGGCTGGTAAGCGAATGAGTTTCCTAGGGATCGGATATCCAAAACCAGAAGACTATAGGCTCATATCTCCTAGCCTCGTTGTAAAACTCATGAAAAGAGTTTTCAACGAGACTGGGGATGAGTAAGTTATCTAGGGGACCACAATAGATCCCAATGGGTCGAAGTGTCCGAGCTATTTCTCGGCCCCTCCATAAGATAAGATAACATATTGATCAGTGCTCAAAGCGGAATAGTTTTGATGCTTTAAAAAAGGGTGCTCTGACGATAATACTTTTTACTTTTTATAATAAAACTGTTAATTTTTATCGATACGTTTTATTAAACACCGCAACACTAAAAACTACAAAACCGTCGGTGCTCATAAGGGAATGATTTCGAATTTAATTTTTGATCCCATTTGAGTACCGATCCAAAATATGAATCGGTGCTGAAAAGGGAATAGGATCGGTACTAAAAAAATCGGTGCGTAAATGGGAATACTTCTTTAATATTGCGTGTACTCAGTAAATTACCTAAAGTTTGTCTTGATGGTTGTGCAAAAAAATAAAATAAAGACAATCAATAGTTAATTTTAATTAAACTGTTGATGTCGCCTGTGTTACCGTAATGCCGTTGAGTTAATTAAACACAGGTACGGCAGGTAATTTTATTCGGGTACATGTTAATAAGGACAATATTTACCAACGTGACGCAATGTTTGGTTAAGTGGAAACCTACTTAAAGCCTTGTAAATATAAATGTCAATTTATACTATCCTGAATGACATCCTAACTATTATAAATGTGAAAGTGAGTTTGTTTGTTACGCCTTCACGCTTCAACTACTCAACGGATCATCATGAAATTTAGTATGCAGATAGCCTATGGTATGAAGAAGGTAGGCTACTTTTTATCCCAGGAACGCGGATGAAACTGCGGGGGGCAGCTAGTTTTCTACATAAATGATATTTAGTCTAAACTTGTACTAATATAAATGCGTTATTTATTACTAGTCTTCCTTTCTTAGTGCACCCTAGGTAACCTACTCAAGAAATATCCTCCGACTTTCAAATCTCTAGGTACACCAAATTAGACTGTGTTTTGTCTGCGATGGGGTTTAATTATGTATATTTATTGTATACCAGGACATTTAAAGATAGAATAAAGTCGCCGTAAAATCGGCGGGTAATACAATATTGCTGGTAGATATAGCTGGCTGGACATACCGTAGGACAATATTTTTACTTTACATCTCGAAAATTAAATGAAACCCAAGCTACGGTTTGTTACTTGTAAAGCAACATAGAATACTATATAAATGCGATCCCAATAATTGGAGTGCGTAATTTGGAGGTCGACATTTGTTTCAGGCTGGACTAACTAAGATTCCGCATCAAATGTTACTACACAGGAGCAGGGTTGCGGAAAGCTCACTACACGAGTTTCGTGGAAACAGCTCCGAAAATAGCGATTTCAGTTAATATTCTTCATGTTATATAAAGACCTTAAATCTCACTTGAAGGCCAACATTCAAACCGGTGGTAACTTCAGTGACTTTGAACATCAAATTGAATAAATGGCTTCGACATTGTAGAGATCTCTATTCAAATATCATTTTATAAGCAATCATTTTTTCCATACTATACCGAAACCTTACTAATATAATAAAGCGGAAGTTTTTGTTGTTTGTTTGTTTCATTAAACAGTCGACAACCGGTCGTATTCGAAAAAAATCTTTCACTAATAGGATGCACATTATCCCCGAGTATTTTTTATCCCGAGAACACGAGTGAAACCGCGGGGTACAGCTACTTTCAAATACAATAATAATATTATCTATAACATTTGTTGCTCGTTACTTTAATTGCCACAAAGTGTATGTAGAGCATCGCTAACTACAGCTTACGTTAGAACAACCGCAGGCAGCTCCAAAATACCACGTCCCTCTACCAAATTCGAGTATAGCTTCTATAGTCTACAATATCCAATATATCAGGGTTTACAATATCTATTGACACGATTCTTATAGGTTGGAGACATGATTTAGGTTATTCAAACATCAAAGCTTTACTTAAGAAGTTAAGTTGATTGTTAACCAAGACATGAAAGGTGTGAAACTGGTAGCTTTCATTCGAGTTAAACACTGCTTTTCATTTCGATTATGAGGAGTTTTTTTATATGCACATCCAAATATAGTCCAGCCAAGGTATATAAAATCATCCACCACTTCAAGGTTGAGCTGGCCGGGTCGATGTTGTTAAACGCGCAGTCAACCACCATTAATTTGGACTTTGTGTGGTTTATCTTCACTTCCAATTCATTACTGATTCACTCCATTCTTTCAAGGAGGCAGGCCATTTCATATTACGTTGCTGCTAGGAGTGTGGTGTCATCAGCATAACGCAAATTTGTTAAACTTGTGCCGTCTATTGAGACCCCACTCTCCCACAAGTATGCCTGGTGATGTAAGAGTCGCGGGTACGAAAATTTTTGAGCTTTCGGTGAAGAAAAACATCGTGAGGAAACCATAGCTCGATGTTAGGGTACTTTGTAGTACCCACTTTTGCACTTTTCCACACAAGGACCTACCGGTGTATCCATTTTCACTTGAGAGCCAGCTCCTTTCTAGGCTTTGTATGCCACCTTCGACCACATGATCACTAACCATGGTGAGATTGTGGTACATAGTAAAATAAAGAGAAATTATAAAGTAATTTAGTTACCATCAGAATTACGATTATACTGCCATCGAAAGTGAAAAATCAAATTAATGAAAAAAAAAACAAAATTCATTTTGGAAAAGGAATTAATTAAGTAATTGATGAAAAATACTGAATTAATAGGCTCGTCAGGTAATTAAAATAAAATAGAAAAAAGTACCTACCACAAATGAAAATAAGATAAATTTTTATACTATGAGGTCGGCAACCAAGCATACGGCCCAGCTGGTGGTAAGCGGGTACCGTAGCCATATGGTTGCATGCAACGCCCGGGCATCCCAGGGCGTTGCTTCCGCCCTCCCGGAAGAGCTACCTTATTTAGAGACAAAGAAAGAAAGAAAGAAAGAAAGAAAATACATTTATTCATCAAAAATCGACGCACATAACATAAAACTGTAGTTAACATTAAAATAATAAAAACAATAAAACAAACGCTTAAATTAAAAACATAATAGATACTTATACTAAAAATTTAAAATAAAAACTAAAACTGATGAGACCTACCTTATTTACGCGCAGGAATACAACAGGGCGTGGTATTCTGTGAGGAGGTACTTCCCCAGTCGAGCTGCTCTTTGAGAAAAAACCTCTATGATCTTATTATAATAATACGGGTAAATGTAGGTAAAGGATACAACAGAAGACGATGCATTAAATTATCGTGGTTAATTATATTGCAGTAGAATTGCATTTGGCTAGGTTCATTATATAAATTATAGCTTTATGGTTAATGAAAATAATTTGAAGCCATTGTTATGACCGCATATTATAGCTAATTAATTAAATTATAATTCTACGTTAATTGGTCATAGGAATTAATGATGAATGCTTTTGGTTTAATACACAAATAAACTAGTAATTAGGATTACAACGCTGTACAATAATTTTGATGTTTACTTTTATTTCTAACTAGCTTTTGCCCCTTTCTTTCCTCCTTTGAAATGTTATTTCCAAAAATCTTTTCTTATAGACTATAAAAGTATACCTACGTACTAATTTATGAGTTAATCGAGACACGCTGTAAATCCTTCCCTTAAAACATTAGTACCCCTTTTTGCCGCATTAGGGGTCGAATTTAATATTGAGTTTCGAGCTAATCGGGCTGCGCGTTAGGTTTCTTCGATACAAACATTAACATCTTGTAAACCCCCTATTAGGGGTAGTTGTGAAAATCATAATAATGATGTGAATCATTATTATTTATTTAGGTAAGTAATCATGCTAAGTTTCAAGTTTATAAACCCAAGGAATAAGATTTTTCATACAAACAAAATAAACCTTTTTTGAAGTTCCAAAAACCTCTTCTTAGTGGATACCTACGTTATAAAAGAAAACTGTACAAAATTTCAAGTTTGTAGCGCCAGCAGCTGAAGCTCTGCGTTGATGAAATAGTCAGTCAGTCAGTCAGTCAGAACAAGTAATTATATATGTATAGATAGATATCAAATGTTGCCACTCGTTTTCAGTGCGATAAATGAAAATATTGTCACCATTATTTTTAGTTTTACTGTTTGTTTGTACATACATTATGCGATCACATAATCAAATAATGGATAAAAGTAAAAAACTATGTCATATCTCGACCTAGATATTATTATTGAGATATCTCGGAAAGTTATATGATACTCAAAAACTGTACTATAGGTATTCAGAGTGGCTGAGTGAATTGACTTGAAACTTTCACATAAGATTGTACAAGCTTTTAGTTATAAATAACTATACGCGTATCCCATCTTGTAAGCTAATACGCCTCTTTAGCCTTATTCCTCTCTTTTCCACATTTTCGCTCCCTCCAAATAATATTTTCCAAATAATAAAAAGATAATATTTTCTCCTTATTTAAACTTCTACAAAAAGATAGAAGCAAATCGATTTGGTAGACTGAAGGTCTAATGATTTCTTAGTACATTTAAGAATAGTACTTAATATTTTATAGTTACTATTAAAGTAATTTTGAGAGATCTGCCTCTCTTATTAAGAGGACTCATAGGGGAGGGGGGAACGGTCGGTAACGCATGAGTGACGCTTCGAGTGTTGCAAGCGTCCATATGGCTACGCTAACCGCTTACCATCAGGCGGGCCATATGCTTGTTTACCGACTTAGTTGTATAAAAAAGTAGACTTTTTAAAGCTCAAATGCTAGTCATGTATGTAATTATAAAGAAAATTTGTTTGTACATGTTAAGCATACAGTTTATTCAAATCTTTGCAAGTCTGGTGTAATACTGTTAAAAGCAAAACTGGACAAAAGATCCTGAAAACTTTCGCGTTCTCTAGTTTTTCAACATCCTGTTTTAAGAGACGCGACTTTTCTACCGAGAAAAGGAAACAGTACTTCACTTAAATAACTTAGTAAGCTTTAAGTCAAGAAAACTGCTCTGAATTTTAATATTTTCTTGAGTTCCACACTGGAGTACTCACAAGAGTTACTGAAGTCACCGGAATTTATTCGATTTCTTAGAAGGTGGATTACAAGGTTGTTTACATGACATACTTATGGAATTGCTAATAGAATTGATAAAAAATAAACCATGCTACCTACAAATTAAAAAAATTGAGTCAAACTGTCTATGTGGGGAAAATGTTGGAGAGCGCAGAGTGAAGAATATTGCTCTACCGCATGCGCCGCTCATACAATAATCGCTTTGCCATATTTTGATTTAAAAAAATACACATACTATTTTGATAAAACCTTTTTCGTACGAGGCCTGATTTTATTTATTTAAGGCCATTTCATAATTTTGGTAACTCAGTGCTTAAAAATTTGTACAAAATTGCTATGGATAGTTTCCTTTTAAAAAGATCTTTATTATAATCAATTTAGAGTATACATTCAGAAATCATCAATCATTCAGAAAGTATACATCAGCGCCACGACGGTGAGCTGTTTGCGATAATACACCATCAATACTGACAGCATGAGGAATCTTAACTACAATTCCAAAAAAAAATTATACTCATCCACCAACTCTCCTCAAAACTTCAGAAATCCCCGAAGGTGTTAGAGATATAAATTATCGGAGCTAAACAAAGTTTCAGAAATAAAAGTCTCTCTTTAATAAAAGAGCAACTAGTGCAAGTCATAATACGAGTAATTAAAACTTTTTGAAAGTTACTTTTATTCTCTTATGTTTCAAAGATTTTTTCCGAGTCTCGCTGCACCTCAAGTATCTTGTTATTTTTACACGTACACCCCACAAGTTTAACTGTATATAGCGACCGAGAACACAGTGGTTAGTGAAGAACCTGTGAGCCGTCTCCTACGCTAACACGCTCCGGTGTTGTATTCTAAAACGTCAATTGTGTGCTATAATGTCAGCGACTTTCCCATACTTAGATGCATCCTATTTTTTACGTACGTAATGTTATAAAGAGAAAGGTTTGGGAGGTCAATATTATTTGATTATCTAACAAAATTATGCCTAAAAAGAATGTAAGTAAAAATAATCTCAATAAATTATTTTGCCTATTGACCTAAGTACACTTTATTCGTTTTTCTCCTAATGCTATGTAGAAAAATGCATGAGAAATGCCTAGTTTAAACTGTATACGTTTATTAGTACTATTTTTCTAACTGCGGAGGCTTTTGTGTTAATATTATGCAGGCTGTAAAACTTGACATAGTCCAAGTCGTCACTTCAGAAACTTTTCCGTTGCTTGAGATGCAGATGTAATTGCCAATAGGCTGGAAAAACGTTACATTATCACTCAGAATGGTTTCAGTACCCGGTGTGTAAAGAATCTTACGCGTTTGAGTTTCTGACATTTCTCTATAGGAATTGGCACAGCGCCTATAGTGGAATACTCATGGTACTCATTTCAAGACTAACCCCCTTATTCATAATAAAGTTATCAAACGTTGATTAGCTAAAATTCCGAAGTCTTTATCTGACAGGTGACATTTGGTGATCGAAAGAGTGAGACGGGGCACACTATTACACTGATTTAGTTAAAAATCGATTATGAATAAGGGGGTAACTGTTTACAAACTATAAACGCTAAAGGTAAGTCTAATAAGCAACCCCCTTTTTTTCGATGGTCGAGGCTCGTGAGTTTTGCCGATAAGTCTCTTCTCTCTCTATTGAGTCGAGGGCTTCAAGCTGGTGCTTAACGGATCCATCCCAGAGATGGCAGTAGTAATCCATGCAAGACAAGACTTGTACTTTATAAAGTTGAAGCTACTGACTAGGCGTTAAGTACCACTTGACCTTAGAGAGGATACCCAGCTTTCTAGCAGCTGTTTCTGCCTTCGACTCAGTAGAACAGCTAAAGTTTATTTTGGCTGTTAAGGTTATGCTAAGGAGATCAAGCCGATCGCCAGATTGGCTTTACACTAAACGGAGACTACCTGTAAATTCACATTCAAACGCTCTACCATGGCCTCTCGAAAAAATTGGATCTCGTCACTGGTGGCTCGCACGCTGAAAATGTATCTCTCTGCATCAGTAGTGCTGTAGTTTGCGTACCCAAAGATACCAGGTTTTCACAGATTTACGATCTGCAGCAAAAATAAGCTTGCAAAGAAAACTGATCCCTGAGGAACTCCGGCATGGATTCTTTAGTATTTCATAAATAATGAATCCGAATAATTTGCTTCCTATGCAATAGTTATCTGTGACACTATATGGTGGAAACTCTATTATATCCCGCAATGATAAGCTCGCCTTTTGTGCTGCTTGATGTTCAATTGTCTGTGTAACTAGGTTTATAACGCACAGTCGTACACATTAAACTGACGCTACTCTGTTCGTAACTTGGTATAAAGAGCCCAGTTTCATTTATCACATTTTTATGGTGACTAGCTTCTACTCTGAAACTTCCACCAAGATCTATTCTAGAGAGGTTTAATGCTTTTCCAGTCGAAGTTGCATCTACATGATTTCATGATCCAAATTAGTACAGTGTGATCAAATAAAAAATATTCACTTATTTCATATGTACTTATTACATAGGATAAGTCCAGTTTGTACCTATAATATATTATTCAACACACTCGCTCGTAAAGTGACATTTATTGTAAAATACAAGTCTGGTTTTTTCATAGATTTAGATAGGTTTTTTTTTCTCGCAAGTATATTGAAAAACGTCGTATGACACGCGTGTGCATCGATTATTACACTCTCGGCTCCCTTATCGCGTTCGCCTGCGGCTCACTCGCTTAATGCCGCCTGGAGTGCTATTAACCAACTTTGCACACATATATCATAATGTACTATTTCAACACACTTGCCCGTAATGTGACATTTATTGCACCGTTTTAAGTATCTTATTACACACAAGTGCTTTTTACTTTATATTACCGCACAGTTTTATGATATGTATAATCCCGATTGTGTTGTTTGTACCTCAATGCAATTTATATGTGCTTAGATGAAGCATTCTTAATTTAAACGGGTAAAACTTGCGCGCCATGTTTGTTGACGTTCTCATTGACTATTATCAAAAAATCTACATAAAAAATACAATCCTGTTTTTTTTTCGCAAGTGTTTTGAAAATCGTCGTATGACACGCGTGTGCATTTATTATTACAGTAGTACCATTAGTACCCAATTAATATGGCTTACCGATGTACCTGCGCAGAAGATACATTTTCAAAGCGCGGAAAACGCTATTGGTCGACAGCTGCCGCCATGATAGCGCGCGCCGTGCGGAGAGGCGTGACTTGCGAGTGAGACGGAACCGTGGAGGAAAGCTTTCCTCCATGGACGGAACTAACAGCTGCAGTGTATTATGAACCTTATAGCTCAGAGTATATAAATACTACGTACAACAGAGAGACAGCGCCCATACTTCAAAAGTTACCACCATAACTCGCGCAAGTACAGCGCCGGTGGCGAGATTGGGGTACTAATTCCTATTCTGGGTTTCTAAGTGACTACAGCAATGTTTGTTTTTCAGTAAATGACAACAGATGACACTGTTGAAAGAATTTAATTTTAAAGAATAATGGGCACATTTGTATTTTTTTTTGTTTTTGTGTAAGAGAGGTAGAGCGTAGCATTTACTCGCACAAAGGCTTTTTCCCAAACTACTCCATACTTTTGTTCAAAAAAGATAAGAATTCCATACATTAAGTCCTAAACTAATCCAAAGAATTATTATTATGTTATTCAATTCTAAAAATACTGATTTTAAGTTGCATCTTACTCCACGGGTAATTGAGATAATTCCTAAAATACTCTATAATATTAATAATATTGTTCATCAACAATTCGCAAACTCTTCCATCGAAATTATCGAATTATTACTAAATATTAAGTTGCATTATACCACATAAGATGTTATGAAGAAGTCCCAGTATTTATAAGCATAATAACAAAATCATGCTTATTGAACTTTCCTTTATATTGTACCAGCTTCCGCCCCGTGGTTTCACCCACCTTCCCGAGGGATATATTATTTTCCCGGGATAAAAAGTATTCTATGTATATGTTAATCCAGAATACGTTCTATCTGTATACCAAATTTCATCCAAATCCGTTCAGATGAATGAATCTAAGCTTGTTTTAAAAAGAGTAATTACAGATTTTATTTCCGGCTCTTCTCAGCAAATGGAACCTTCCGAACCGGTAGTATTAGAGTCAGACTTTCCATAATTGCCTGTGAAGGTCTATTTGAATAAATGATTTTGAATTTTGAATTTTGAGATGTTGACGCATGATTGAGGGACAAACATCCAAATCCTCAAAATTCCTCGTTTATAATATTTGTGAGATGAGATTAGAGTGACTAGATTTACTCGCTTTTCCCGAACTCTGTCTCTGTTCTCTAGTCACTCTAAAATAAATTTTATTCAAATATAATACTAGGATAACATAAGCTTGAAAGAGTTCTCTCTAATACCTCCAACAAAATTGGTAAAAAATCCTGGTCCCATTTTTTCCCAAGTTTAAAATATATATACAGGATATCCGGATGGGCGTCGAGCGCTACTCGTGACATCTACACTAATAGTGTTAGTGTAGAGGATTTTGATAATTTTGCTAGCAGTGGAAAAAATAGTCGACCAAGCGACTGACACACACTCATTTCTTTCTGATATATTACAATAGTTTTTATAAACAAAAACTTTTTTTTTTTTAGTTTTCAACAGTTAGTGTAAATGTTAATAGAGATAATCTATAAAAATCTTTTTTGTATTTTTGTTTGTAATGAATAAACTCAAAAACTAATGGAACGATTTAAAAAATTTCACCAGTCGAATCATATTGTTATTTATCACTAAGTGGATAGTATATATATTTTTTTAAATTGAGAAACCTGCGAAATTTCCAAAGACCTTGCTAGAAACTGCAGAATGAAAATATAGTCATTTATATTTGCACACGAATTTCCGATCACTCTGGTGAGAATATTCCATTTTGTTCGTATGCCTACTTGAGGGCGCCGGAGTATTGCTTGCACCCGGGCGCTATATTATAGGCTAGAGCCGGCCCTGATTAGGGAACAATTAAAAATAGGTCAAGATAGCAATTTTTAAATCTACTATAAGTTTTAAAAATCACTTTAATACCGAGCGAGCGAAGCGTCTCCGTTTCAGCTTGGACAAAAATGCTTTCGTATGTATGTCCAGGTCGCATTTCTCAACCGATTCTCCAGAAATTTTGTGAGCAGGTTCAGTGACTAACGGATGGCTTTAATCCTTTGTCCATATAAAAGACTTATTAATTAAGTTGTTCTTATTTGATATTTTGTTGAATAAATGAAACCACGATAACTTTTTCATCACTAGATACAGACTTAACCCCATAAAAACAAATGAAATACAATTGGGATGAAACTGCCCATTGTACTTTAAAAAAAATCGTAGTAGATTTCAAAATATTTAGACCATATTTATTTACCGTTGAAGTCTCTGCTTATTAGAAACAGGTTATTATTAAATTTATTTTATTATTATTTGATAGTTTTGGTTTTAGACGATGAAATGAAATAAAAATAATCGACGCTTAGGCCATCTATGTAAGGTCGAAAGATTTAAATAAAATTACATAAATTGCAAATATTTTAAATACGAGTTTTAAACATTAATTTAATTAAATTATGTAAATAATTATCTTCAAATTCTATTTCCTTGCAATAAAGCTCAATAAAAAGTAATTTAATAGCGTTTTGACTAAGAATTAATTTTCAATCAATCCATACGATGTTTGTAGCGACATCTTTACGTGTGAATTCTACACTAATTATAAAATGTATGTGATTGACCAGACATGCTTATAGGAGTGATCTAAGGTTGATTGTAAGTTTTAAGCATTCTTTCGTTAATCTTCGGGGCCATACTTTATTTTCTGTGCGAACGAAGATTCACGACGCGCCATATCAGTTGGGTAATACTGTACACTCTCGGCACACTTATCGCTTTCGCCTGTCTCAGTATATTTGTTAGCGGTAAACGATTTGCGAAGATAATCTGCAGCTATTCATTGAATTAGTGTATTGTGGAACTGGTTAGCTCCGTTGATTATTCAGCATAGATTGGCGAATTGCCTTTGGCCATTTCTGTGCTGAACAGTAAACCGCCTCGAGTGTTAATAACCAACTTTGCAAACATGTATCATAATGTACTATTGTGCTTATAAATTACGTACGAAATCAAAGACATTTATTCAATTTAGGCCCCAGAAGGGCACTTATGAAGTTCGCATTTACTGAAGTTATCACCGGCTCGGAACGCGGTCTTAAACTGAGAAAAATCCAGCAAGAAACTCAGCAAGATTACATTTTTAAAATATGTTTTGGACAATTTGACTATCTTTAGCATTTTTTCCAAATAATTAACGATAAAAAAACATTTATTAAACATTATTTGAATTACAAAATAAAATATTTCTATTGTTGGTATGCTAGTGAAGGAATGCTAGTTCCATCAAATGAACTACATATATATTTAATTTCAAATAACTCATGTTTGAATTGCATTTTATGATATCAATAACTCAAATCATTCCGGAAATATTTTGCGAACGTTAATATAACTAATTCAAATTATTCAGCAAGTTAAGCCCATCACAGACGTAGATATAATATATATTAATATAAATCAAAGCAAGGCATATTACGATATATTTTCAATACTAATCTTTGAGTGACCGCACACGCAGCTATAATATATTTCTTTTACTTCGCCAAACTGTACTGTAATTTATATTGTAGCTCGGCATATTAATATATATTATAGCTACGTCTGTGATGGGCTTTATGCGATTATGTAATAAATGGGATCAGAATTTTCTATTTTTAGTATATAGTGTATATATATAAAGGGTATACTATAATCCCACCAAAAACATTTTCATGTAAAATGTTGCCAAGGCTCGCACTGTCAAAAAGTTATCAGATCTCATGTAGAGCCAAGCTTATAACTCTACACGCCCTAACTCTACAAGGCCTAACTTCACAAACTCTACACCTTAGTCAAAATAGTGGCTTGGCCGTTTCACTACCGTCACATGGGCGTAAGGTGAAAATTGTATTCACTGTTAATTAATATTCTGTTATACAATAGTTCTTGTAGTAGCGAAACGGCCAAGACATATATTTTAACTATGGGTCCTGGGTTAGAATCCTACAATGAGCTTCAGCTTTCGGTGTAGGAAATTTTTTTGAAAAAATCATAGCACGATGGTAGACTACTTTGTAGTATCTCCCTAACTGGGTACCAACCCTAAGTTGAAAATCTGTCGCCAAGCACCTATCGGTGTGTTCCGACAGCTGCACTGGAGAGCCAGTTCCTTTCTAGGCTTTGTGTGCTTACCACCTTCCGCCACATCATTTCTTACCATGGTCAGATTATGGTCAAACACAGGCCTATACAGGTCGTTGTTTTGGTCAGCGACGAGTGACTCAGGGTCGATAATACAAATGATACTGGTGCTAAAAAAATATTAAAAAAATACTTTATTTTTTATTAATAATAAAAAAATAAATAAAAAAAAACATGAAATAAGCGAAAGTGTAGACATAATACTCAACGGGAGTACGAGGGAGTAAAGGGGTGGGGCGATGGCGGCTTATGCCTAGCTCTAGTCTGTGCACGAGCCTAGTACCTAACCATACTTTGCGGTAATTTTATTTCAAATTGAATAAGGTATTTCTCAACATATTTACAGTATTTAATGGAATTAAGTAAATTTTTGGGGAATATATATTTTGTACTACCGCTCCTGGGTCGCTTGTCGCCGACCAAAACAACACCCTGTATATAGTAAAACAAATAAACATGTGCCAAAATCTCAAGTTGCTAGACGCTGTGGTTCGAAAGGTACAGACATCTGTCGATCATCTAGTCTGCTGCATAGATATATTATTATAATGAACTATTAAAAAAAGTAGCATTTAATAACCAAACTATACATATAATATAAAATAGACAATTATATATTATCTATGTCCTTTACACGACACTTAATACCGCCATGTGACAAAGATATTAATGTTGGTACCGGGATCGGTTGTCTGATCAATCAATTTCGATGTATCGCGCTATGTCACTAATGAATAATCACATTTGGAGTGTGCTCCAGTGCTGATAACCTGTTATATATTTGTAGGTTTACTAGTTCTATGAATTATAGTAATATTCTATATAAATTATTATAAAAAAACTAGCTTGTTTTTTAACGCGGTTTGTTTTTCATAGCATAATTACATTGAATTATTACACATAGAAACAAAGTACACGCGCGAAACATAATCCATTCAATTGGAGCCATAATGGCTCCAAATGACCGCCGCGCTGTCAGTGTACTGACTGGCGTTTTAGTGAGTGGAGCTCTCAGAAAAATAATAAATATGACGGTTTGTGCAGTAAAATTGTGTCATAATTCATCAGGGAAGAAAGATTAGAATTCTGTTGTAATATTCCACAGATAAGCCACAAATTTTATTGCGTAATTTATCTAAAATAACAAAATTCAAAAATAAAAATACTTCACTCAGATTTCGAGCAAAGTGTTGCCAGCTGTTTGTGTGCGAATTTGTGTTGTTTTACGTAATTGATACTGATTTTGTTAGAGTAGGAAGTAGAGTAAGTAATTGAGTCCGATAAGTTGTTTCTTTTACTTATAGCTATTATAACTGACTAGCTGTCCCCCGCGGTTTCACCCGCGTTCTTGGGATAAGTAGCCTATAATACTCGGGATAATGTAGCTTCATATTAGTGAAATAATTTCGAATCAGACAGGTAGTTTTACAGGTAGTTTTTTTTACAGAGATTGAGCCGTTTGAACAAACAAACAAAAATCTCTTCCGGTTTATTGTATTATAAATATTAATATTATATTAGTATAGATTCAGTTAGATATTATAAGAATGTATAGCTATTCGTCTTTTATACGATAATGATAATTAAATACCTCCATACTTCTTAATCTTCTTTTTCTATACAACCTATTATTATATGAAACTTGTCGTTACCAACAATACCTACTACAAATTGTACGATCGTTCATAGCTTTGCACATTGTCTTGGTTCACTATGTTAAAATACCCGACATAAGTACTATGAAACATAACCATTAACCTAGTAATAAATAAATAACCTGTGTCTATGATAAATTATCTAAGACGCAGAACATTTTAAACTATTTAATTAATTTTATGAATACTTACTTCCAATTTCATTCACTAGTATCGGAAGGTTAATTTTACCGAAAAATTTCGTTTAGCTTGCAACATTACTCGTGCGCTTGTGTGCGTGTCAGCGAGTGTAATTATATGGTACTCACGCACACATTGGTTATCAAGTGGCCTACGAGTCGCGAGGATTTTTGTTCGATACTTCGCTTCTAAGCGTAATAATTCAATGCATAATTAATTGTCTAATCTGTAAAATTGTATGCTTTTCATGGATTTATGGTTAAAAATAAACCCCTTTATTCATAATAAAATTATTAAACGTCGATTAGCTAAAATTCCGATGTCTTTATCTGACAGGTGACATTTGATGATCGAAAGAGTGAGACGGGGTACACTATTACACTGATTTAGTTAAAAAGCGATTATGAATAAGGTGTCTAGTGTTTTATTGTTTTGAATATTATCTTCTGTACGCTTCGCGCTCTTAGATTACATAATTAATATAAAATTATTTTTTTATACTGCAAACAAGCATACATCAGTTAAAATATTAAATTAAATTAGTTATAAATTTTGATGAAAATTGGCAGATAGATAGATTACATCCTGGAATAAAACGTAGGCTACCGATTATCCTTTAAAAAAACATAATACTCCTTAGGAGCGGGATGAAAGCCTATTAGCAAATAAACTATAGAATTTACTTAAGAAGGGTTTCTATATTCGGAACTTTCCTCCATTTTCGGCGTAAACAAAGACATTGTCATTAAAGTTTTGTTTGTTTTCCTCATGGTTTCATTTATAGCCATAAGTTATGTGATATGACTTAACCAGGTCAGTATAATGACATTCAAACGTTCCCCCTAAGTAAATATTTGCAAACTACGCCATTGTGGCACCAAGGTAAAACAAATACAGAAATTGTAAAACAACCTTCATTCGTCATGAAAATACATTGTAAATACGAGGAAATAATTTTGGGACTTTAAAGTTTACAAAAGGAAAAACGCGTAAGATATTTTAATATACAGGTCGTTGTTTTGGTCAGCGACGAGCGACTCAGGGCCGATAATACAACTGATACTGGTGCTAAAAAATATATAAAAAAATACTTTATTTTTATATAATAATAAAAATAATATTATTTTGAAAATCATGTAATAAGCTAAAATATAGACGTAATACTCAACGGAAGTACGAGGGAGCAAAAGCGTGGGGCAACGGCGGCTTGCGCCTAGCTCTAGTCTGTGCACGTGCCTTGTGACCATACTTTGCGGTAATTTTATTTCAAAATGAATAAGGTATTTCTCAACGCATTTACAGTATTTAATGGAGTTAAGTCCATTTTTGGGAAATGTATTTTTTGTACTATCGCTCCTGTGTCGCTTGTCGCCGACCAAAAAAACATCATATCAGCCAAAGGATGTCCACTGCTGAACATAGGCCTGCCCATTGTAACTTACCTATTCCTACTACTATGAAAGTATGTTTGTTTATTTTTTACCTCTTGTGTCCTCAACAACACAACACAACCAATAGGCTACTTTCCTGAAAAAAACTAATTAGTCCGTCATTTACATTATCAAAAAATATTAGACACGTATTTTTTCATTTGTCAATTAAACAAAAAAATACGAAGATATGGTTTGTTGAAGTTCCGCGTGACGTCACGGTGTAGTACACTTTTTAGGAACAAGTGACGTCACGAGCCCCCACTTCCGATCTTAGTCGCGCTTTATCTTCGTCAATTGTTAATGATTTAGTAAAGCAAAAAATACGTGTCCAATATTTTTTGATAATCTAACTGACGGACTAATTAGAATTATTATATTTTTACCCAGGCAACATCCCTATTGTGATGAAATTTGGCACACAGGTAGATCAAAACCTGGAATAACATATAGGACTTTTTTATCCCGGGAAAATCATAGATCCTAGAACTCATTTATTTTTGAGGGTAAACCCACGGGGTAAAACTAGTTTGTTATTAAATATTCCAATGGTAAAATTAATCATCTAAGCAAGGCTTACAAGTTATATTTCTGTCAATATTGCCTTACAATTAAGCAACTTATAGATTAAGTATTGCGGCATTAGGTTTATTTACTTTAGTCAATTTATCTTCGATAGATATCGGTATTCGGTATCTATTTATAATTTACAACTGTTTGTTTAATATTATTGACTCGAGCTTCGAATATTTTTAGGGTAAAGCGGCAAAGAACTTCAAAACTGACATTATTGCTAAAAAACGCTGTTGAATAATATTTATTTTAGTTGAAATTTTATTCGAAAGACAACTTAGGTATTTTTTTACCTGCAATTAACAAATGCAAGCATTTTATTATCTACATCTTGGGTTCCAGTCGGGAAATATGTAACATAACATAATTGGACATAGGTAAAATCATTAGAATTATCAAACATAAAGAAAGCAAAAATAATTATAAAATATTACTAATAATTCCATGGTAAAACTTAATGTTTAGGTACTTGGTGTTGGTAAGTTAGGAGAAATAGTACCTAATTGTAGTTTCATAGCAATCTGTCTATAAAATGTATTTAATCACATTTGGTCTGACGATGTATTATTCCGCGGGCCAAATTGTATTACACCAAGCTAATTTGCTATCCTTAGATATGGCTGAAGTATTTAGTTTCTTTTCTGTGTCTGAAAATAAAAAAAACAAAAGAGAAAGGAATTAATCAATCTAGGAATCATACATAAAAATATACTATGCACATTCGTTAGACACGATTAAGACCTATGTGTGAAAGGCCAAAAAGTCTCTCTCAGCTTATGCTGCAAATTGTGGTTGGTATTTGCCGATGTTTTAAAATCATAGTTTCAAAACTGAGACTGAAACAAAATTCAGGTTGTAACAATCGGAATGAATTTAAAAACCAAATCGCAAAATTCAATAAAACATTGTAGAATAACGTAGCCAGCCATCGCATAGCGCAAATCCGCTCTTACTATCTGAACAAGGAAAATGAAGTAAAAAAGAGTCCGGTAATATGCTCCAACTAAAATTCTATAGTGCTGCATGATTTAAAAGTTTAATAACGAAAATTGAGCAAAGAGTGACCAAGTTATCTTTGCCTATTTAAAATTTATTCAGAACAAGTTTGCTTCCGAGGAGGCAATAAAACGAAACTAGCTGGGAGTGAATTTTGTACTAGTTATTTCACTTTACTATCAATACACGGGCAGTGGGCACTGTATATTATACTTTGCAATTTGAATATATTTTATAAAAATTTAAAACATAGCTTATGTACAGTAGTACCTAGCTGATAGTGCTTACCGTTGTACCTGCGCAGAAGATAAATTTTCAAAGCGCGGTAAACCGCTATTGGTTGGCAGCTGCCGCCATGTTAGCACGCGCCGTGCGGAGGGGCGTGACATGCGAGTGAGACGGAACTAACAGCTGTAGTGTATTATGAACCTTACAGTTTTAAGCATTCTTTCGTTAATCTTCGGGGCCATACTTTCTTTTCTGTGCGAACGAAGATTCACGACGCGCCTTATCAGTTGGGTACTACTGTACCTATATCAACAAATGAATGTTTATTGTTGGTAGATACTACTGGTGAAGCATACGTACAGCTGATTAAGACAAACAGTTCTAAGCTTTATTCATTGAGCCAGTTGATCTTATCGTCAGCTCATTTAGTTACGAGGTTACGAGTAACAGACCATACCTTCGCACTACCATTGGTTCTTAGAGAGATGTGGACTTTTAATACCAATAGTGGCGTGCTAGAATAACACTACTTTACTTTTCCTAAAGAAGATCATAGGTTTTGGTGTCTCCTATACAATCCAAAACATAAACACTTCGACCTAATTGTGTTTATTATATTCTAAGCTAATAAAACTCAATCCTACGTAAATATCAATCACTGCTTTGTAGCAAACAAGTAAAAAACTCTTGACACGCAAGTGATAAGATAAATAAACGTCGGGACTGGAGCAATTGGCGCCGACAGAGTATCGCCGGAATGTTATTTGGTAATTTGCCAAATGCAAACGACCTTGCCAATTGTCGAATTGACATTAACTATTGCAATACCCTTCGGGGCTTAAAAGATTTCTTGATATAGGTTTTCTTCTTAATAATATAATTATGTGTCTATGTAATCATAAGGTGTTATTCCTAATTAATCATCAATTATAAAATTATGTTTATCAAACTTCTGTTGTTCCAGATATGCCTAATTTTATATTAAAACTGCATTTTTGTTTACTTAACTAGTTATTACCAAGCTGATTAAATATCGATCATCCCTCCACGGACATTTTGTTGATTAAAAGCCCGATTTCGTAGCATGATAAATTAAAATTTAATTTCACTTTGCGAAATATCAAGTGTGAATTTTTATGTATGGCAAAACGTTCGTTAATATTTTATTAAAATTTCTGTAACACTCGGAAAAGAGTGCACGTAGCTCGTAAATAATAGGACAAAGCCGCCCGTAATGAGAACAAGTGTACGGAATACTCAAATAGGTGTATTTTGTTTTAGACGTCCCATCTATGGGACAACAAACAACTCAAATTGGGTCAACAGTTTGACCATAGAAGACACATAGTTGACAGGTTAATCTTACTAGTATTATCTTAGTGAGTGTGTACCTTATAGTTTTAATATTATAACACATTCCACTATAAGTCAGTTTGATACAGTTACATACTCATAATGTCAGGATCCTGAAGTCTATCAGCGCAATCACAAAAAAAACTCGTCACAACACTCATAAAAACTTTTGCATTTTTAATTTATGTCGTTGCCTACGCTTGCATAAGTTAGTTAATTAAAACTAGTATTTCGGTCAATAGCCACTTCTAGCACAGTTTTATCAACGCTGCTAATAAATAAATACAGAAAACTTTTTTATAAATGATTTTCTAGAATGCCTCGCTTTCCGTCTCGCGATCACGTTTCATATTAACGTCATTTATAATGATGGCGGTTGTTACATTAATGCATTCACATGATACCCTGTTCTGTCTTTATCTCGTAACATAAGGTATTATGTCGCCACGTTCATGTATGCCTATACTAAAAATGTAATCTACATTGCTTCATGGAAAATTTTCAAGTTGATTCAACTATGAAATTGTTTTATGAAGCGCGCAGTCTACGACAAACTGCTGTTTTTATGGATAGTAATTTGGCAGCTAGCAGTCTGAAAAGTACGTTAAGTTATACATACTTTTTATGGTAGCACTTTAACATTATGTCTTCAAAAGTTTCAATTTAATATTTAACTATTTTCAAGATAGCTAAAATGTTTTAGTTACAAGTTTTCCTGAAAAAACTAACAAGTGATTAATTATGATCTGATTTTGTTTCTACTGTCAACTGACAGAACGTAGTAGGAGCAGTTACTTCTACTATCTTCTACTATAAACATACGGACACAATATTTTACATTAAAATTCAGCAAAGACTGAACTCGCTTACAGCGTCTGTTTCCTGACTTCTACAATCTAGAAACTTTCAAGAGGTACTCACTCAATCATAGGCGTCAACGACCTTTATGAGTAGCCAAAAATAAACAATGAAGAAGAACCAGGCTGTCGTATATAATGTACTGAAATACTAGTAGCAATGCTGAAATAGATTGAGGCATGTAATATAGTTTCCTGTCGAATGCTATTAAACGCTTGGGGTTACTGTATTGGGAAGTAGCGGGTGTTCGGCTGACAGGTAACACGCTTATCTTCACAGAACCGTACCTCTGTGCATCGCAGATATTGTGAGCAATATTGACGTACTGGCGAACCAAACGTTACATATGTTGTTAGGTACGGAATACCTCACTTTTACTTGCTATAACGTTGTTTCCAGGTTATGGAGAATTATTCGTGATTGCAAGATACTAGGTTCTGACAGTAGCGAAACAAAAGTTTATATCGATTTGTATGCTAGTATCTCATTTAAATTATATTTTGGTGTGGCTTATATAATCCCCTTGGTATAAACTAATGAAATTGAGTTTTGCATTAAAAAGTTTTGTTTTCAAATTGAGTTCAAATAATTGAAGATTTAACAACAATAGTACCTAGTACTGTTGTACACCAACACCGATTCATCCCTTTGAATAGTTTAACTACCAGTAGTATATCAAGGTGTCTTAAAACTTTAGACAGCGCAACCGATATGGTCCATTTAGTACCGAACGGGCGAATAATTGTTCTGCTAAAGTGTGCTTAAAACTTTTGTTATAAAAGTTAGGATAAAGAGGTACAACCAAAAGGTTTTAACCTCGTTTTGAATATAATCCGGGAAAAATGAGAATAGATTTAAACTTAGCAGCAGAAGAATTAGGACTGAAATCTAGAAATTCAATATTTTAAAGCGATTTAGCTGACTGAAACTAGGGGCCCAATTCTTGCTACCCTAACATCGGTGTCGCAATAGACATTTGGCGAAAAGCATGATAGATATGTGTCAAAATGTATTGAATTTCATAGATATCCGCCATGTTTTCACCAAAATTCGACATCAATGTTGAAAATGCGTGAATAGGGTGTGCATATTTTATGTCACTAAGGTTTTTTTGACGTCACATCATCAGACTTAACGTGTTAAATGCATTCCCTTGATGAAAAGCGGGCAATTATGAAATATAGCGACGAGCCCCGCCCGGCCTGCGACTAAGTGCATAGCTGCCTGCGTCGAATGTGAAGCCATACAAAACGTAATGCACAGCCGTACAACTCACCGCTTGGTTACTGGAACTGAATGCATTTGAGGATACTTTTTACGGAGCATAATGTTACCTAGTGACTACTAACCTTGCTAAAACCTTGTTAAATATATATATACTAGCGACCCGCCCCGGCTTCGCACGGGTGCAATGTCGTAATGAGGTGTCGATAGATTTTCGCGCCGTACTCTACCCTGCCCTGCCCTGCCTTACCCTACCCTACCCTGCCCTGCCCTGCCCTGCCCTGCCCTGCCCTGCCCTGCCCTGCCCTGCCCTGCCCTGCCCTGCCCTGCCCTGCCCTGCCCTGCCTTGCCCTGCCCTGCCCTGCCCTGCCCTGCCCTGCCCTGCCCTGCCCTGCCCTGCCCTGCCCTGCCCTGCCCTGCCCTGCCCTGCCCTGCCCTGCCCTGCCCTGCCCTGCCCTGCCCTGCCCTGCCCTGCCCTACCCTGCCCTGCCCTGCCCTGCCCTGCCCTACCCAAACCTAACCTAACCTACCCTGCCCTACCCTACCCTACCCTACCCTACCCTACCCTACCCTACCCTACCCTACTCTACCCTACCCTACGGGTATGAAAAAAAGTTTACGTCCTATTCTCAGACCTACTGAATATACACACAAAATCTCATAAGAATCGGTCAAGCCGTCTCGTAGGAGTTTTTTTACAAACACTGTACTAATACTTAAATTTTTAAACTCGTGATATCTTTCGAATGGAATGTCCGAATTGAATAATTCAAAAAGTTATACAAAGGTATTGAAGCATTCTTGAATATGAAGTAATTTATTTTGATAAGGATTCATACCAAGATACAAAAAAAGAGCTTTTTCTAGCGGCGGCATTTCAATAAAATTTTTAAAATAAAAAAACACTTATTGTGGAATAACTATAATAGTTAGAGATATACTATCGCGACACTTTTTGTAAATAATGATGAGTTCTACAAAGTTGTAGTATATTATTTTATTCTATCATCAATAGTTTTCGCAGCGCACGCGATGAAATTAATATTTTAGGTAATTTTTTTACACCTTTGGTTACATTATTCGAGTTTTAGTAAGGATCCCTAATTTTTTTGAAAATATAATATAGCCTATGTCACCCGGGGATAGTGTAGCTTCCCAACAGTGAAAGAATTTTTCAAATCGGTTCAGTAGCTTCGGAGCCTATTCAATGCAAACAAACAAACAAACAAACAATCAAATCTTTCCTCTTTATATATTATATATATATATATATATATATATATATTTGTTCTCATTTATATTTATAATATATATTTATTTTCATATTATCTTTATATATGTTTATTACAATATATGAAACTGTTTTGTGAATGCTCTGCCCGCGTTATAATTTAGATTTAAGTTGTGATAGCCTATATTTTGTTTGTATGCATACAATCAAAATCTTAGTACATAAGTAAGATATGTAGCGGTTGGCTGTCCTTGAATAAATAAATAAATAAAAAAGGAGACGAGTTCCGCGAGTTCGGCCCACATTAATATAATATTATTGACAGAAATCTCTCGCAGGTGGTTTTAAAACCTCAAACAATAATAAGACCTAAAGATAGGTAAACAAACTATTTGGACAATTTTTGGTTTAATTTGGTATAAATACTATTTCACCAGATAGGTATTCTCCTTTTCCCAGTATTGCTCGTTATATAAATCCCTTTTTGGGACGCCGATCTCTCTTAGTTAGGGTATTTAAGCCCTAATTAACCACACAGGTCCATACGGATAGATTTAGTACTAATCACCAATCAACCAAACGTGTAAAAAGTATTTATATTGAGTAAGTTAGGTACTACGTTAACATTTTCTCATTACTAGTACTACACGTATGGGTATTAAGTCTCTTGAACATTTTCCATGTAGCATTATCATAACCTAACTGGACAGAGCGAAGAACAGTTGGTCAAACAACGTGAGGAAACTTACACAAACAGGAAGCAAGTAAGGAGCACGTCTTGTCTTAAACTCACGTCGCGTCGGGAGAGCATCCCAACTGAGAAATATTAATGTCAGAAACGATAGTATTATCCGTTTACGGATAAAATACGGTTCGATACTAGTGATATTTAGTATTCGAAAAATAACGCGAAAAAGTAACAAAACAACGAAAAAGTTACGTTTATCCGTAGCGTTTAGTTTTAGATCCGTGTCCGATGAACCGTAGATAATGCTTGTAGCTATATGTAGGTACTTTACGATGTGAATAAACCATGTAAGCGCCCAGGGACTACGGTGTACCAAGTTTTATACAGTAACTACATCAATTCGTGGACTATTCAGTAAGACTTTGTTAATTGGTCTATTACATAATAATAAATAAATATTATGATTATCATGCTAGCTATGTACTATTTTTATTGTTAAACATATTTTCGTTGATTGTGATTAATTTTATGTAATAATTTGTGTTAATTTAATGTGTAAAATATTGTATGTGCTTGGAAGGGCAGAATTTGGAATGGTCCTAAAAAATTGTAACATCTTTTTGTAACCCAAATTTTTACAAATAAATACTTACTTACTTACTTACTTACTTGACGAAAAAGCAATAAAAGAAGTGTCGTGTAGGTGCAATGACCGTATTAGTTGATGGGTTAAAGTGTTTTACCTAATGGTATTATTCTTTTATATTTATTGCACTTTAAAATGTTTTATTTTAAACTAGCTGTCACGCGCGGTTTCACCCGCGTTCCCGTCATAAAAAGTAGCCTATGTCACCCGGGGATAGTGTAGCTTCCCAACAGTGAAAGAATTATTCAAATCGGTTCAGTAGATTCGGAGCCTATTCAATGCAAACAAACAAACAAACAAACAATCAAATCTTTCCTCTTTATAATATTAGTATAGATAATAAAAACCATTAAGAACCGTTTTGTTCCGAGTCTGGGTGAAAAAGGTACCTATATAATATTTACTTGTAAAGGGTCTAAAACTGGCTACTTTTCACTGAAATTTCTTTCAGTTTTTTATAATGAAGTTGAGATTATTTTTTGTATTATTTGTTTATTGGTATACCTATTGATGTATTGATACCTCAATCCTCAATGTCCGCAATCTATCCAAATACCTCAATCTATGAAGTAGTACTGAAAATTAATATCTCATTTCTAGGAAAGTATTTTATATATTGCCTAGAGTTTGTGCCTTCTCTGAACCTCCTTGACGTCATTAAAACGACATGGGCAAACATCAAGTAAGTATTCGTACAAGCAAAAATACTTAGGATAAGTTTGATGATATTTGATACTGAATTATTCCATTCATATTTGAGGCTTATACAAAATTCAGTTAACAGTCGAATTCGATTGAACATTACAGCAAACGAGCTTTAAAAATGTAGAAAATTGGAAACTCAAATGCCCTAATAAATTTTGAATTGAGAGGCATAATCGGCAATACACATTGCTTATTCGTCGCTTAAATTTCAGCTTAATTTCTCTTCTGGTAAAGCCATTGGACTTAAATAAGTGAGCGATATTGTTACAGAACGCCTCTCCTTGCAATAATTCCGCGAAGACTTACATTCCTAGCTGTTACACGCCTTATCTGACTTAATAACGAGTCCTTATTACCTTTCAGTGAGTAATGCTCATAATAAAAAGCACGCATCAAATAGGATTATAATTTTCGATTTTATATACCTACTTTATGAACTCTCTTCGACTCTCTTCCTTGTTTTTATTTTTACGGTAAATAAAAACAAAATAATATTATACTACAAGATATGGGGACATAATATTTTTCTCATTAATTCTATATGAGATTTGTGTCAATATTTTCTTTTCCTTATCATTTCATTATTGGAGCTCTATCGCAGTTTTTGTTTATAATCGATTCTGTATAGTAATTTTCTTAAGAACTTTTTATGAACTGTAAAGCTTGTATTTTATATTCTTCTTATAGATTATTATTAACAACAATAATTTAAATATCTTTTTCTACTTCTTAGCAATGTAAAGCAAAATTGCAAGATCAAGACGCAACATATTTTTTTTAAGGAAGATTAATACCTACTACATACCAATACATTACTATTACATCACTATTAACCATTTTGATTTCCCATAGGATACAGAAATCGTTTTCACGGTTGATCTCAATAATTAAACTAACTTTACATCACTGTGATTATGGATTGAGCCTCAACTTTGATATAGACACTAGGAAATCAGTGATTATGGTATGTAAAACAATAATGACATCAACCTCGGTTCAGTAATCACCAACCAACCCTTGTAAGATGATCAGGAACAATAGTTTCCGAGCGATTATACCACAATCGTATGAAATGGATAAGGCCTTTGTTAGCAAATCAAAAATACATAAATCTTATGTAAAACGAAAATACGTATCAATTTATTTTATTCTAAATAAATATAAAGTTTTACTTTACCTTCTCTCTTGGTAGTTCACTGCATATTTTGTTTGCTAGGAACCGTCAAATTTGAGGAATTTCTATACATTATATTTTATAGTCGGACAGAGCAATATTCGCATCGCACCTGTCGGAGGTACACGTTCGATTTAATAACAAGTCTTCGCGTTCAATTCGTATGTGACATCATAAAATTTGATATTTTATATCGATATATTCGGAAACGTATTATTCTCGTATATCAAATTGCTATTTTCATGACTTTGATCTTATAATAAGGTAGCTACAGGAAAAAAATGTGAACGTATCATAGGGGAAGTCGTATACAAAAGATTCGGTTGAATTTTCCCGGGAAAGTTTATGTTACTTGACAAATACTAAGGACACTCCAACAATATTTTATTAATTAATTTACTACAAAGTTTGACAGAGTTTTGGAAATCTGCGTTACTTAAAAAGCACTTTCAATCGATCATTATCACGATTCTCAAATAATCCATACCATAAACAAAAGTTTCGATTTTAAAATTCGAACATTGCGTGTACTTTGGTGTATTTTATACTAGGTAGGAGGTAAGTACGTTACGTTTAAATTTTCTTTTTTATCTGAAAAACATGTAGAGAAGTTTGTAACAACTTTACGCAAATTTCAACAATCGAGTTGGAAAAAGTATTTATTACATTTTGTTATGAGTTTATTTTAAGAATACAATGTTACCTCTGAAATATTACTATGAATGAATATTCAATATTCACCGATAAAAACCTATAATACAAAACAGAAGACGAGTTTTAATTCGTTAATTAGTAATCGCAGATGTTCGTACGAGATGGGACGGCTTTATAACTTTTGTAATTATAAATGGGTTTTGTGAATATGGTAATAGGTTTCAGCAGTAGTAGGAACGATAAAGGCCTAAGAAAAATTTATAAAATATTACTTGGCTTTAGGGCTATGTTAAAGACGTGTCCCTGTAAATAAAACCTCACTAGTCTAGTCCAGTAGGGCTACTTGGCATAGATAAAAGCTAAAAGCAATTTTTTTCGCATGCGGAATTAGAGATTTTATGTGGGTTTTGTATGAAACGGTCACGTGACTTATCCTTAGCTTATGACATTTTCCATAAAAATAAACTTTCCGCAAACTTTCCTTTAATCGATAGCCCATAGATATATAGTATACCTATTTAGATAGATAGATGGAATGTTGAATCCCAAAATGCCCCCTCATTATATTTAATGTGTGATCTACAATCGTAAACCTTTGATCGACAGCAAACTATTGCAAATTAGTTCAATAATTTAGGTAAATACCTTTCTATAGGTATACTTATAAAAGATTTAAAGTAAAAAGAATAAATATTTATTCGGTTTAGACTTTGGGAAATCTAAGGTCAAAAGGTCAGTTTAAACTGAGAGTATGGGGCAAGAAACTCCGCAAGATAAACGAGATTAATGAAAAGAAAACAAGATTTTAACATGTAAGTAAAATAATGTTCTAATGAAAGAGAGTGTCTTAACGAGAAATTAAGATCTTAATACAGATTTAATTAATAGCAGCTTGTCAGCCTTCTGACATAAAAGGAAATGATGACGTTCTATTTACTAAGGTAGATACTTAAGTGGATTTGACGTGTAAAACTTTTCAAGACGAGTACAGTCGAAGACAAAGATATGTATACACGTATCATTATAAAAAAGAAGTAATCATAAAAAGCTCCAATAATTTGTACTCATTCAAATGCTAACAAATATGTAAACAATATAGACAACATAAATATGTACCCGACACGATCATTAATATGTACACGTTAGATAAAGTAAAAATATGTATTCCCTGAAAGATGCATAAAATTGTTACCACTCAATGTGCCAAAAATATGTATACAACCATCTGAACAATGATGACACTGAAGATCACACAATATTCATTGATATATTATGTAGTACCTACATATACAGGGTGTTTTCTAGCCAGTGAGGGCAACTTCTGAACTACAGGTCTTAGAGAAAAACGCTAAAGGGAACCCCGAGCTAAATTTTGAAGAAAATAAAAATGCCAATAAAAAAAAAAAATTTTTTTTTTCTTTTTCTACTTCTACTTCACAATACGAACAAAATTATGTATGACAATCTTGGTCTGAAGTTGCTAGAAGTTATCAAAATTGACCTCAATTTTTTTGTCAGAATGCTAAGAGCCAATTCTTTATGGTTAAACATAGTGAGGTCCCTGCGAGATCTGCTCCACCTCGTCAAACTGTACGCAGCATAAAACCATGGTCAAGGAAAATATAAAATAATATTTTGGATAACTTCTAGCAACTTGAGAGCAAGATTGTCTTACATAATTTTGTTCATATTGTGACGAAGAAGCAGAATATCGAAAAAAAAATTTTTTTTTAAGAAATTCAATATCTTCCAAAATACAATTTTTTTTAAATAAATTTTAATGGCATTTTAATTTTCTTCAAAATTCAGCTCGGGGTTCCTTTCAGCATTTTTCTCTAAGACCTGTAGTTCAGAAGTTGCCAACACTAGCTAGAAATAAAAATTCGCCCTGTATATATCGCTGCACACATTATTAAATATTTACGTCTTGTGATGTCTTTAGAACAGGGCATGACGTCATTGGCGTGTCATTTGTTTCATAAATTACACTTTTAATTTGAACTAGCGACCCGCCCCGTCTTCGCACGGGTGCAATGTCGTGTGGTGTCGAGCGATCTGCGCGCCCGCGCCCGTCTCGGCCCGCCCCTTTACGGTATCGCGAATATTGTGTCTTACTAATTTTAAATCTGTGATAAAGAAAGAGCAAACTTTATCTCCATTAAATGTCCATCGTGACTAACTTACTAAATTACATAAGGATATTATATGGGTCAAAATAACTTCGAAATTATAACCCACAAAAAATATCTCAATCGCATAAAAATTGTTAGTGTGGGTTATCCATAGAATATAATTATAATAAGGTCCTTCTAAAGTCTTGGCGTATATTTTTAGAGATGGATGTATACATATATGTATAGGTCATTAGTAATAAAAAAAAATATTAGAAAAATAATCCGTACATTGAAAATACTACATTATTTATAAATTAATACTTGGTACTTACGTACAGTTCAACTTTGTTTATTTTTTTTCTCTTTAACCATCAGACTGGTAAAAAGTGGCAGCCATTTTAATTATTTAGTTACTGGTCCGATTGCTCTCAAAATGGATATCTGAGAGACCCTTGGGCCGCATAAGATGAATCTTTGCTCAAAATTTAAAATATTGTCCGCCATTTTGAATTATTTAGTTACTGGTCCGATTGCTCTCAAAATGTATATTTGAGGGACCCTTGGGCCACATAAAATGAACCTTTGCTCAAAATTTAAAAAAGGGGCCGCCATTTTGAATTATTTAGTTACTGGTCCGATTGCTCTCAAAATGGATATTTGAGAGACTATTGGGCCACATAACATGGATTCTTTGCAAAAAAATAAAAAAAGGGGCCGCCATTTTGAATTATTTAGTTACTGGTCCGATTGCTCTCAAAATGGATATCTGAGAGACCCTTGGGCCACATAACATGAATCTTTGCTCAAAATTTAAAATAGTGTCCGCCATTTTGAGAGACCCTTGTCTCAAATATCGATTTTGAGAGCAATCAGACCAGTATCTAAAAAGTTCAAGATGGCGGACACTTTTTGAAAATTTTGATAATAGATTCTTGTTTTGGGACCCCGAGGACTCTCAAATATTGATTTTGAGAGCAATCGGACCAGTATCTCAAAAGTCAAAAATGGCGAACACTTTTTCAAAAATTTTAGGATAGATTCTTGTTTTGTGACCCCGAAGACTCTCAAATATCGATTTTGAGAGCAATCAGACCAGTATCTATAAAGATCAAGATGGCGGACACTTTTTGAAAATTTTGATAATAGATTCTTGTTTTGTGACCCCGAAGACTCTCAAATATCGATTTTGAGAGCAATCAGACCAGTATCTAAAAAGTTCAAGATGGCGGACACTTTTTGAAAATTTTGATAATAGATTCTTGTTTTGTGACCCCGAGGACTCTCAAATATCGATTTTGAGAGCAATCAGACCAGTATCTATAAAGATCAAGATGGCGGACACTTTTTGAAAATTTTGATAATAGATTCTTGTTTTGTGACCCCGAAGACTCTTAAATATCGATTTTGAGAGCAATCAGACCAGTATCTAAAAAGTTCAATATGGCCGACACTTTTTCAAACTTTTTAGAATAGATTCTTGTTTTGTGACCCCGAGGACTCTCAAATATCGATTTTGAGAGCAATCAGACCAGTATCTAAAAAGTTCAACATGGCGGACACTTTTTGAAAATTCTGTGGAAAGATTCTTGTTTTGTAACCCCGAGGACACTCAAATACCGATTTTGAGAGAAATCGGACCAGTATCTAAAAAGTTCAAAATGGTGGACACTTTTTCAAAATTTTGATAATAGATTCTTGTTTTGGGACCCCGAGGACTCTCAAATATCGATTTTGAGAGCAATCAGACCAGTATCTAAAAAGTTCAACATGGCGGACACTTTTTGAAAATTCTGTGGAAAGATTCTTGTTTTGTAACCTCGAGGACTCTCAAATATCGATTTTGAGAGCAATCAGACCAGTATCTAAAAAGTTCAACATGGCGGACACTTTTTGAAAATTCTGTGGAAAGATTCTTGTTTTGTAACCCCGAGGACACTCAAATACCGATTTTGAGAGAAATCGGACCAGTATCTAAAAAGTTCAAAATGGTGGACACTTTTTCAAAATTTTGAGAATAGATTCTTGTTTTGTGACCCCGAGGACTCTCAAATATCGATTTTGAGAGCAATCCGACCAGTATCTAAAAAGTTCAACATGGCGGACACTTTTTCAAAATTCTGTGGAAAGATTCTTGTTTTGTAACCCCGAGGACACTCAAATACCGATTTTGAGAGAAATCGGACCAGTATCTAAAAAGTTCAAGATGGCGGACACTTTTTCAAAATTTTGAGAATAGATTCTTGTTTTGTGACCCCGAGGACTCTCAAATATCGATTTTGAGAGCAATCCGACCAGTATCTAAAAAGTTCAACATGGCGGACACTTTTTCAAAATTCTGAGAAAAGATTCTTGTTTTGTGACCCCGAGGACACTGAAATACCGATTTTGAGAGAAATCGGACCAATATCTAAAAAGTTCAATATGGCCGACACTTTTTCAAACTTTTTAGAATAGATTCTTGTTTTGTGACCCCGAGGACTCTTAAATATCGATTTTAAGAGCAATCGGACCAGTATCTCAAAAGTCCAAAATGGCGAACACTTTTTCAAAATTCTGAGAAAAGATACTTGTATTTCGACCCCGAGGACTCTCAAATATCAATTTTGAGAGCAATCGGACCAGTATCTAAAAAGTTCAACTGCACTATGGAGTTCCAGTGCTTACCGTTCTTCTCCATCATCAGACCCTGAAAACCATATAAGGTCAAAGTTCATTTCACGAAAACTCCAACAACCCCAAACACGGCTAGGATACGTTGTTCCGCTATAGAGTTCTAGTGCCCACCCTCCTACTCCATCATCAGACCCTGAAAACCATATATGGTCAAAGTTCATCTCACGACTATTCCAACAACCACAAACATGGCTAGGTTATGTTCCTCCTCAATGGAGTTCCAGTGTTCCACCCTCCTACTCCATCATCAGACCCTGAGAAACATATATGGTCAAAGTTCATCTCACGACAATTCCAATAACCCTAAACGTGGCTGGGATACGTTGCTCCGTTATGGAGTTCCAGTGTCCACCCTCCTACTCCATCATCAGACTCTGAAAACCATATATGGCCAAAGTTCATCTCACGACAATTCTAACAATCCCAAACACGGCTACGGCTTATCTACTAATTCAAAATATTTGAAA
The DNA here is from genome assembly GCA_951394255.1 of Polyploca ridens. Lineage (NCBI taxonomy): Eukaryota > Metazoa > Arthropoda > Insecta > Lepidoptera > Drepanidae > Polyploca > Polyploca ridens. The sequence goes on along the minus strand of OX596251.1, from coordinate 11,315,362 downwards.
TATTAATCATGAATAAATATGTCACGACGAATTGTTGAAATTGCTCAGTGAGTGCCCTGTTACAGGGAGCGACAATAACTTTACCTTTCTCAACGACTTGATCACATCATGCGGTAGGCGACGTTGCCAGCCAGCTTGCGCACGAGCTGACAACATCGCGAGCGCGAAACTACCAACGTGTCCGAACACAAAATTATTGATTTTTTTAAAAACTTTTTTCAAATACCTACCGTTTTTCAATTATTTCCATGAAGGCCTTGACTTCAATGAGTTTACATATTTTTGACTATAATGATGAATACATATTTATGGTATTTTGATTGTTCACAAATTAATGATTTAATACATGGATATATATTATTGAACTTGTTGTTTACATACATAATTGTCCAATAGTGTTTACTTATTTTTGAACTTTTGTGTGTTCCCATATCTATGATAATGTGAACGGCTACTTTTTATGAGGCTTGGTGGTGTATACTTATTTTTGTCCTCGACTGTACATGACGCTACGTTGACTGAAATTCGTTAAAATTTTGATGTTGGTAAAATTACGTAGCTTCATTTATCGTATTGTTTTATTCCATTAGGTTAATCGGTTAAAATATGATAATGTATATTAAAAACATCGTTTATAGTAAGAAAATCAAGATAAAAGCCTTTTATTTCGATATACAGACAACATTACAGAACTATACATTCGCAACTAAAGAAACAGATATAATAAAAATAATAACACATTCATTGTGTGATGGAAATCGACATCGAAAAAGGATTTCAACTCAGTTCTACTCTAAAGTGCCTAGGTTCCACGGTAAGTATCACATATCTTGGAATTGATTTTCGGTCGAATCCTTTTGGACATCACGAATTTCTGGACAGCAAAAGTACAATAATAAAAACATCAACGAAAAAGATGTACAAAATAAGATACAGAAATGAAAAACATTCAAAAATTTAATAACGAAACTGATTGAAAACTTTTATATTAAAATTTCTTTTCTCACTCAATCATATTTTCAATTCAATCCACTCTATATTCAATAGGCGGCATATCCCATGTGCACGCCCATAATTTATTTCGTTGACCAAACTGAACCTTTTTTTTTACTCGTGGTACGAATGAATAATTCTTGTTCTATCGAATTTATTCACTCGATCAATTAAGTTGCTATGTACCAACGAGTATGTTACAATTAAATGTTATGAGGTAAGCATACACTTTTATTTCAGATCAGAATAGTACCTTTGTTATAAAAACTGTTTTACAAAAACTTTAAACCGACTTCAAAGTACACTAAGAAGTAATCAAATCCTGATCTGATGACAACGGAAAGTGTATTCGTCCAAACAAAAAAATAACTTTCCAAATCGGTTAATAAATGCGGAGTTATGAGGTAAAAAAAAAACGAATTGAGAACCTCCTCCTTTTCTTGAAGTCGGTTAAAAATACATGATATTGTAGCCGACGGTGGAAATCATTCATAGAGAAAGGATAATAACTAGTCAGGTGGGTACTACGAAGTAAGTACCCTACCACCCCGTGATTTCCTCACGATGTCTCCATCTCTAAAAGCTCATTGAAGGATACGAGCTGTCATTACTTTATAACAGAGACATAATGTAAGAAATCTACCGCAATTTACGTTGTTTTTATCACAAAAAATCTGTTAATACTCTCACCGAAGTTAGTCGAGTGAAACTAGTGAGACTAAAACTTCGCTCACTTACTAAAACCACTATTTCATACCCGGTAAAAATGGTCAGATTTTTACCCGTAGCAGTAATTCCTAATTTCCCGGTTAGTTTAGCCAGTACTGTTTTTTGTGGTGGGAATTTATTTCCCGCAATTCAAGCCAGTTGCTCTTAAATTGCCTTTCTTTAAAGCATGGTTCTTTAATTTTCTTTTCAATTGCAGATTTCATCTGTTACATGTTAGTATGAAAAATAGATTTCAATATGTTTATCTTATATACAATATAATTGTTGTAACCTATAATACATAAGGGTTTTTTTTAGGTTTTAGTAACAATTAAATGAATCTGTATCAAAATATTAATTAATAAAATTATATAAAAACTCATTTCACCGGGACTAGCAGCATTCGCAATATGATAACATAATAAATAAAATATTGTTATGAAAAAAATCTTGTTAAAAATTCCACAATACAACGATCCAATCTATTCAAAACATAACAATGCAATGCGAGCACGATGTAAATAGCCCTCGACCAGCCACAACGATAGTTTTGAGTTGAATGAATCACAAAAACACTCGGCTTAAAGCGCAGCGAATTGTAAGGCTATGGTGGAAAAAGTGCATTATGCACGAACGCGGAGGAGCGCCACCTGCTGTTGTCGTTATACTGGTTATTGCTTCTGGAGCTGGAACCCCACCCATATCTTGTTTCTCACAGACTGGATTAGTGATTGACTACATTTTACTTGTGCGACTACGGCCCATGTCTACGAAGATTCGTAGCACAGAGTTTCGCGTAGGCATTTGTAGCACCAATTCAATTCAAACGATTAACGTTTACTAAACTTAGTATTAATATTATTTTTGATGTGTATCTAAATAATTGTATTTATGCTACAAATAAACAATTATTCTATTCTATTCTATTCAATTCTTTAGAAAATACTTTCTCATTCGACGCTGTTTTTTTCTTTTATTCATTTGACACCGTTTACGTCCTGTTACGGTTGGGTTTGTTCCCGGGAATAAACCCAACTTCGAGTAAATTTCTAATTTGGTGGGAAAAAACCCGGGTATTTTCCCATTGGCTGGGAAAATACTCAAATGGTCACAGTTACTAGATTTTGCATATATAGCGAGAGACACCTTAACAAAATCGTTTGAATAACATTTAACAAGATTTCTACTAGGGTCATACATACCACGGTCATACACATATATCATACAATAAAAAATCTTTTTTTTTGTGATGAAGGAGTGCATTGTTTTTTAAAAGTGACGTTTTGGGGTTGTGGTGGACAGGCGGTGGTCCCACACAATTACCACGCCGTGGTAGTACATACTCGTCCGACTCGAAGTCGGGAAGTGTGATACTCGGTCTTGTCCGCGCAAGGTCCGCGTGGGTAGGTGGCGTAGGTAATGTAGGTACATACAACAGCGAGTATGATTAAAATAAAAATCAAAAGCATCTAAAAATATTTTTTTAGGTACAAAAACCCACTTGAGTATTTTCCCGCCGTTCGGGAATTTACCCGTATTTTTCCATTCTTTCCCGTATTTTTCATTTCTTCCCATATTTTTTTCTTTCCCTGCCCATCCCTAGTCCTGATTAATCAGCTCATGATAACTGAATGGAAATCAGGAAAAAAAATGTTTTTTTTTTCACTTTAGTTCACTTGAAAAGATTTATAGATGAATACACGACGGACCGGTCAAAGAAGTTTCGTAGATATTTAGTGAAAAATAATGCGTTGATATTTAGGTAGCTTCTATTCTACTCGAAATTGTTCACGAGTTTATTATATTTAGAAAAAATTATAATTGAAAGAAAGAATATCCCTCTCTCCTTATAATACATCGTCAGAATAGTAAACTCTATCAAAGATAAATAACAACAATGAATAATTAATCTGTCTGTCCATACCAAATTGCTACGAAAGGATAAGACGCTCCTAGCATCCTTACTTTCGACAAAACCCCATATGAGAGTCATTAGGGAAATATTTGCGTTGATGTGGGTACATTAAGCCGGATTTGATATAAACAGTTCTCCAAACCTACATCAAAATAAACGCATAGCGTTGTTAATATTACGAAATAAGTGTGTTTGAACTATAATCCGATGTTATTATTTACAGATAAATATTTAATTAAATATATAATAGTTTTTTCCCGTTGAATAAACATACACTCCTGTAAGTGTATGAGATTTTAAAGAGACTGTCATAAAACGTAAGATGTTTAAAAGGTAACAACAGATTTACTCGGAGGAGTCATCCTAACTATATAATAATATAATAATTCTAAATATCCTAATCCTAACTAATATTATAAATGCGAAAATGAGTTTGTTTGTTCGTTTGTTTGTGACGCAGGTAGCCTATGGTATGGAGAAGGACATAGGCTTTTTATCCCGGGTACGCGGGTGAAACCGCGGGGGACAGCTAGTTTTTAATAAATGTCTATGTCATTATACAAATAGTGTAATGTATACAATAAACCTTAATCCACTAGAATAGAGATCTACCAGAGTAGTAACAATAAAGCTTACATTAAAAAGAGGTGTAATGGAACACCAGACGGAATGGAAGCGTACGTAAAATCTAATTATGCGGAGATCGAAAACAATAGAATTATTTCAAACATCAATTGTTTTTTTTTTTTTTTTTTATTTATTTTAGGTCACTTTTTAACATGTGTACTATAGAACAATACAAAAACCAACCAGGTGCGTTTCATCACCGCGCCGCGTAAATACACATATTTTTTAAATTTAGGTCTCCAACTCAAATGCGCGTGAAAAAGTTTCGCTTCTAGACTCTCCTAAATTTTAAAGTTTCAGTGATTCCTTTTCCGAAAATAAAGTAAGAAATTACTTGTCTCTCTCTCAATTATAATCCTCAACCAGCTTGAAAGCGATTAAAGCTTCAATAAAACCCTTTGACAACGCTGACCGCACGTTGGCAAGTATTATTCATCCGAAACGGTTTTGATGTTAATTAACCTCACGTCAACGTTTGTCACAGGCACGGGTCCTGAGCGGATTTGAACTCCTCTGGGGATAATCAGTCCATAGCCTGGCCACGGGCAACGGATTTGGTGAATACAAATTATTCCTGAATTTAGATATTTCTAACAAAAAGTGATTTATTGTTGTTATTCTTTATTTTTCTATGGTTCATATCCTATAATGACCATGAGATTTTGGTGAATGAAAACATTGAGAGGAAACCATAGCCGGTGGTAGGATGGTGGTGTATAGGCCTATGTTTGACCACAATCTCACCATGGTTTATAATGATGTGGCCGAAGGTGGTAAGCACACAAACCCTAGAAGGAATTGGCTCTCAAGTGTAGCTATCGGAACACATCGATACACTGAAAAAAATGATCTACAAAACGAGTTATGTAAGTTGACGTTTTGTTGTCGGGAAACTAACTTTAGATACATTTAATCAAAAAAAATTGTAACGAACAAAAACTAGTTTTGTTACTGGTAAGTTTATACACTCTGTTTAGGTTAATGGTCGTCTTTGTGTTACTGTTAAATAAAATTTTGTAGTCACTTGTACTTTATTTTTTTCAGTGTAGGTGTTTAGCGACTAATTTTCAACATGAGGGTGGTAGCTAGTCAGATGGGTATTACAAAGTATCATCACTGTACTATGGTTTCCTCACGATGTTTTCCTTCACCGAAATCTCTAGCTCATTGTAGGACTCGAACCCGGGACCTTCGTCTCGACATTTATCGATCATCTTTTTATCTGGCCAGGGGGGTACAGCTCCACCCTTAAATTGATAATAATCGGTAACGTTAGTTGACCATTCCGGGATTAAAAGTAGCAGCAGCAGTTTACCGTTGGGGCTTAAGAACAAACATACAAACTCAATTTCACTATAATATTAGTTAAATAACGTTCATACATTTTGCAATTAAATACTTTATTATCACAACGTGAAGACGTTCTCAAAATAATATTTTATGACGAACATTCATTACATCTTTTTGAGCCATAATCGGATAAAGCATTTGCAATGTTTGTCAAACCTATTTAGTACTGGGGAACCGTAATATTCTAGACGTTATGAAAGAGAGTATTCTTCAATAATTCTGTATGATTAGATATAGTTGAAAGCCTTTGAAAAATTTTGTTTACGCTTTAGAGATGGAGTTGAAGCGGAATATTTTCTCAAATATTGTTTTGTTTTATGTGGAATACAAAAGAAAGACTTTCACTGAAATACACCCACTTATAGCAGTTCGTAGAACTTTTTTAAATTGAAGTTGCTTAATTTGGAACCGAAATCTATGACATAAGGTTTATTTTCGATTAACACAAGCTATTCCTGAACCTGGACAAATTATTTGATTCTCGTTTTACTTACTACCAATTTTTATATTTGATCCATCCATTAATTTGCTATTGTTTGTAGTGATACTATTTACGAGAAATGTAATTCCACATATCAATCCACAATTGCAAAATCAAGGACAGATCGAATATAGAAGCTTGATAGTTTGGGTGGAAAAGAATGACCGACATTCACAAAAAACAGTATTGTGTCTTTTGTATTACATTTTAGCTCAGGAAATAATATTTTTAACCATTTTCAAGTAACAGCTTGACAAAATTGAACGCAATAAAAGACATAGTTCAACCCTCAACACTTTTGTACACCGGAAATCCGAGTATTGTAGTATGTAGGCTACATACATAAAACCAAAAGTAGAAAAAAAAAAGATATAAAAAAATACATTTTGTTGTTCCAGCCTTTATATTTTAAACAAAGCAAATTATTATAATAGTTAATTCATATACTAACTTCATGGAAATTAGGGAATGTATTTTTTTGTTTTCCCTAAGTAAGGTTTCATTAAAAAGTAAGTTTTTATCGATGCTTCCGCTGTCAGGTGCTGTCAGATCGGATTACCATAATGAAAAGAGCGACGCACCGGTATTTATTCAAAAATAGGAAAGGAAAAGTAAATAGATTAGAAATAGTTCTAAATTAGCTGTTTATAATTGGTATTCAGATGGTAGTTAATAATTTTATTTCAATAAATATCATTTGAGCAAATCACTGGAATTACTGGAAATGCGACATAAGCACAAACATTACTACTACCATTATATAACTTAATGTCAAACCACACGTAAGTAATATTACCAAATTAATCAAGTTATAAAGCTTAGTGCACATAACCGCGGATGTAATTACAAATTAATTATATCTATTGAACAGGGAAACATCCCCCAGCTTGGTGCGAGCAAATATAATGACGTAGTAAACTTTAACACAGCTATATAGCTATTTAGTGAGGTTTTATTACACCATAATGCTACACCTATGCAATAAAATAGTCATAAAGAAACCTTAATTCGCTTTCTAAGGTGTGGATTGACTTCGAATTTGCCTCAGTAAACATGGCACTGATGAAACCAATTCAATTCTCTAACAAACGTATGTGCATACCTTTAGAGAAGCAGGACAGTATGGAGGATTGATTTAAGTCTTACATCGAAGTCCTTCAGACGATACAATTTAAAACTTAATGAGTAAGCCGATGAAACATACCTGAAACAAGTAAGAATACTGTTATATTACATACTCAAAACTTCAAATAGATCAAAACACAAATCTAAAAAAAATGATATTGATTGCACCGTATCACACCGACATTAAAAAAATAAATACGAATTGACAGCTAATAAAACTCATAATAAGATTCGGAATGACTCACATTACTCTGTGACATGACATGACCCTACTCAATCTGGAACTGACATCGATAGAAAAAGTCAGAGAAAAATGATTTTCCAAATACCACATTCGAATAATTTATACGAAACTCATTACCATCGACATTTCCTGGTACAATAGACTAATCGAAATTAATTTTGGTACTTAGGAAGGCTAGCTTGCTATACTAGTAGGTACAATACGTTTCGTTACCCGCGGGACTGGCGTGCACTGGGTCATAAATTGGCCGCCTTTGTAAACCGGAATTGGTTTTTCTGAAAGTTCGATGTGGCTTTCATATAGCTATCGACAGTAGGGTACACTTTGGTAAAACAAACAGCGTTGATCTAAAATATGTTGTTTTTAATTTCTTTTAATACATTGTTTTCATTGCTTTAGTTAGACAATATTACCTCACTAGTCTGATCATCATCATCATCAGCCTATAATGTCCCACTGCTGAGCACAGGCCTCCTTTCACAAATGAAGGTGAAAGGGAATGGGCAATACTCCACCACGCGTGCCCACTGCGGATCGGTGGAGGTAGGCTAGTGGTCAACCTACTGTTGGAATTTTTCAAGCCGCATAGGAGGCATCCAACTAGATTAAAGACTATCACAATTAAGTGATAACCGGGACCAACGGCTTTACGTGCCTTCCGAAGCACGGAAACGCTCGATTTGAAATAAGTACCACTAGGCGGTCACCCATCCAGGTACCGACCACGACAGGCGTAGCTTAACTTTGCCGATCGATTAAGACGGGTAATCATGCTACACCACGCACGCTTCACAGTCTGATAGCCTGGATGAAAAAAATAAGTAAATTTTACTACATCGCCATACTAATTTTATCTTGATGTTTTTTATGCAGTACAGAGAAATTATATACTGTACTAAGTAGAATAAGTCGTAGTAATAAAGCTAAGCTAAAAAGAACCCTAACTAAAATTTTAAATATACATATTTTAAAGCTTCTAGCCGCAACAGTACCTACGTAGTACAATACTGTACATGTATGTTATGATTTTTATTTATTGCCTTACCTAATTTCGATAAGCTACATACAAAATTTTATTATAACGTAATCTGTAACGTAAACTTTCCTTTCTTCATCGTGAAATCGAACTACCTTGATATTCACGACAGGTATTCACTGAAGCCAGAAATGTTTAACAACTATATGTAACAAATTGTATTAAATATTTAAAGTTTTTTTTTATACGAATTATAAGTTATAGATACCATTGATTAATGATTATCCAGATTGCGCGACGAAGCTGTGCACGCGTCAAAAAAAATGCCCCTAGCATTTTTGACAAAACTCGGCAGGCAAGTAGCCCTAGCAGTACGAACCACGGTTAATTCGACCCTCTAAAAACAATATAAAAAAAAAAAACATTCTATGTGATATGAAATAAATTAATACAATTTGTAGCAATTATATCACAGAACCAATTATGGCATTGATTTGATGCATTTCAGCATAATTGTAATCCAGGATTATTAAAAGCATTGCGAAACGATCTAAGTTCTCCATTGATAGATAAATTAAATTACCAAAACTTTAATAATTATTTAACTATAATTAAGAGTTTTTACGATATAATATAACTTCGATATACCTATGGATTGTTTTGTTTATTCAGTAAAATTGTTAGTTAACATGTTATATTTATTGTGTAATTTAATTTGTATTTAGCATGCACGTATATATTTTTTAATAAAATCTTTATTATCTATGTACATTATTATCTTGCAAATGTTGTACACAGTTATAATAGGGATACAAATTTATAACTGTATTTTTAAATAATGTTTGAAATTGTAAGATCTGGTTTGTATCTTGTTACTGTGTCTTTAAATAAATAAATAAATAAATAAATAAATTAATTACTGTCCCCAAGTTAGGTACTAAAATATGCCATCTAGAAATATCTATGTAATACGTAAAATACAATAGTAATCTTAACGACAGTAATATAAGCAATATCAAAGTTACCTGATGAAGGTATGACCCGAGTGAACGATATTGACAAACTTTCTCTTCGAGCACGATAACTCTCAGTTCTTGAGTAAAACTAGTGTTTATTGTAGTAAAAATGTCTCACAGAACTAAAGAAGATATATACAGTCTAGAAGATGTATACAGTCTAGAAGATGTATACAGTTGAATAGGTAAGATTAAATCATTTTTATTCCGTCGGTGTCTTTACTATGTAGATTATATCTTTTCAGTTTTAGCTGAGGATCTCATCTTGATATTAATCCATCAGGCAGATCCATTTCTTATTTTCCTATTTTTAATACCGTATTTTTATTTATTTTATTTCGAATACCAAGAAAAGAAAACGATAAATATCTTATTGACGGCAAATATACAAATAGGTTATACTAGTACGTAAGATTTATAATGAGACTAGCATCTGCCTTGCGGTTTTACCCAAGTTCTAAAGAGATTTGTAGATACTAGTAGGTACTATCCCACGGTAAGAGATTTATATCCCAAAATTCATACAATGACTTTCGGTTATATTATCGCGTCACACAGTTTTTTTTAAAATACGACTAATTCGGTTAACAAGTATACTGCCCGCCTGATGGTAAGCGGTTACCGCAGCCATTTGGACGCTTGCAACACACGGGCGGTGATCACTCACGCGTTATCTACCCTCCCCCCCTCCTCTATGAGCTCTGCCAACCATACTCACGCGCAGGAACACAACATACAATTATTTGGCTGCGGTATTCTGTAAGGTGGAAGTACTTCCCCAGTCGAACTGCTCTTTGAGCGAATAAACTACGCTCTACCTCTCTTCGCACAAACGATCGAATTTATCCGTTCCTACATGAAAGAAGAGAAAACTAAGAAACACATTACATACTAACTACTAATATAATTGTCTGAGTACAACCCAATCGATCAGCATGTAATTCTCAGCTGAATCTTGTTATAACTGTGGCATACCAACTCGATTTTCCACATGTTATGGCGGCAGTGAATAGATGGACGCCTTCGAAACGCCGAATTACGTTCTGGCTACATGCATCAGCACGTACCGACGGTAATGTCGAATATGGCTGCGAGACATAACGGTGGTGTTTGGCTGGCGGCTAGCTGAATACACGAACTATTATTATAACATCGATCGGATTTGATGCGAACTATTTTGAATTAGGAATATAATTTTCAAAATTGGATTTTGGTTGGTGTTTGGCCATGGATTTATTAGTGCTTGCCGGTTTTAACTTTTTTCTTCCATCCTTTTTTGTAACCTGCCTGTCCGCCATCTCACCATTCTCATACTTATATTAGTAGAAAGGAGAGAATGCCGAGATTTTATTGATGTTTTCTGCATTTTTCTACTTTCTTACTATTATATACTTTCCCTACATTAAATTCTCGTAACGGGGAGTAAAAGGGATCAACTCTCATGTTACTAGTTAGGTTGCTAGTTAGTGAAGCATCGTGTCCGAGATAGTAATAGTTGTAAAAGTATCGAGTAACATTGTAATCGGCTATAGCCGTTGTAAACAACAAGTTTGTGTGGAAACACACAACAATTTAGCGAACTTTGTGCATGATTTTACGTACGCTTGGCACATTTGCATCTCGTAGAGAGCTGTACGTTGCGCTTTGACGTCTCTGCGATACGGTTTATCTAGTAATGTTCCAGTTCACAGATGAGATACCTACATTTAAATAAGTACTGTTATTTTGTGAGATCGCATAAAGTTGATAGAGAGCATATTCACCGACAGTATCTAAAATTGAACGAACCTATATAGATGTGAGTAAACACATAATAGCCAAACAAAGACAGAGAAAAATATTGACAACAAATTAGGCGCCTTATCGCTAAAACGATTTCTTCCAGGCAACCTTTGGGTAATTGGAAACGATATTTACATGCCTCGTGTAGAAGAATAATAGTAGCAACAAAAATGAAGGAAGTAAGTGATAATACGGAATGACAAGTAATTTGAATCTATCGTTTGAGCTCGTCTGATATCCTGCGGTAGAGAATTCCATTGACGGCAACAGCTTGCATCGTAAACCAATAAAGGAAAATTAAATTTCTCGTTATTTGCAATAAATTTCATCTTCTATGTTTAACAAACCATTACTAGAATCAGAAATATCAGTCAAAATAAACCTTTAAAAGTATAAAAATAGAAACCTAACTCAATTGCACTCGTTATAGGGATAAAATTCAATTTGGTGCTAGAATCACTGTATACATAAATCATGTTCCAAAAATATTGAAAGGTAAACAAAGGCAAATTGGATGATATTCATTTGTTCGCTATGCACTATATTCAGGGGATCGGATAATGTTTCGAGCACGCTCGGATGTTAATTTAAAACTACAATGAATCTATTGTAAAACTAGCTGTCCCCCGCGGTCTCACCCGCGTTCCCGGGGTAAAAAAGTGGCATATCTACTCGGGGACAATGTACCTTTCTATTACTGAAAGAATTTTCCGAATCTGACCGCTAGTTTCAGAGATAAGCGCAGTTAGACAAACAATCAAAGAAAAAACTGTTCAGATTTATTATATTAACTAGCTGTTCCCCGCGGTTTTACCCACGTTGCCGGGATAAAACGTAGCCTATAATACTCGGGGATAATGTAGCTTCTTATTAGTGAAATATTTTTTCGAATCCGACTGGTAGTTCCAGAGATTAGCTCGTTTAAACAAACCTAAACAAAAATCTCTTCCGCTTTATTAGTATAATAGATAATTAGTACAGATTAAAATCTAATGATACGTCTATGCTACGCGAACCGAGCACGAGCCGAGCCACGAACGAACAAAATTCGTTCTTTGCTCGCGATGTCAAGTGTGGAAGTTACAACGAGCCTTCAACGAGGACGATGCGAATCTCAGTGTTCGTGAAAAAACTGACATTTGAGCGGAGCACAGTAGAGCGCGAGACGAACGCTCGTTCGAGGCTCGCAAGTCCGTCCATGCTACGCGAACAACGAATGAATCCTGTTCGTTGTTCGCAATATCAAGTTTACAACGGACTTACAACACGAGCGCGATGCGAATTCCTGTCTTCGTGAAAAAACTGTCAATCAGCGGAGCGCATTCGACTGCGCTCCGCCTGTTGAAATTGAGCAATATTATGGTCCGTCCACGCTACGCGAACAACGAACGAATCATGTTCGTTGGTGACTCGGCTCGTGCTCGGTTCGCGTAGCATGGACGCACCATAATGTTGCTCAATTTCAACACTATTCCAAACAAAAACCTTTCAAAATCACCGTTGCTTTTGAAAAAAAAAGAAATATATAAAAATTACATGTAATAACAAAAAAATAAACCGCCTTCAAAGTACACTAAAAAGTATAAAATAACTCTTATCTGACACTGTTTTGAAGTGAGCGAAATCGCATGACGTGTTCTATAGAAAATATTTCGCAATTTATCAAAACTCATAGGGTACATCCTGAAGTCCTAGAAAGCTGAAATTTGGTATGTAAGCTTGTATTAGTACACAAACAAAAAAAAATTATAAAACTTGGAAATTTCAAACAAAAAAAAAACATAAGCAACTTACAAAAAGAAGTGAAATCCCACCAAAAACATTTTTATGTAAAATGTTGCCGCCAAGACATAGGTATGGCTCGTACTGTTAAAAAGTTATCAGATCTCATGTAGAGCCAAGCTTGTAACTCTACATGCACTTACTCTATAAGCCCTAACTTCACAAACTCTACACACCGTAGTAAAAATATGTGGCTTGGCCGTTTCAATACTACAAAAACTATTGAATAACAAAAAAGTAATGAACAGTGAATACATTTTTCACCTTACTCCCATGTGACGGTAGCGAGTTATAAGCTTGGCTCTACATGAGATCTGATAACTTTTTAACAGTACGAGCCATATGTCTTGGCGGCAACATTTTACATAAAAATGTTTTTGGTGGGATACATTTTGACACATAGCCTTAATCAAGACATCTATGTCAAAAACTTGAAAGTTGGATCCATTAAAGAATTTGTCAATGATAATTTAAAATAAAATATAAAAGCTTCTCTTCCATTAAAAACAATTATTCTAACTATTTTATTCTCCGCGTCGTTTCTGGGACAAAAAGTAACACTCGGGGATAATGTAGACTATTTGTTAAATAATTTTTCAAATGCGACTGGTAGACACTACACTCAAAGATGTCAATTAAGTAAAATTGCACCTATTTCTAGATTTTGTAGACCTATCCCCTTCTACAGCAAACATGGAGATATTAATTTAATTAAATTACGTTTACGCAGTCACATCTCACTAATAATATAAATGCGAAAGTTTAAAGATATTAGTGACTCAATCACGTATAAATGGCTGAACAGATTTGGATTCCACTTGGCACATAACCGATAAAAACATAACATACATACATAAGGGAATAGGTACCTATATGATACTTTTGGAAACTAGTGTATGAAAACAATGACGATTGCAAAATTGGGTCAGGACGTACCCAGGGGCGTCTTAAGCCATGCCGGGGCACCTGGGCGCACAAAAATTTGGTGCCCCCAGGTAACAAAATAAATATTTTTCTGCTATATTTTTCTATTTTTACTATGTTTAAAATTAAAAACTTTAGTTAATTTTGAATTTTGAAGGTAATTCTAAAAAAAAGTGTTGCAAGCGTCCATAGGCTACGGTAACTGCTTACCATCAGGCGGGCCGTATGCTTGTTTGCCACCTTTGTGGTATAAAAAAAAATATATCGGCCATTCGGGGCCCCCGTGAGTGTGGGGGCCCTGGGCATGGGCCCCGTTTGCCCTTATGGATGGTATAGACGAAACTGACGTCACCTGTATTCCAAGTTATTACCATTAAAGATATGTAAATTGTTATAGAAGCACAATACGAGTGAGATAATGACAGAGGTAGTAAGTTATATAGTTAAGCTAATATCTCATTAACATGACAGAGACGTTGAAACAGATGGTATAACCGGATCTACTAGTACCAGTACTGACAAATGCTATTGTTATGCTGGAAGCTCTATATTAGATCGAAAAGCTACATATCTAACACATATAGGTAGGCCTAAAATATGAACACGCGAAGAGAAGTACCCCTTTTTAAGCATATTGGGCGTACTACTGTGAGTTAAATGTTATATGAAGAAGGGAAGTAGAGTGCGCATAAAGATAAAAATGATATGTTTTCCAAATAACATTTTTATTTTTTTCGAAACTTTTTTTATACTGTCGTGTTTTGACCTCTTTTTGGACCACTAGTCTAACTAAGCCCATAATAAGTTATTTACCCCAAATAAGCATGTTTTATACATTACTAGTCGCGCCCCGCTGTTTCACCCGCGTACGTGAGGGATATAAATACACTTAGTTGCAGATTAAATGAATATAAATATATTGCTTTCCCGGGATAAAAACCCTATATGTTAACCCAGAATATATTCTATCTGTGTGACAAATTTCATCCAAATCCGTTCAGATTTTGAAGCGTGATTGAGATTTAAGCTCAATAAAGACAACAAAAACAGCGAAATGCAAAAAATATATCAATGAATAATAAAAACTCGTAAAGTCATGACTAGATTTATGTATTAATCCAATACATTTTCACCAAGAAATCATGGTTTATGTATTAGTGATACTGAACAAACTAATTTCAGGTTTAGTATAGGGTCATATAATATATATATCATAAATATATATAGCTCATATAGTACTTACTAACTGAGAGTATTAAAGCTAAATAACTATAAATTTAGTATATAGCAAAGCGTAGTTTACCAACTGTATTTATTGGATAGTGTGAATAAGCCGTTGTGCGGCACTCAGAAGTTTAAAATAGATTTTCATTTCAGATACCCTATCCTACTAAATATTATAAATGGTGAAGTTTGTGGATGTTTGTTTACTAATCAATCACGCAGGATGCTTAGTATAGTACCCATCTGGCTGGCTACCACCCTCAAGTTGAAAATCTATAATGTAATCTACTTAGCGACTCTGTTTAGCAATTAGAGGAAAAGTTTGGTTTATAATATACTAAAATGTTTTTATTTTACTTCGTTTTGGGCACTTCATGCGCGTTCAATTTTCATAAATTTGAATGAAGTTGCGTGCGATCTATCACTGCCGAAATATTGGACGAGGAATGTCGTGTTGAAAGTAAAAAATTAATCGAGTGGGAAAAACAGATATTTATTTTAAAATAAAGAGCGGTCAATATCGAATTTTTTATTTTTTTTTAATAAGACCTATTGTTCAGTACTGTTTTAAGTAAGTTACGCTAATTAGTAAATTAAGCGGCAAGTTAAGCTACCACCGTCGTGGTCACCTGGATGGGTGACCGCCTAGTGGTATTTCAAATCGAACGTTTCCGTGCTTCGGAAGGCACGTAAAGGCCCCGGTTATCACTTAATTGTGATATTCGTTAAGCTAGTTGGAGGCCTACTAGGCGACTTGAAAACTCCAACAGTAGGTTGACCACTAGCCTGCCTCCACCGAACCGTAGTGGGCACGCGTGATGGGGTATCTACCCATTCCCTTTCACCCTGATTTGTGAAAGGAGGCCAGTGCTCAGCACTGGGACATTATAGGCTGATGATAATGAGGTATGTACCTATCTAAAAACATTACAAAAATAAGGTGAAATTACATAAACCTAATTATCATCATACAAATCCAATAAGATAAATATGCTTTATTTTTAGACGAAACTTAACAATACTATACTATACTATACTATACTATACTATACTATACTATACTATACTATACTATACTATACTATACTATACTATACTATACTATACTATACTATACTATACTATACTATACTATACTATACTATACTATACTATACTATACTATACTATACTATACTATACTATACTATACTATACTATACTATACTATACTATACTATACTATACTATACTATACTATACTATACTATACTATACTATACTATACTAGACGAAACTTAACAATACAAGAAGAAGTCATATAAAACAGACTTAAGATAATTGGTTAATTACTCCGTGCACAGATCATATAATACTACAGTTACTTACCAACTGTCAACTTAACATTATATGATATAGGTAGGATATAAAAACCTCCAGGTTATAAATAAAATATTCTTTTATTCGAAAAGCAAAAATTACAGCACCTATAAGCGGCAAACAATCAAAATTTAAGTATCGCTCCATCAAGACCTATCTCACTAAGGAAATGAGCGAGTATACAATGATATCACAAACTTCTTTTAAAATAAATTTTTAAACATATCATATAGGAATAAAATCATGTCAATATTTAGTATAAAGAATATAAATTAATAATAATATTCGTAGCCGAAAGAAAATTGAATTCCGAGTAAAAATATGTATGTGATTATTTAATAAAATTTGGTTTGGGCAAAAAAGGAAGGATCGACAAAATGGATGCTGTAATAATCCAATAGATGGCATCTTTTTAATCATTTCATTTTAGATTTGATATACCTAATTAATAATAGATTTTTATCAATTCGACCCAAATTTTAACAATTTCCAACCATCATAATATCATCATCTAATTAATTATTATGTACCTATATCTAATCGTAGTTTAAACTTTTAAATATGTATGAGGAAATCTTTAAAAAAATTCAAGATAGGATGTTTCATGTTATCGTAAATACGATAAGAATCTCATTACTACTTTCACAATCCATATACATAAACAATGTTTCTCTGTTTGTAAAGTAGGTATGCATTCCTTACCATGCATCACCTTGCCATAAAACTTTGGTGAATATTTGTGCACAGGCCGGGAAAGATTGCTGACTTAGAAAAAAAGGAGATGCAAATAACGCAGAGCATTAGCTATTTTAATATAATATAATAATAACAAAATTTAGTGATGGTTAAAATAAAAACTTAAAAAAAAAACCGTAGAAAAAACTAAAAAGCTAAAAATAATAAACCTTGTAAATAACTGAAAAGAGAAAAACAAGCTCTTTAATCTATAGAATTTTGAATATAAATTAAATTGTATAAGATTTTGCAGTCGGGGACAAACCAATAACCTACGTAGGTATGTCTTTTTTATGTAATATTTGTTTATCCCCGACTGCAAAATCTTATACAATTTAATTTATATTCAAAATTCTATAGATTAAAGAGCTTGTTTTTCTCTTTTCAGTTATTTAAAAAGTTTATAATTTTTTGCTTTTCAGTTTTTTCGCCGTTTTTTATTGTTAAAAAGTTTTTATTTTATAATTTTTAGTGGCTATAATCTACTAATTACTACATGTTTTATTATTGATTACTTTTAAAGTAATACACAACTCAGCATTAAAATCTGCGAGTGATCAATAAATCACCCCTATTTTCCCACCCTTAGGGTAGGATATTTTCCAAATTTATATGGAATTACATAAAAAAAAATATACGCGTCGACTTGTAAACCTCCTCCGTTTTTCCGTCTAAATATGTACTTCTGAATCCTATAAATGAAAACCTACATTTTTATGACTCCTGAGTCTAATTCTATGAAACTAAATTATAATTTGTGTGACATTAATTGTATTTAGATGGTTTGGTAACAAACAAACTTCAAACCGTCGATGACTGTTCTAATTCAAAGTTTTGTTTGCCGTCGATCCTCTATTTACATATCTAATACTGTTTATGGGAATTATCTATTCAAATTCATTCTAATTAATCCGTACCCATAATACTCTGAAATACCTTATAATTGTCACAGTTGTAAATTATGTACTGGAAGAATTGTTTTCCAACTGTTGACAGGTACAATTGACTTGTTTACTAAATACGATCACTGTTCAGCTCTCTTTAGTAACAGCTGCACATACGCATGTCCTGGGTGGACATCGAACCCACGACCTGCGGCGTGTTAAGTGAAAGCTTAACCAATAACGCCAATGATAATTGGGTGAGTTGGCATCGAGGTTAGATGCCCTGATTGCCACGCTCAGGTCACTGGCTTGGACAAACATGTCTGGTTGTTCTAAATCTGGTTGTCTGGAGATATTGGTCCTAAGTATATATTTACATAAAGATCTGTAGTCCTATATACATAGATATACTATCTATAATCTGTTATTTTGTGCTATTCTATAAACCATATGCAATCGTGTTTTAATAACGTCATGTGCTGACAGCAGTGTCGAGGCCTGCCAGCGGAGTCGATATGCAAATATATGCAAATAGCACTAATGTGCATTAGCTTAATGGCTCCCTTTTATACTAGCACAACTACGTGTTACTGCACTAGTGCACAATAATTGTAAAAGCTAAATTACTTGGGCTTTATAACCATGACTTTTTATTTATTTTAGCGTACTAACAGTAAAATATCTTGTCTCATTAAAAATGCAAAACAAAAGGTATCTTGACAACTCCGTAGATGTAAAACCAAAGGCGTCCTTCCGGCGCGACTGAGTGACGCCACCCTCTCAGTAACGTCGCGGTGAAAGTTGGTTCTAGGTCACTAGAACACGAAAACAGTTCCTGGATTCAAGGTCCATTTTGCGAAATAAACCGTTCACCAGACAGTTTGATTTGTATGTTCAACCCTATTGACTAAAACATTCGCAGGAAGACAGATGTTTGCTATCCCCAATCTAACCTCGAAGATGTTTAGGGTTGCTATGCTACCACTAACTGAAATGGACATAATTTATTAACGCATAGTTAAAACCACAGGTCTAGACTTTGCAAACATGTCCCTCGTCACAGAGCAAGGAGTGCCGCGCGCCTATATAGAGTCGAAAACAATGCCCCGTGAATTGTGAAAATCGCAAAACCGTGTGCGAGCGGCCGTCACTCTAATATCTACACTCTTTACTCCAAGTTGAAATTATAAGGGCCGATTTGTAAAAATTGATCCCATAGAGAATCATGGGGTGCAAAACTAGTTATGTGTTCAATAAATTGACGATGAGGCTATGAACATTTTATATACAATTCTCATATGCTTCGTCCTACTACAAAAATGTATAGCTGCAAATTATACGACAATAATATGCTCTTAAAAAGCACGTTTATTTTAAAATTTACAATAAAATATAATAGATAGCAGTGTAGAGTAGTATACATATTATGTGATAGATATTGAGGGCAGGATTCATCCCTGACTGGAGGGTGCGTCGGCGACGGAATGGCGCGACGAGGCGGCACCGATGACGTCACAAGCTTGATCGATACCGCTGAGATGATCATTGTATATACAGCCTGTTACTAATATCGCTCGACAAAATAGTCTTGATGTATTCATTGTGTTAGACATTTGTTAACATGAAAATATTTGGAAAAATATGTTAGTTTATCAGCGCTTGTTTTTGTGTATCATAATAGCCGCTACGATAGCTCGTGCACATTGCTGAGACATGACTATCGCCTTATAACAAGAAGACTAAGATATATTATTCGAGATACGATATTTTAGCCGGCAGTGAACTCTCAAGTTTTAAAACTCTTAGATAAAAGGAAATCGAAAGTAGAGTCAGCTTCGAAATTAGCTGACTAGTTTAGTACCGGACCGGTATCCGATTAAGTAATTCACAGTTTTAATACAAACCATCAAGAGAATGTTAATTAAGAGTGCGTATAAAGCAAAATAACAATCAGAGAATTGAAATTTACGCAAGTAAATAGTATTTTATACGAAAAAAATAATTATATGGGTATTTTCATTATATACGCGAGGGTTCTATCTGAACAAAAACATAACGGAATGAAAATTCCTCTATAGAAAAAAATCACAAAGATACCTCTAATAATAATAATGTTTCGTTTTTATTCGTTCATGATGTATCTAATTAAGACAAAAATTCAATAAATAATATCACTAACATATCACCTAGGGCTGCTACTAACGATTTTTTAAAATATTCTATACTTTACGAGTTATTTAGATAAGAAGCGCTAAGTTCATTTTTGTTCCACGAAACACGCTATTTCCGTCTCATGCCACGCGAAGATTAGACATAAGTTTGTTTCATCTGACATTGCCATATTTTTCTGGCTTTGTACGCAATCTTAATAGATTATTATATACTCTTAAAATAGTACAACAGTGATCATTTACTTTTCACGCTGAATGTACACTTCAAGATTAACCCCTTTACTCATAAAACGTTATTTAACTAATAAGCTGATTAAGTGGTCACCTAAATAACGTCAAATTGTTTGACAATGACAGCAAGGTGACGTTATTTATTTGACCATTTATTCAGTACATGTAGTTAAATAGCGTTTATGAGTAAGGCCGTTAATCTTTATGTGTGTGTGAGATACGATCAGGATATTTATTTATTCTAATAGCATAAGCACATAAACTTATAAAAATACTAGATGCCCACGCGGTTGCACCCGCATTCCCTAGATAAAAAGTAGCCTATGTCCTTCTCCATACCGTAGGCTATATGCATGCCAAATTTCATGATGATCCGTTGAGTATTAGTTGAGGCGTGAAGGCGTAACAAACAAACTCACTTTCGCATTTATAATATTATTCAGAATACCACTGTAAAGGTGTCAATAAATGAATAAAAATATTTCTGATAAAACTTCCTAAAATACTGTCAGGAAAAACAAAATAATCCAAGGCTAAAGGTTAGCGGTAGGCTACCCCTTTAGTCTTTCTAAAACTATTAGTTACATTTTCGTTTTAAAAACACACTCATGTAGTTTAAAATAAAAATGTGTGTAGAAAACAATGTTAGCCGTCGATTTTCTAACAGTTTTCCTAATAAAACGTGAAAGTATAATGCCGAGGTTGCAAGTTGTAGGGTCTTATTGGATAAGTTTCAACCTTTATACAGGTTGGGTAGGTTAAGTTGTAATATAAACTTTAGTTGTAAGACCGCCTCCTTCGCCGCTACTTCTTATACAAACTTCGCATTCAGTCAAAGATTTTACATTTGGTAAAAACGAACCACATGACAGGTAAAGTTTAAAGTTTCCAACTTCGGCCAGTCTACTCAGGAGGCAATAACTTAAAAGCGAAAACTTTTTACGTTTGAGTTCTTAAAAAAGTTCGCCACAACAAAAACAACATACAGTTATTTTCATAGCTTGGATTCGAGTTACAACCACGTTTTGGCACCTACGAACCTTTTTCCTCCATAGCTAATGACTTTAAGAATCAACTGATTATTTCTCGATTTTGTAAATGCAGTGAAATAAATTCTCCATTTTTGTTGCAGCATGTTTAAGTTACGGCTAAAATTAGTATTCTGCTTATAATATCCAACAGCCGTTGGCTCTGCTCCTGTTTTCTTAGCTTTTACTTTATAGGAACAATAAAGCCCCGTTTTATGTTGGTTTAATGTGTACTATCTTTCTTGGACTGAATGCTAGAGACACGCTAAGAATTTGTTAAATATATATTTTCAAATTAAAGATATCTGCTGATAATTGAACCATTTTAGCTATTGTTTAAACATAACAATATAGGGATCATTATTCTACATCATAAATAATCCTATAGATCATCGTGGGGCAAAGCTAGGGCAGGTGGTGAGAACAAAAAGTCTGCGATAATAAAAAGTCTAATAATGAAATAAGTGAAGAAGAATACCTTGGCATGAAATAGAAATAGAAATAGAAATGTATTTATTTGTCACAATTATGCGTGTTATATGAAGAGGTGTTACATAGAATAAAGTAGAATCAGCATAATATACCGCTCAAAACGGCGTACAAATATTAATTATAATCATAAAGTTAAAATTGATGATGACTTATTACAAATATTGAAAATTTGAATTAATTATCTTAATATATAAAATGATAAACTGATTGTTGATATATCAGCCCACAGCCCAAACCGCTGGACCTAAAGATTTGAAATTTTGCACAAAGATACCTTATACAGTGGAGGCATCCACTAAGGAAGGATTTTTGGTAATTCCACCCCTAAGAGGGTAAAATAGGGGATGACAGTTTGTATGCAAGTCCGTCAGTTTTGAAGTTAGGATCTTCAAATTTTGTGTTTAGGCTGACGATTGAAAATTAATGTGCAGTTATCTCAGCGTTTGTAATAATTCCACCACCGAAGGGAGGAAAAGGGGGATGAAGTTGTGTATGCAAGTCCTTCAATTTCAAAGTAAACTTCACTAAATGTATTATTATACGGTGTAGGCATCCACCAAGGAAGGATTTTTGGAAACTCCACCCCTAAGGGGGTAAAATAAGGGATGAAAGTTTGTATGCAAGTCCGTCAGTTTTGAAGTTAGGATCTTCAAATTTTGTGTTTAGGCTGACGATTGAAAATTAATGTATAGTTATCTCAGCGTTTGTGATAATTCCACCACCGAAGGGAGGAAAAGGGGGATGAAGTTGGGTATGCAAGTCCTTCAATTTCAAAGTAAACTTCACTAAATGTATTATTATATGGTGTAGGCATCCACTAAGGAAGGATTTTTGGAAATTCCACCCCTAATAGGGTAAAATAAGGGATGAAAGTTTGTATGCAAGTCCGTCAGTTTTGAAGTTAGGATCTTCAAATTTTGTGTTTAGGCTGACGATTGAAAATTAATATATAGTTATCTCAGCGTTTGTAATAATTTCACCACCGAAGGGAGGAAAAGGGGGATGAAGTTGGGTATGCAAGTCCTTCAATTTCAAAGTAAACTTCACTAAATGTATTATTATATGGTGTAGGCATCCATTAAGGAAGGATTTTTGGAAATTCCACCCCTAATAGGGTAAAATAAGGGATGAAAGTTTGTATGCAAGTCCGTCAGTTTTGAAGTTAGGATCTTCAAATTTTGTGTTTAGGCTGACGATTGAAAATTAATATATAGTTATCTCAGCGTTTGTGATAATTCCACCACCGAAGGGAGGAAAAGGGGGATGAAGTAGGGTATGCAAGTCCTTCAATTTCAAAGTAAATTTCACTAAATGTATTATTATACGGTGTAGGCATCCACTAAATAAGGATTTTTGGAAATTCCACTCCTAACAGGGTAAAATGAGGGATGAAAGTTTGTATGCAAGTCCGTCAGTTTTGAAGTTAGGATCTTCAAATTTTGTGTTTAGGCTGACGATTGAAAATTAATATATAGTTATCTCAGCGTTTGTAATAATTCCACCACCGAAGGGAGGAAAAGGGGGATGAAGTTGTGTATGCAAGTCCTTCAATTTCAAAGTAAACTTCACTAAATGTATTATTATACGGTGTAGGCATCCACCAAGGAAGGATTTTTGGAAACTCCACCCCTAACAGGGTAAAATAAGGGATGAAAGTTTGTATGCAAGTCAGTCAGTTTTGAAGTTAGGATCTTCAAATTTTGTGTTTAGGCTGACGATTGAAAATTAATGTATAGTTATCTCAGCGTTTGTGATAATTCCACCACCGAAGGGAGGAAAAGGGGGATGAAGTTGGGTATGCAAGTCCTTCAATTTCAAAGTAAACTTCACTAAATGTATTATTATACGGTGTAGGCATCCACTAAGGAAGGATTTTTGGAAATTCCACCCCTAACGGGGTAAAATAAGGGATGAAAGTTTGTATGCAAGTTCGTCAGTTTTGAAGTTAGGATCTTCAAATTTTGTGTTTAGGCTGACGATTGAAAATTAATATATAGTTATCTTAGCGTTTGTGATAATTCCACCACCGAAGGGAGGAAAAGGGGGATGAAGTTGGGTATGCAAGTCCTTCAATTTCAATGTAAACTTCACTAAATGTATTATTATATGGTGTAGGCATCCACTAAGGAAGGATTTTTGGAAATTCCACCCCTAAGGGGGTAAAATAAGGGATGAAAGTTTGTATGCAAGTTCGTCAGTTTTGAAGTTAGGATCTTGAAATTTTGTGTTTAGGCTGACGATTGAAAATTAATATATAGTTATCTCAGCTTTTGTGATAATTCCACCACCGAAGGGAGGAAAAGGGGGATGAAGTTGGGTATGCAAGTCCTTCAATTTTAAAGTAAACTTCACTAAATGTATTATTATATGGTGTAGGCATCCACTAAGGAAGGATTTTTGGAAATTCCACCCCTAACAGGGTAAACTAAGGGATGAAAGTTGTGTATGGAAGTACACTAAATTTATTATTTAAGCTTATGGTTATAAACTCACACAACGAATATCGGTGTTGTTGGAATTTGAACCCCTTAAGGAGTGAAAAGGGGGATTAAATTTAGTATATGAAGTTCTTTATTTTCGGAGTGAAAATTTTACAATTTATTATTTCGGCTTATGGTATTGGCGTATTGAAATGACTCGCCTAAACAACATCAGGAAAAAGAGAGGAATTGGTATTAAAACAAAAATTCGGTTAATACGAGCATTGGTATTCCTCATTTTCATGTATGGAGTGGAAGCGTGGACTATACTGGCCCGAGAAAGAAAAAGGATTGATGCATTCGAGATGTGGTGCTGGAGACGGATGTTGGAAATACCTTGGACCGCTAAACGCAACAATACATGAATCCTATCGCAGCTCCAAATTAAAACACGATTGTCCACCATATGCCACCAACGTATTTTTTCGTATTTCGGCCACATGGTGCGCACCATGTGGCCGAAATACGAAAAAAAAAGAAAGGCGATGAAAGTTTGGAAATCTGATCATAGTTGGGAACACGGAACGAAAACGACTACGTGGTCGTTCACCAACAAGATGGTCCGATCAAGTAAAAGACTCATTGTCCTCCAAGTTTTACAGAAACCAGAAGACAGAAACCAGTGGAGGCAGATCATTCGCTCTAGAAGCAAACCCGATGTTTACCACGATCCTTAGACATGAGGGAAAGAGAGATAAGGCCTCCAAAATTGTGCTGTGGAACTAAACTACAAGTAACAGCTCTCCGCCGCAATGTTATTGAGGTCAAAATATTTACTGGTTCTACCAGAGGAGAAACAGTCTTCTTGCCGCGTATACCATTGATCCCAAATCACCTTCCGTTTGTATTTAAAAGATAACAGTTCCTAATTAAGGTTTGTAGTCACAGAGAAAAACTCTGAAATTTGCTAGAGTTGATTTGCGGCAGGACTGTTTCAGTTTTATGTGGCATCCTCGCATGTGAGCTCTTAATCTACCTGAACTTTTGTCAATATCACATGTAGTGGCGGACAATAGCCATGAACAAAGCTCTATATTGTTACAATGATTCATATCTAGAAAAAAGAATTAATCTACGCGGACGAAGTCGTGGGCTATAAAGCTAGTATAATACAAGTACAATTGATTAAATACACATTAATATTATTACAATTTTAAAATGTCATGTTTGTAAAAAATCATTGACAGAATAAAATAAATTGTCCATTAGCCAGTTGTCTATTACATGTTTAAATTTATTGATGGGAAGACACACGAAATAATGAATATTACCTACGTACTAAATATATGGACATAGATAAGAGCTTGTGCAAATAGTATCCACCCTTACCATAATTCATCCTACCTACACTGCGTGAGTATTCAACTTTAAAATTAGTTTTCAAGTATACGCAACAGTTTTGAAATTGTAGGTATATGTGGAAGTTCATCATAGATTATAGCGATAGAAGATTTATATAAAACCTTTTTATCAAAAAAAATTAACCGCCTTCAAAGTACACTAAAAAGTATGAAATAACTCTTATCTGACACTGTTTTGAATTTTTTGTTAAAAATGTTTTACTTATCAATTTTGAGTTTCGTATATGCGTTTGCAATACTTCTCAAGATTCCAAGGTCACTGACCGAGGATGTGCATATCATTGATAAAATTTCGACAATATTGAATAAAGTGCTTCAATCGCGATGTTACTGCTATTTTCCGTTGAGGAATTCCAATTTCCATCATATGTTCAATTTCTATGGTCAGATCACGATAAAATTTATATGAGACCACCTCGGTATCTACCTTGACATAATAAATAAAAATAAAATAGCCTTTTATTTCTCATCAGAAAAAAATGTACAGAATTTTTGTTAAAACAATGATTACAATTAAAATTTCCTTAATATAATAACATAACATAATGTACTTAACATAGAGAAAAAGAAAAAAATATATTATAAGTTATTGATTCACTACATGTTTGCTTTTTATGCTTAGTTAATTGGATATGTTTTTTTTTATTTTTATAAAAAAATTATAATAACTTTTTTTATTTTAATAACAATTTATAATTAATGCGATGAGAACCCCTCCTTGAGAGTAAAGGCCTTCTCCAGGTTCTTCCACCTCTCTCTGTCTCTAGCTATCGAGGGCCACTCGCTTCCAGCTATGGACTTTAAATCATCAGCCCATCTAGTGCGGGGTCTGCCTTTCGCTCGTTTTCCTTCCGGCCCACTCCACTCCGTAACACGCTGCGTCCATCGCTTGTCTTGAACTCTGACTATGTGACCTGCCCACTTCCATTTCAATTTCAAGCATTGGTTTAAGAAACAAATAAATTTGGTTTTTGCTCTTATTTTGCTGTTGCGGACTTTATGTAATTTTCTTATTTTTAATATTGATCGTTCCATCGCTGTTTGGCATGTTTTTATCTGTGATTTGATGTGGTTTGTGTAGGTCCAGGTCTGAGAGCCATATGTTAGTCATTTTGAGATATAGTGGCATATTGCTTTTAAATATTTCCTTTAATGACCAGTATTTATTCCATGACATATTAACTCTTCGTGTGATTTCTTCGGAGTTATTGTCAGCGTGGAACGACAACTGCTTTCCCAGATATATATAAGTACCAGCATACTCCAGAGCCCCATCTCCAATTATCATAGGTATTTTTTGAGAGTTTGTCATTAATTTAGTTTTGCTGTTGTTCATCTCCAATCCAATTTATTCACTAGCCGTGTAGAGGGACTGCATCATGTTTTCTAGTTGCTTACTTGATTCCGAGAATAATATAATGTCATCTGCAAAACGGAGATGACTCAAATATTTACCTTTTACGTTGATACCCCTTTTGTCCCAATTTAGTGTTTTAAATACTTCGTCTAACACTGCAATAAAAAGCTTTGGTGAGATTGGGTCCCCTTGTTTGACACCTCTTTTTATTTGGATTATTGGTCCAGTTTTTTCCAGTCTAACTCTACTTAAGCTGTTTTGGTAAATATTTTTTAATATTGTTATATATGTATGGTAAATTTCGTTTGCATGTAGAGAGTCCCAGATAGCAGTGTGTGACACGGTATCAAAAGCTTTTTTGTAGTCAATGAACGCCAAATATAATGGCTTTTGAAACTCTTTGTATTTTTCCAATACTTGTTCTACCGCATGGATGTGATCCGTAGTAGAGAAGCCTTTACGAAATCCCACTTGCTCTATTGGCTGGTTCTTTTCTATCTGACTACTTATTCTGCGTTGAAGGCCGGCTGAAAAAAGCTTGTAAGGGCACGGAAGTAAACTAATTGGGCGGTAATTACTTATATCATTTGGGTTTCCTTTCTTGTACAGTAGGATAATATGTGACTCTGTCCATTGACTTGGTATTTTACATGTGTTTTTAATTAGATTAAACAAATGAGCGATAGGGCCAGCCAAAAACTCTGCAGCCACCTTCAAAGCTTCGTTTGGGATTCCGTCAGGACCTGGACTTTTTTCATTTTTTAAACATCTTATTTCTTGTAATATCTCTGCTTCAGTCCAGTCCAAAATCGGATGCTGACTCTGAGCACTGTGCTCCGGTTGCGCTCGAATTGCGTCAATTCGACTTCCCTGATTATACAACTCCTTGTAGAAATTCGTCGCGCTATTAAGAATGCCATCTCTACCAGAAAGCTCTGAGTCCGTTCCCAGATTGGACATCCATGTCCTGTGTGTGGTAAGTTCTTTATGTGGTCGTTTGATGCTACATTTTTCTTTAATGTTCTTTTCTATGATGAAAGTTCTGTGTTTTTCGTAGTCTTTTTTAATACTCTTGCTAGTTACTTTATAAAGTGTGGACAGTTCTTTTTTCATGGTACTTGATTTTTTTTGTGGATTTGTAGTTCGTGGCTACCTTGACATATTACAGTTTAAACGATCTAAGTCGCATAAGCCGTTTCGGAATTAATCGGTGAACATACAAATAAAAAAGAAATACATACAGTCGAACATAGAACCTCCTCCTTGAATTCGGTTAAAAATGCAACTATCGCAAAGATCTTTGATTGATAACATTATCTATATCAGTCAGATATAACATCGCTAGCATGAATTAATACCAGATTTATCGATATGATCGCTTTTCAGGGGATTTTTCAAATAAATATTTATTGCCTTACATAAAATATATCGGAAAACTGCAAGGTCTGCAGGTGTTTATTAAAAATAAAGGAAAGGTAACTGACGAAGCAAAAACTGTTCTAACCTCATTGAAAATTAAATGAGTTTTACCGCCTTATAGGGAACGGCACTTTACAAAATTTAATCAAATTGAATAACACCATTATTTTTACGTACCTACAACATTCAATATTACGTTTCTCTGGAGTATGTTTTTTAAATAAAGATTAAGGTGAAGTCATTTATTCTATCTAGCTACTGAAGTTTGGAGGTCATCATTCAAGTAATAAGAACTGGCAGGTAACAATCAAATAAATTATCCACGAACGTATCATATATTGCCGAATAATATTCAAACATTTTGAAATAGACTCAGAATAAAATCAAAAACAGCGGTGATTTTCGTTTGTGTTGAGCGACGCAATGCTCGTGACAACAATTTGAAATGTTATGTTTTAAATGTAAAAGTTTCTTGATTTGTATGAGAAAAGATTTACTCGAAAAATGTGAGTAATTCTTTCTTTGATCAATATGATATATATACGGCATCAATAGAAGGGAAAACCTATGAAAAACAGAGGCTATTGGTATCACTAAGATAGGTACTCGTAATACGAAGAGAAATAATAATTTATTATTATTACGTAAATCCACAGATAATCTGTGCGTAAATCCATCAGCCTTAAAACGAGCACCTGGTACTTACAGGTTTGCTTTATAATGCTTCTTCTCCGAGTGAAGTTTGCGGGTTTTGTGGTCAATTAGTACTGACTGCGCTAAAACTATGTAGTTAGTTCCCTTTCAATTTATGAAACCGCAGTATCCTAATCCTAACTAATATTATAAATGCGAAAGTAACTCTGTCTGTCTGTCTGTTACGCTTTCCCGCTTAAACCGCTGAACCGATCGCGATGAAATTTGGCATGCATATAGCCTATGGTATGGAGAAGGTCATAGGCTACTTTTTATCCCGGGAACGCGGGTGAAACCGCGCGGGTCAGTAAATAATAAATGTAAATGATCGAAACTCTTTGTCATTTATTTTTGCATGTTAACTATGTATTTCTTTTAAGTATGTTCGTAAAATATATACAGGATAATCGGACAATGTTGAAAGATTTTATAGCCTCTTGAGAAAATGACACTTTTTGAAAATAAAAATATTTTATCAAGACATGAGATAGTAGACCTCTGTAATTGTTTTGTTTTAACTTTCGTTGATCAATTTAGCTTGATATTCTTTTTCTTGTTTAGTTGTTTTATTCGCTCAAAGAGCAGCTTGACTGGGGAAGTACCTGCACCTTACAGATTACCGCAGCCAAATAACTTTATGTTGTGTAAAGTTGTGTTCCTGCGCGTGAGTAAGGTCGCCAGAGCTCATAGGGGGGAAAGGTCGGTAACGCGTGAGCGATGCTTTGTGATTTGCAAGCGTCCATATGGCTACGGTAACCATTTACCATCAGGCGGGCCGTATGCTTGTTTACCGAATTAGTCGTATAATAAAAAAGTTACTTTTCCAGCACTAATTTATAGTAGGCACTTAAGTTTTAATTACAGTAAGTTTTTTTATCAGACTGTACTACTCGGCATTAAATAGTATTATTTTAGTAAATACCTAAATAATTCTATAGAACAAGCAGCCAAACTAATATCGGAGTGAACATATTGCCGTGACACTGTTGTTAGGTATTCCCAACAACAAGCATGAGTTATATGAATTTCGGACAGAGAGAATGAAATAATACCTTATTAGCTGGTAATAAATAGTAGTTTTGTGACATATTTTACTTGCTTTGCTTTTTAAAAAATAGAAATGGGTTTGGCAAAAATTTCACCTTTTTTTAATGGATGATGTAACCAAACAAAAAAACCTAAGAAAATTATTCCAAATCCAAAGTCTATGCTCAGTATTTTTTGTGGAGACAGAGCTACAGTTTTCTCTTTCTTAACGAGAACAAACGTGGTTTAATATAAACCATTATCTCAAAAGCAAAGACATTTCAGTGACCATTATTATTTTCAAAGCGACGACGGCCATTTTACCACTTCATCGAATGAAATCCAATCCACTCACTATGATCCAATTTAAATCGCCATCGCTTGCAGCATCCCTTTTTTGTAATCCTTTTGAATGTATGGATTACTTTTACACAAACATCGGTCCACTTTCTTTTTATTTAAACTCTTGCTTTTTTTGTTTCCATGATTCAAATACAAGAGACCTCCAGTGTCTTCAGATTTGTAAAAAGGGATAGGATGAATAAATAAATATTATTAGATTAATATTTTCGTGACTCGGAATCTATAAGTAGCATTGCATATCGAAATATTCTAATTTATAATTTAGCATTTCAAAACTTACACTTGTTACTATACTCATGTATTATTTAATCAAATAATTAATCTACGTTATAACAAAACAAACAAAACTAAAACTATAAAGTAACTACTACCAACTTAAATAACCTAATCTAACAAGCCGCTAACATAGTAGGCAACGTTCCCAAAATACTGGCTGCATTGCCAAGTTGTATGGCAATGCTTAATCTTTGCCCAAAATAAAAACTAGCATTTTGGTCAAGTATTGCATCGACCAGACGTCCCGATCCTGGTCCCCATGGTTCAAGCGTTTCAACCCCAAAAGCCTCAAATATGTATGTACCTACCTACTCTTCAAAGGATTATGGAACTATTTGACTTACCTTTATTAAACGACTAAGTATGTTGACTTTGCTTTTCGCTAATATAATATTTTTCTGAGAACTATCAATACTAGTTTGGATTTACCTAGTGTGTTCCGGTGAGTAGGTAGGTACCTATATTAAATGTCATAAGCAAACATCATACTGATTTTTATAAATTCCTGTCTCCTGTTTCATGCCGGTGGCACGTCAAATAAACACACTCAAATGAAACACATACGATTTGTGACACGTCGACAGTTGAGGGGCTTGTTTTGATTTGCCATGACATGACATGTTAACAGCAGAGGGGGTAGTTAAACTTCCCAATTAAAAAAAGACGTAAGTATCCCATATGTATGCTTTGAGCGGGACGATTACTTTGCTTACGCGGCAGCAGTTTAAAAAAATAACGACTATGATGAAATTTACCAGAAGTTAAATAAAAATCATCCCGTTCCTAACATAAAATTTGGGCATGCAAATAATATGGGAAAAGAATTTTATGTTCATAGTTATAATTAATGACATGGCCCACGGGTCTATTCGAGCACATATACAGGGTGTTGTTTTGGTCGGCGACGAGCGACCCAGGAGCGGTAGTACAAAATATATATTCCCCAAAAATGGACTTAATTCCATTAAATACTGTAAATATGTTGAGAAATACCTTATTCAATTTGAAATAAAATTACCGCAAAGTATGGTTACTAGGCACGTGCACAGTCTAGAGCTAGGCGCAAGCCGCCATCGGCCCACCCCTTTACTCCCTCGTACTCCCGTTGAGTATTATGTCTACACTTTAGCTTATTACATGATTTTCAAAATAATATTTTTTTTTATTTTTATTATTAAAAAAAAATAAAGTATTTTTTTTATATTTTTTTTAGCACCAGTATCATTTGTATTATCGACCCTGAGTCGCTCGTCGCTGACCAAAACAACGACCTGTATATGTATAGACCCGTTACATAACATGAGTTTAGTTCGCGAAAGCTTAAAAAGAATTATATGTTGTACCTCCCAATGTACAGTGGCGGAATGAAAAGGTTCGTCAGTTTTCAACTAGATTCATTCAACGTATCATGAGCACATTTTGAAACTGAATACAGAGAATACACTGAATTAGAGAAAATAATGATTTAACTGTTCGTTATCAAAGTTCAAAATTATTCAGATCAAAGATGTTCGACTGTTTATCTTGTCAATAAGTTTATTTTATTTTATGTTTTGATAAACTAAAACCTTCTTATTGGTTTAACCTGCTATTGTTATGTATGTCAATTTAAAATTCTAAACAGGGCAATGTCATCATTGAGGAAACTTAATACGCCATTAATTGTGTTTGACGTGATGTAAAAACAAGAAAAACCTTATTCGATAGCAAACGTCACATTTATGTAAATGTTAGCAGCACTGTTAGGAACCTCACTGGTAATATGTTGGTACATATAATAAAATTGATTCTTGCAATTTGGTGCAAGCGAAAACCAACTCTAAGGTGACGAACCTTTTCATTCCCTGACTGTACGTACTAACACGGCAATTAAACACCCATAAGTAAGTCCTATGTTTCCTAAACTTCCATAATCGGAAAAAGGATATCGGAAATGCAATACCGTCTGTAATCCTATATTTTTATCCGGTACCAAGCTTCATTCACATACAGCTGTTACATCTTTTCAAGTGAAAATTGTAAATCATTGTATAATACTGTTTTTATTATTATCGATGGTGGCGACATCTGGCGTCACGAAATCGCAACATCTGCGAGAGATTCCAACTCTTTGTAATCCGCCCACGGTCGGTACAAATGCCTGTTTACTGATTCAGAGGCCTTTTTCATGAAAACTTGGAAGTGATCTTAGAAATTGGTTTTATTTGCGCGTTTGGCTAACATATCAAAACTTTGGCAATATGATGTTGAGAGGGTGATTTTGATTTAGTTGCATGCTTAAAGCACAATACTAGCTAGGTATCAATAAGGCGCCAATCCCACAGAGAGAGTTCTAGAGTTCCGCGTTCGGAGTTCGGCATTCCGTGTTGACTATTGTGCACACAGCAAGCAGTCTAGAGTTCTAGAGTTCTGCAATATTCGCCACTGATCACACATCATACACTTTTTTTTATTTTCAAAGGCGCCACATAGCTTACAATCAACGCGGAATGCAGAACTTGGAACTCGGAACTCTAGAACTCTTTTCAGTGGGATCGGCGCCCAAGTGTTTATCTTTGTTTTGCAAGTAGAAATACTGATATCTTTTGTTTTTCTTGCTTCACGATTTTGTCTTTGATTAACATATATAAATGTAACTAGGCTCTTAATAATAGAATAGAATAGAACTGTATTGTACACAGTATACAGCAAATAGGTACAGTGTCTACCCATGTCGGGCATACAATACGACTAATACTTTTTAACCGACTTCAAAAAAAGGCGGAAGTTCTCAATTAGGTTGTATGTTTTTTTATGTTTGTTACCTCGGAACTCCGTCATTTATTAACTGATTTGGATTTTTTTTGTTTGGAAGGTACTTTCCGTTTAATCCCATCAGCTTAGAGTTTGATTACTTTTTAGTGTACTTTGAAGTCGGTTTAAGTTTTTTGTAAAACAGTTTTCAATTATTTTAAGAATGTACACAAGTCCCAATACAATTTTCATGCCTGAACAAAAACAAATAATCCGCAGGCAATTCTTCCGGGTAATGCACATTATTCATTAATTACCATGCAGGCATATAAATAGTTAATTAATCGCGGCCAACAGAGCGTTTATACTATATTGATTCGATTAAGTATTCAACACCTTTTCTTTATGACAAAATAAATATGTATGTATTGTCTAAATGAAACAGTTTTTATATAGGGTGTAACGGAAAGGGTATATACATCCGAAGAGGATGAAGACTACATCAGGTACAGACTTTTTTAAAAAGTTTCAGCTCAAAATAAATTACTTAAAAACTCAAACCTTTTTGGATTCAAGTTTATTGAATTCAAATCATAACCAACATGTCACTGGTCAATGAGGGTCATAATCATTTTGCGTCCCTTGCTAATACTTTTATCTTACGCGATCTGTGCGCCCAGTATCAAAAAAGTGGATTTCCGTTACACTATGTATACCTGCTTCGGAACTGCGAGTTTTTTCTCGGTTAAAAATAGAGTGCATTTCTGATTTTAGATTTGGACCCATGAAGTGGAAAATCAGAGCCAATGAAACCAAATCGGTCCACGTGACATTCACAACTAGACGAGAAACCTGTACACCAGTCTTACTTAATTCAGTTCAGGTGCCTCAAGCTGACAAAGTTAGATACTTAGGCCTCCACCTGGACAGACGACTTACCTGGAAACACCATATCTTTACCAAACGCAAGCAGCTTGTTCTCCAACTCCGCAAAATGTACTGGTTACTAAGCAAAAAGTCCCAGCTTAGCCTTTGCAATAAGACTTTGCTGTACAAAGCCATAATAAAGCCAATATGGACATATGGCATACAGCTGTGGGGAACAGCATCTCACTCAAACATAGAGATAATCCAGCGATTCCAATCTAAAATGCTGAGAATATTAACAGATGCCCCGTGGTATGTAACAAACGACACACTATATAGAGACCTCGATATACGGCCTGTGAAAGAGGAAATCGCTGTGATGACCAAGACATACAAAAAAAGAATTGATATACACCCCAACCATCTAGCTAATACATTAATGTCAAAAGGATTGAAAAATCGTAGATTGAAAAGAATCTTACCACAAGACAACTTAGTGTAATAAATCTGGGCTCATCGATGGACGTGCCCTAAATCAACCCATAATATTGACACGCGAAGCAGCTGAATGTCCTTCAATGTGACAGATTGCTGCGAATAAATTGGGACAAAAAAAAAAAAAAAAAAAAAAAAAGATTTGGACCTATAAAATCTCGAAATATCTATTACTTAATTATAACAAAACCCGGTTATGTTTTGGTTTTACTATAAAACTGAAACAAACCCATAAAGTTGAGTACCATAAAAATTCAGTTTAACGACACTAACAAACATTTTGAAATGCAAAACTTATTGTATTCCAAGAATTACAATGTTCGCAATATGGCAGCGAGTCTTACATTTCGTCTTATAATAAGAGAGAAGATCGACCATTTAACCTCTTGACCCATCGTAATAAAGTTAGTAAGTAAGGCGGGAATTTCATTACCTACAGTTGCGATGACTTAACTCATCAAAGGAACTAATGATAGGCACAGGCAATAAAGTGGAGTGGATCCTTCACTTAATTGATTAAGAGGGTTATAATTGATGCAAAAATCATACCTACTGTGGCGGACTGCGGACATCATTCTTGCACCACAACAAGAATTATCGCTCCGCTTACCGCTCCGCTCATAAGAAAAATAAACTTGGGCCAACACCTTACAATCCGAACAGCGAGCGACGAGTGCCGGCCGACGCGTATGCACCTAACTTCACTCCGTTTTTCACTACTCGCGCGCATAGCTTCACTCATTACTTGCTGTTTACATTATTGCTGTTATTCATTTATATTCCTTTCTCTCATTTCATGTATTAGTGCTTATTTCATTCTTCATTAAATCCATCTTTCTATCTACATAATAATAATATTCATTCTTCGTCTTTCGTGTTAAATACTTTCATAACCTATCATAAATTCTTTCATACCGTATCCTTCTGATCAAGAGGTAAGTTTGAAGTGTGGAGACCTAAGAGATATCTACGGGTCCTGCACTACATTGGTGACCACCGATATTTGGATTACGCCTTGTTTGGATTCATAAAGGAACAATCTCGACTTGGGTCCAAAGTACAACTTGTAAGGATCTGGCCCAAGTCATAAGAGGTGAGCGATTTTTTATTCCACTATGTCCAACCCGAATACGAATGACGATTTTAAAGATGTGGAAATTGATGTGCCTTCTGAAGTTGTAAGAGTTGGCGTAAGACTACCCGCATTTTGGCCAGAAGAACCAAGATTATGGTTTTACCAAGTAGAAAGTCAGTTCACGCTTTCCAAAATCACTTCCGATGACACGAAATTCTGTTATTTGGTAGCACAACTGGAGCATCAATATGCGGCTGAGGTTAGAGACATCATCGCCAACCCACCTTCAATTAATAAGTACGATAAATTAAAAACTGAACTTATCAAACGACTTTCAGCATCTCAAGAGAAGCGTGTGAAGCAGTTGCTCATGCATGAGGAGCTTGGTGATAGGAAACCGTCGCAGTTCCTGCGCCACATGCAGAGCCTGGCTGGTCCATCAATACCTACGGATTTTTTGAGAACCATTTGGTCTAGTCGGTTACCATCTAACATCCAAACCGTCATTGCTTCACAGACCAATTTACCTCTGGACAACTTAGCGGACTTAGCAGATAAGGTACATGAGATAGCCCCTTCGACGCCACAGGTGGCTAGTACATCAACGGCATCACACCCTGCTCCACTGTACAATGACCTAGCCAGACAAGTAAGTGAACTGACTAAACAGGTGGCATTACTAACATCACAGGTGGCTAGTGGAAGGAATTCAAGGCCAAAGAACCGATATAACAATCGCTCACGCTCACGCAGCCGTTCTCGCCCACAGCAACCTCCATCAGATCACCCTCATTGTTTTTACCACTTTACATATGGTACAAAGGCAAGAAATTGTAAGCAGCCTTGCACCTTTCCAGCGGAAAACTCTCAGGGCGGTCGCAAGTAGCGGCCAACGACTGCCCTTCACCAACAGGCCGTCTATTTGTAACTGACCGGACATCCAAAATGCAGTTCCTCGTGGACACTGGCTCAGACCTGTGTGTTTTTCCTCGGTCAGCAGTTAAGACGCCCTGTACTAAATCTAAATATGACCTTGTAGCTGCTAACAATTCAGTCATACACACTTATGGTCCTACACGACTCCATCTTGACTTTGGTCTTAGACGAGATTTTGTCTGGAGCTTTACCATAGCAGACGTTACGAAGCCC
Organism: Polyploca ridens; assembly: GCA_951394255.1. Classification (NCBI taxonomy): domain Eukaryota; kingdom Metazoa; phylum Arthropoda; class Insecta; order Lepidoptera; family Drepanidae; genus Polyploca; species Polyploca ridens. Next base: position 11,278,021 of record OX596251.1, on the reverse strand, counting down.
ATCATTGGTGTAGACTTACTTTCCTTCTATAACTTGCTCGTAGACTGTAGAAGACAGCGCTTGATAGATGGTGTGACATCCATGTCTGTAAACGCAACTACTTCGGATTCATCTGATGACATCACATCCATTAAAGCCGTTACTGGAGAATCTGACTACCACCAACTTCTGCGGGAATTTCCAGAAATTACCCGTCCAGCAGGTGTGTTCTCTCCGCCTAAACACAAGACACTTCACCACATAAGGACTACTCCCGGACCACCAGTCTCATGTAAGCCTCGTCGTCTCGATCCAATTCGATTACAGGCAGCTAAAAAAGAGTTCGAGGACATGATAACAAGTGGAATAACCAGACGCTCAGAAAGCCCATGGTCTTCTGCTCTCCACTTGGTGAAGAAGAAAGATGATGGATGGAGACCTTGTGGTGATTATCGTGCACTCAACGCAAGAACTATACCCGATCGATACCCTATACGTCACATACACGATTTTTCTCATCAGCTTTCAGGATGTTCAGTTTTTTCAACAATCGACCTCGTGAAAGCTTACAATCAGATTGCTGTAAATCCTAGTGACATTCCCAAAACTGCTATCACTACGCCTTTTGGACTGTACGAATTCACTTACATGACTTTTGGTCTTCGAAACGCAGCCCAAACCTTTCAAAGGTTCATTGATGAGGTTCTTCTTGGTCTAGACTTCTGTTATGGGTATATTGACGATATCTTGGTCTTCTCTAGAGGGAAAATGGAACACCTGATACATCTGCGGCAGCTCTTTGAACGCCTCAAGCAGTTTGGCATCCTTGTCAATACATCCAAATGTACACTTGGACAAGAAAGTGTTACTTTTCTTGGATATAACGTATCAGCAACTGGAACGAAGCCACTGTCTACGAAGATTCAGGCTATTGAGGAGTTTCCTGTTCCAAAAACTGTCAAAGAGCTACGACGCTTCTTAGGAATGCTTAACTTCTATCGTCGTTTCATTCCAAACGCAGCTCGATTTCAGGCACCCTTGCACGCTGTATTGGCTGGTCCAAAGGTTAAAGGTTCACAGCCGGTAGAAATGACACCAGACTTGCTTCAAGCATTCAGAGAATGCAAAACCTCTCTCTCTGAAGCTACATTACTGGCCCATCCAGATCCATCAGCGGAACTAGCTATTGTTACTGATGCCTCAGATGTGGCAATCGGAGCTGTCCTCCAGCAACATGTAGATGACAACTGGCAACCACTAGCATTTTTCTCTCACAAGCTCTCCACGTCTCAAAAAAAGTATAGCCCGTACGACAGAGAACTCTTGGCTGTGTACGAGGCGATCAAATACTTCAGATACATGATAGAAGCTAAAATATTTGCCGTATTTACTGATCATAAACCACTAACTTTTGCGTTCACAACTAACAGGGAAAACAATTCGCCAAGACAGTTTCGATATCTCGATTTCATCGCACAATTTACCACTGATGTGAGATACATACCTGGTCACGAGAACGTCGTTGCAGATGCCCTCTCTCGAGTTGAAGAAATCTCAGCATGCATCGATTATCAGGACCTCGCAAGATTTCAGGAGAACGATCCAGAACTGCGAGACCTGCTATCCCATGGTACTTCTCTACAGCTCAAAAACATCAATGTCGAACAATGTAAATCACCTATTTATTGTGACATGTCCACTCAACCACCTCGACCTTACATAACTCCAGAGCTAAGAAGACAAGTGTTTGACATGATTCACAATTTACATCACCCAGGAAGAGCAGCTACTGTACGACTGGTCACTCAAAGATTTGTTTGGCCAGGGATTCGTAAACATTGTAGAGAGTGGGCACGACATTGCTTAAAATGTCAACAAAGCAAGATTTCCCGCCATACAATCTCCCCTCCTGCCACCTTCCTTACTCCTTCCTCACGTTTTTCACACATCCACCTCGACATTGTAGGCCCGTTAACCCTTTCGTGTGATTACAGATATTGCCTCACCGTCATCGACCGATTTACCCGATGGCCTGAGGCATTTCCTCTCAAGGATATCACGGCAGAGACTTGCGCGGCAGCCCTGGTGTCTGGTTGGATATCCCGCTTCGGCTGTCCTGCTCGGGTGACAACAGACCGAGGTCGCCAGTTCGAGAGCAATCTCTTCAAAGCTCTCACGGCCTTGGTCGGTGCGCGCCACTTCCGCACCACCGCCTACCATCCAGCAGCCAATGGGATCGTCGAGCGACTACATCGCCAGCTAAAGGCGGCGATAATGTGCCATACCTCCTCGCAGTGGACTGAAGCTCTGCCCTTAGTTCTCCTTGGTATGCGCAGCTCCTGGAAGGAAGACCTTCAGACCTCACCTGCGGAACTTGTCTATGGTGAACCACTTCATCTACCAGGACAATTTCTATCTCCCATTGATGACTACACTACAGCTGATGTTACAGAGTACTCCAACCGTCTTCGCTCTCATATGGCTAAGATAACACCGCGACCAACGTCATGGCATTCATCATCACCTTTTTATATACCACGAGACTTATCGACTTCATCCCACGTGTTCCTGCGGCTAGATCGTGTAAGAAAACCCTTAGAAGCACCATACGTCGGCCCCTTCAAAGTTCTACATAGACAGCCTAAATTCTTCACAATAGATGTTAAAGGAAAGAAGACTAACGTCACTGTTGATAGGCTGAAGCCGGCGTATCTAATAAAAGAACCCCAAATTTCGCAACCTGCTCAATCAACTCTTCCATCTACGACTGAAACCTTCGCAGAAGAGAAGAGAACAAGAAGCGGCAGAAGAGTGCGCTTTCCCGATTTCTATCGACCGTAGTTACGGTCTGGCCAGGGGGAAGATGTGGCGGACTGCGGACATCATTCTTGCACCACAACAAGAATTATCGCTCCGCTTACCGCTCCGCTCATAAGAAAAATAAACTTGGGCCAACACCTTACAATCCGAACAGCGAGCGACGAGTGCCGGCCGACGCGTATGCACCTAACTTCACTCCGTTTTTCACTACTCGCGCGCATAGCTTCACTCATTACTTGCTGTTTACATTATTGCTGTTATTCATTTATATTCCTTTCTCTCATTTCATGTATTAGTGCTTATTTCATTCTTCATTAAATCCATCTTTCTATCTACATAATAATAATATTCATTCTTCGTCTTTCGTGTTAAATACTTTCATAACCTATCATAAATTCTTTCATACCGTATCCTTCTGATCAAGAGGTAAGTTTGAAGTGTGGAGACCTAAGAGATATCTACGGGTCCTGCACTACACTACCTATAGGTATAATAATCATTATATAGGTAGGTATAATTTTCGTAATCTAATGAAATTCACAATATTTTTTAGTTATTATGATACTAGTTGTTCATATGATTTTACCTGCATGCTTGTATGGAATGTCATCATATAGGTAAAAAAATATTAATTAACAAACTCAATTTATAATATTTTTTACCACTAAGTTAGTATACAAGCATACGGTACGCCTGATGGTAAGTGATTTCCGTAGCCTATGGACACTTGCAACAACAGGGGTATCAATCGCGAGTTGCTGACCCTGCGGAAATCTCTTCACACCCTTTTTGAAGAACCCCATGCTCTACTCCCTGGAGATAACCAAAATATACTATATTAGTGATAATAAAGTATATTTTTAAGTTATTAATAATTATAAGTTACCATAATAAGCTCTCATTCTGGTACTAACGTAACCTCTGTTTCCAACTCGAATACCTTACCATTATAAATAATCATTACCAATTGTAAATTAAAAATAAATAAACAAAAGCGAAAAAATAGACAAATGGTATAAGAAACTCAATTAAGTCTGAGTATAAATCAAGACTTCGATTTGTTTTTTTTTATTTGCGAGACAAACTAGCCCGAACGAAGCAAAAAAAACCAACGTAAGTGAATACCGTTCGGAAGCTAAATTGTTTTCCCAATCAGACGCTGAGAAATAAGATGTTCTCGGTGTTTTTACTGGGTATTTTATCGGGTCTTTTAAAACACTGCAAAGTAGTGCAGCCAATGAAGTACTTATCAAGTATGAAAATGAATGACGGGTCCGTCATAATGTAAACTTCTATAAATAAATACGATTTTTGAAGGCAACAAAAACCTCCAAATAAAATTACAAGGAAATGATGTAGGTAGATGTATTTAGGTACTAGAACTATTAATCTGAAAACCACCAATACACACCAGTCAGTCATCTACACGGGTAATACTAACTTCTACCAAGTACTCTACTTGGGCAATACAAGCCAACGCTTTCGTTACGCCAGTCAACATCTCTGAGATGTGATATGAATTATAGAAAACCAGCTTTCGTCCCGCGGGTTCACCCGCGTTCCCGAGGGATATAAATGTTTTCCCGGCATAAAAAGTATCCTATGTGTTAATCCAGAACATATTCTATCTGTGTGCTAAATTTCATCCAAATCCGTTCAGTAGTTTTTGCGTGAAAGAGTAACAGACATTTAACACAATAAACATCTTCACATCCTTACAAACTTTCACATTTATAATACCTTCGTTCCCGACAAAAAGTAGCATAGGTATGACCTTCTCCATACCATAGGCTATGTGCATGCCAAAATTCATCGTGATCGGTTGAGTAGTTAAGGTATGAAAGCAAAACAAACAAACTCACATTCGCATTTATAAGATAATAGGATTTAAACAAACAATAAAAATAAAATAAAATAAAGTATTACAAATAGGTACGTTTGTTATCTTCAAGTTTCATACAAATCCGTGCAACCGATACGGAGCTGAGTAGCAACAAAAATACATACACAAACTTTCGCGTTTATATAGTTGGATAACTCCTAAATAAATCATTGTGTACGTTATCTTAACGGCCTTTTAGTACCTTGATACAAGACATGGCACAATTTAATACAGTGCTAAACAAAAATTATCGCTGCGTTCAAAATAAATATATAATTTCATTATCAACACGGCCAGAATATAAAGTTATGGAGGGAGATGTCAAAGGCAGTATGCCATTAATTCCCGCGTGGGGAAACGACAGCAGAACGCTGCCAAAAACTGTAAAATAATCGCTAACTCCGAAACAATAGTCGGAAAGCCGACTGCGAACATTATTTGTCTTACAAAGTTTTATTTCAGTCAAGAGCCACGCAAAGTATTTTGTCTGATAAGTGAAGAATAGAAGAATATATTTAAAGCAAATGGGCTCGCGGATGGGACGTGCATGAAATAGTGCCTAGTGGTATTTCAAATCGAGCGTTTCGATGCTTCGGAAGGCACGTAAAGCCGTTGGTCCCGGTTATCACTTAATTGTGATAGTCGTTAAGCTGGTTGGAGGCCTACTAAGGTGGATTGAAAACTCCAACAGTAGGTTGACCACTAGCCTACCTCCACCGATCCGCAGTGAGCACACGTGCTGGAGTAGGCCATTCCCTTTCACCCTAATTTGTGAAAATAGACCTGTGCTTAGCAGTGGGATATTATAGGCTGATGATGATGATAAAATATAAGTTTGTAATTTGCGGTATGGCAAGTTGCATTAAAAGCTTTATAGAACCTTACACTTTATTCACATGGGAACCGTTTTTAAAGGTAATAAAAAAATCTAAATGGGGACTAATCACCTCTTTTTAAGTTACGATTGTCAATAAATACAAAAATTATATCACATAAACTAAAATAGCCTGTAGAAGATAATTTAATAAAGTTCGTAAATAACGGAAGATGAGAATCGATTTCAACCATTCGCCAGCATTTATTTTTGGATCAGCCGCTAGCAAAATGTTTGCCAAAAGGCGCGACGGAAGATCAACAGCCTGCTTTATTTATGGCAGTTGATTTAGCTCTTATTTTTATGGCTTAGAAAGCCTATAACCAAGTAAGTTAATGGCGATGTGATTTTTATTTAGTTCATGTTAGTTTTAGATAAAAGAGACATGCCAATTACCAGGTAAAATTACAGAATTCACGCCTACTTTAATTACGTACTTTAATGTAGCCGCAGACGGGCTTCAAGTATTAATTAAAGTATCTGAGGCACAGTTCACATAACAAGTTAAGAGTTTTAAAGGTACAATACAACCTTACTATAGCATATACCGAAGTTCAATTAATGCATTCTCCTGAGGCTCAATTAAGGCAATATTGTGGGATGAATTGAAACCCGTTTGTTGACATAACGAAGCTATTGTTACTCTCCTCTATCTCTATTGTATATATAATAGCTACTAACGCAGGTATTGTACCTCAATGTAAATAGCTCAATGCGGAATTTAGGTACTCTCCAGTAAGGTCAAATCTTATAAACAACTCCAATAAGATTTGGGAGAGTCTCTCTGACTTCACTGAAGAGATCAAACTTGAAAGTTTAATAGCACTTTAGCCTGGGTTAATTTCTATCACTATAATATCACTTTACTTGAGAGCCAGTTCTATTTTAACCCGTTGGTTCTCGCGAGGGACGCGCGTCCTATTATAACAATTGATGTATTGTTTTTTTTAGTTTTAACCGCGAGCTAAGCGATTAAGCTTGTGTTTAACACCTTTGGTCATATCACTTACTATGGTAAGATTATGGATTGCACACATATGTTTGGTATCCATAAAACATAACCATTACCACCTTTTCATATTAATTTATATGAATAAAAATCAATCGACACATGTATATAAAAGCATCACTTCAGAACGGCTCGACTGATTTGGCTGATTCCTTTTTTGTTGTAATCATAATTGTCAGGACAAGGTTAGTATAAAAGATTTTTTTTTTAAATGTAACGGACAAATTGGAAATTTCACCCGGGCGACGTCTCGGGAATGAATGAATTTTTGCGATTTCTTTTTTGCCGATTGTCTTATACGGGTTAGCCAAAACAGATGTACGTGGACGTACCTAATTACTATAGTTATCAACAATATAATGATCATATCACTATTCAACGCAATACCTACCAAAAATTCAAAAATAAATTTAAGAGACTATTATTTTACTTAATTACTATTTTTTGATCCGAATAAAGGAAATAAAATGAATATATTGTTTAAAGATTATCTTTAAAGTCAGAAAACATGACAAGCGAATTTATATGACTTTTGTCTAATGATACATGAAACTTTTCATCATGGCGTACAACCAACGTAACAAAAAGAAATATGTCTAAAGTGTTGACGGCGCTGACACCACCCGTTGCTTTCTTCATACAACACAGGGGATCTGAAGATAAATGACTCTACTAACATTGCATGGAAGAATACTTTTGAGATATCACACATTTAAGAAGATGAAGACTCATTTTCACCCGACTACGGCGAAACAAAAAGACTACGGCGAAGCAAAAAGGAGAGTTATGATTTTGACCGGTATGTATCTATATGGGTATGTATTTTCATCTGTGCCCCCATAACTTTTATTTATTTATTTATTTATTTATTCATTGCATCACATGTGTGTAGTAAGATGTTAAACAATATGAGAAAGTTCACATGGACCCTGTAGGGCACAGCAATTATTCAGTAATGATAATATAAATTTAAGAGTTAATAACTAGCCTAGAATCATGTTACATACACATTTAGTTTTAAAAGTTATACAATAAAAACAATACAATAAATTAATAAAAATACCTAACTCTCAGTCATGTCACATTTGATAAAGATTAATATATATCGTCAATAAAAACAAAATTAAAATAAATAATGAAATTAAATATCTCATTGAACAATTTAGAAGAGAGAGACTTCTAAACTACTTATCATAATTCGATGAGGTATCGTTAGAAGCGTCTTGATCTATGTGACGTCACATTATATAGCATATGGCGCCCTCTAGAGGATATAAAGTCATGAACTAAAAAAATCTTTTTTTAATTATGAGGTATCAAATTTAATGAAAGTGCGTAATTAGCATACCTCAAAAATATTATATATTGTTACTTGTTGATCACGGCTTTGCTTGCATGCATCCGATAATTAGATTTAGATGAGATTGAACTAACTTTTTATTTAAATTATAACCCCAAAATAATTTAAATAAAAAGTTAGCTCAAAAACTAAAACCAGACTACTGAAAAATCACTCTCTAAAAAGTACGAAACAAGAAAATATTCCTTATTTACCTGTAGTGGTTGATACAGGTACGTAAAAACAAACCAACTAACTAACAAAGGAATGAAATTAATATAGGTAGGTATACAAACATAAAAGAGCTTATCAAAATGAAATTCAATTTTAAATTAGAGCAGTAAAAAACAGAGACAATGAATAGCATGTGCCATCGGATACACGTCACCAATTAGCCAAGTGACACTGAAATGAATCCAATTTGTTCGTAGTTCGCCGCACGCTCATTAAAACCCATACTTTGAATATTTGTGCGACGAATTGTTTTTTTTTTCTCAAAACTAGAGTGATTTCCAATTCGTTGCCGAGCTAAAGGCAAAAGCCTCTCAAGTGCATAGCTACTGCCGGATAATATCGCTAGGTACTTGGCCACTGACTTTCAGCAGACTTGAGGGTAGTAACCTGTTTTACCCTACCCCCGGGCTGTTATTCGTTCAACGAGAATTCATCGTAGGATACACCTGCGTCTATGCATTCCTCGTCTCTACCATTCAGTTGTCCTCTTTATACTGAAAACTCTTTTATACCTAACTAATTGTTATCATCTACATCTACACTAATAATAAAGAGAGAAGATTTGTATTTTTGTTTGTAATGAATAAACTCAACAACTACTGGCCCAGTTTTAAAAATTCTTTCACCTAAGAGGTAGCTAAATTATCACTGAGTAACTGAGTTTCTTTTTTAATAGTGATAAATAAATAGGGATCCTTAGGAAAACTCCAATAATATAACCTAAATTTCACCGGGCGACGCCGGCCACTAACAGCTAGCTTTGCCCCGCGGCTCAGCTCACATTAGCATGATGTCATATAACCTATAATCTTCCTCAAGAATTAGGATTCCAAATGCAAAAATATTTTTTCAAATCCGACAAGTAGCTCCAGAGATTAACGCGTTGAAACAAACAAACCTATCAGCTTATATTGTTATTGAGTTACCGGTTCACATATCGCATTCATTACCACAATTATAATAAACTTATCTGTATTACTACATTAACGTAGGTATAATTACTAAAATTAATTCCACGTATATAGACTTACTCGTGTCTCGAAAACAAATAAAAACCAGTAGGTGAAATTAATTATGAAAAATTGCAATTACATACGGTATGTCTGTAGTTACGCACGGTACCAAGTTACATTGACCCGCCCTGAAATGGGGCATTATCCTTACAGTTACAGGGCTTGGCCACCTCGCCCACTTTACGACTGATGGGAAAATATCATGTTCTACGTAATTCCCTAGAAGACTCGCAAAAATGTTGTAAAACAATGTGATAAATGCTACTATCCAGCTCCGCAGACGGTTTATGTCCTGTGCGGATGGGTTTTTATTTTACACTGATAATAAACTGTGCATGTGATACAATTAATGTTTTGTTGGATTATTATCATTTTTCAACAAAAAATAATACATAATATCCCTATTTAGATCATAAAATTTGTTGTGTTTAAATTTGTATTGTCAAATCAAAAACTCTTTTATTTAGTTAGGGCCCTGATAATGCACTTACGGCGTTTTACTGTTTTACTTGACTATACTTGTACGTAGTATTTATATACTCTTGAGACTATACCATACTATACCGTTTTTATTTATCCTTACTATATATATTAATATTATAAATGCAAAAGTGAGTTTGTTTGTTTGTTACGCCTTCACGCCTCAACTACGGAACGGATTTGTATAAAATTTGGCATACAGATAGGATATATTCTGAATTAACACATAGGATACTTTTTATCCCGGGAAAACATACGATCCCTCGGGAATGCGGGTGAAACCGCACGGGACAGCTATAGAAGATTTATAAAGCAGATAATCTAGGCTACATGAAAACAGGCTCACTTGCGCCAACCGTTAAAACATTATATGGTTAAATATTATATGCCTTAGCCATTTCTCAAATATCTAGCAAAATATTTGATAAATAATTAATATAAATAATAATAAATAATCAAAATATTTATTCATCTCCACAAATTACAAGTTCTTGTACAAACAAATGGTTACGTTATTATAGGTATCTTAATGTAATTTGTGGGAGATCTGGAGCCTAAACTAAGCCGCAGCCTGTATCTTAGAACACCAATTGATTTAAATCATTTAGAGTCAAATAATAATGCAGCTTAGTGATCGTTTTTACAATGCTTGTTTAATTTAGTTTGGCAAAATAAACGTTCTTATAGTCCAAAGTTGTTCTGACAAGAGTCTGCAAGACAACTATCAAGGCTGCGGTAAAACATCAAGACTGGCGACATAAAGTCTACAACGAATGTCTAACACTCCCTTTGGAGAAGGCTGTGAAAAAGAAAATATCATTGTTACTTCCAAACTGCTATGCTGCGACGAAGGTTCCGGGTTCGTATCCTACATTGAGCTTGAGCTTTCGGTAAAGGAAAACATCGTGAGGAAACCATAGCAAGGTGGTAGGGTACTTTAAAGAAACCACTAGACTGGCTAGCACCCTCAAGTGGAAAATCTGTCGCCAAGCACCTATTGGTGCAGACAATAGCACTTGAGAGCCAGTTCCTACTGGGCTTTGTGTGCTTAACACCTTTGGCCACATTATCACTAACCATGGTGAGATTATGTGGGCAAACAGATTTATAAATAGAAAAAATAGCTTAGGTTAAAGTTTTATCCTTATTTAGACAAATAGTTGGATAGATAGATGGATAGATAATACTTTATTCTCTCTTAAAAAAATGTTGCAACACTTTATTATTCAAAGATATTTTTTGGACGGCCTTATCACTAAAAGTGACCTCTACCAGGCAACCTTTGGATGAAGAGAAATTAAATAAACTGTACAGACGGGGGTGAACAATACAACCAAAAATAAATATGGTAAAATACTTACCTATTCTAACGCATGAACACATCTTTATTGAATATTAAAACGTATTATCTTATTTAAAGAAATAGTACCGATAACCGTGATTAAAATGTTTCACAAACTCTACATTCTATTGGATTTATCGTTAAATTATTTAGGTAATTTCCTTTAATTACATGGTATAAAAAGTACATATTTTTTATCGTTACGAAAATTGTGTACCTTTGATAAACAAAATGTACAGATAAGCAACCTGAATCATAAAGAAAATATACCTACTTATATATTTTACCTAACCCTCTAACAAGACAAACAGCAAACTTTATCATAGTTCGCAACTATTGATCAAAATATAGTAAGATATCAAATATGTAGATACCTACAACTTGTTCACGTCGCGACGCAAAGTCTAGCCATCCAAAATTATCTTATTCGTCAAGTCTTACAAAAGATATAATTTTCTCTACATTCTTCTTATTTATTATTATGACCAAAAAGTGAGACTTGACGTGAAATTAAAATGTCTTAATGAGAAATTGTTTTACCGATATAATTTACAGAAAAATTCGTTACCTTCATTTCTTTGAATGAAGGTGGTTTAATAATGGGTTCATATTGATCGCTATACTACTTATATTTATACTCTATGTTGGATCATAGACCTAAAATCAACCTAAAATACTTTAATATTATTCGTGTAGTAATAGATCTATCTTTATTTAATACGGACTTATATAAAAATATATCATAAAAGTTCAACACTTATTTAGCGTACGGCAGTTGTGGAAAAGTAATATTCTAGACAATGCATGTTTCTTCGAAATTGGCTCTCAACTGTATCGACAAGCCTGTAATAGCAATTTTGCTATTGAGCACTGTAATTGTTATTAAAATGGAACATATACTATATTATATAATTGATATTCTTCATACTACAAATAAGTTTAGTATCAAATACTAACTTTCTACCCGCGCTTCGAAAGGGTTGAAACGTGAAAAAAAATCCTTAGTGGATCTAGATTCTGCGGTTTGGGCTATGCGTGTATCTATCAATCTGTCCGTATCTTCTATTGTTATTAAAATAAATAATCAGTGTTCCATGTTTGAAATTTTTCACAGTGAGATAATATACCTAGTAATGATGTTTTAAACTCGGACACATTTATAGCCAACTCGTCATTTACCATACATTTATTGGTGCGTAACCTCATTAGTTGAATGAACTATAATTGACACACCGGCTGACCTATCAATTAAACAGACGCATGAGCAATATTGTCACTGTCTTTCTCCGTAATATCTGAACATCATTCTGTGTAATAGGCACTCCAGATTTTGGTGGGCGGTGGATGGGCGTGAATGAGGCGCAAAAACAAAATGATTAATATTATTAACTACCTATTTTATTTCAGTTGACTACAAGTAACACAAAAGAGAGAGTAATAAAATCTTTATACAATAAGGTTCATTATTGAAATGGAAACGGCTGTTTCACAAGGTAGTTAATCAGAAGAACCTGGTATCCCCAGGGATATTGAAGGTAAACCAAAGAAAGTTTTTTCCGCTCAGATGAATACGTGACGTGAATGATAAGCGCCGAAAATTGAGGAGCGTGATTCTTACATTGATTGCGTTCATATCTAGCAAAGATATAGGTACTTGAGTGATTTAACTAATTATTAATTTGTATTAAGCACTCAAATACGCCACATGATTATTATTATTTTTTTTGAAAGGCTCATTTGGTTGCAAGATATAAAATTATTTTCTTCCAAATTAATATTTTTCGCAGCTTAAAAAAATATTTGTTCTTTACCTAAAATAAATCAGTTCAACAAATAAAAACATTGAATTATTTATTGTAAAAAGTGTTTAAAAAAGGACTTACCTGAACAAACAACGCTGGCCAACACAACAGCTCTAATTGCCCACCACATTTCGGTATATGCCCACGCAACTTACACAGAACACATATAACATAGGCTTTGGGGGAGAAACTTTTTTTCTTCTTTAAACTTTTACGCGGTCCCGGGTCGTCGTGTTATTGATGCGACAGGCGGCGGCGGATCCCGTTATGAAACTACAACGGTCATCCGGCACGATGGAACGAACTGGGTAACCTTTTGACACGCATGCGCGGACATATATGACCTCTACGAGATTGAAACGAAATAAAAGTTGGTAATAAATAAATTCGCACCTACTTTAAATTCGTGCCCCCTTACACTGAATGGTCATATAAATAACGTCACCTTACTGTTAACATATTGTAACTTGTACCTTATTGTCTTCTTCTTCTTTGGATAAATGGCGACTATAGCCATAAGGACAATTCCGCCAATGTCTCGTTAGTTAAAATTAAGTATGTTAAGTTATATTTATATGACTATATAATCAATATATTACTTAACTAAATTGTGTTTTATGAGTAAGGGGATGCCATTTATTTTAATTAGGTATAAAGCAATGACGTGCTTGGTTGAGGATTCGAGGCAATGGTTGGTAATAGTGACGTCGAATTCTGTGGCGAAGGTGGTATAAATGAGCAGGAACTGTAAGTAATGGAAAGCATGGGATTCTTTACGAAGAGTGTGAGGGATTTTTGTATTGCGAGCCCGCCTGAATGATTACCGACCAACTACCCAACACCCTATTGGTGTGTTCTGACGACATAATTAAAAACCCAGTTCTTTTCTAGGCTTTGTGCGCCTACAAAATCAAAATCAAATCAAAATCAAAAAGTCATTTATTCAGTTTAGGCCTTAGTAAGGCACTTATGAACGGTACCGAACCTACCACCATGTAAGTGCGTACACAACATCACGAGCCATACCTAGTCAGTTTTTAGTAAAAACATTAGCTGTCACTGTCATTTGTGTCTAATAAGTTACTTGACCACCAGTTCATTATAATTACTTATAAATTTAACTGGGTTGCCATAGTTCATGCGTTTATCCAGGCATAATGAATGTATAGTTAGGCCGAGGTAACTTCATGTATTGTGAAAACGAAGATAATACTTACTTGCTAAGGAATGAACTTGTCTATGTGTTCGAAATACGCCATTTTTATTACATTAATCTGTTCCTTTTGTGCCTCAATCAATATGTATATAATCCTCAGAACGGATTAATAATTTCATGTGGATCAATCATGTTCGGAAATCTATCTAACGATGTGAGGCGCATTTAATATTTGAATATTGAGGTTAAGTGAACGCTATATCAATATGTGGGTATCGCGGTAAGCTATTCCAGGAGCATCTTAGCAGCGATTATTAATGGATTCTATGCTTAGTAAGCATAGTTATAATGCTATTATAACACACTGTACTGTAACGTACCTACATAAACATTAATTTATGCAACTGGTATACATGCTTAGCTTTTAGTACTTTATTATTTTAAAAATTAATAGTTATGGGAGCAAAATAAATCTCCTAACCATTCCAGAGTACAACATTGGCGAGCTGAGTCACCATAGCCTATCCTGCAGTAGTATAATTATTATAGTTTGTAAACAGACTAAATTACTTATCTTTTCTTTTATTTGGTTTTATTAATTATCGTATGATTCCATGTTTTTTTTTTTTTTTTTTTTTTTTTTTATACCACTTCGGTGGCAAACAAGCATACGGCCTGCCTGATGGTAAGCAGTTACCGTAGCCTATGGACGCTTGCGTCCATAGGCTACGGTAACTGCTATCATAATATAAGGGGTATCACTCGCGCGTTGCCGACCCTGTTTTTTTTTATCTATTTTACTTAACTAATTATATACCGTATCATATTTAATCCTCGTATTCAGCGCCTTATACAAAAACCATTTGATATATCCGACCACATATTTGCTGATAGTACAGGGTCAGGTACCTATTGCTTGGCGCAATTTGAAGCTCGAATAATTTTAAATTAAGTCTCAAACAAAGAGGTTATGATAAAATTTCTGCTTCCTGATATGTAAAGGCACAGTAAATATATACCACCTTACTCATAAAACGTTATTTAACTAATAAGCTGATTAAGTGGTCACCTAAATAACGTCAAATTGTTTGACAATGACAGCAAGGTGACGTTATTTATTTGACCATTTATTCAGTAAATTTAGTTAAATAGCGTTTATGAGTAAGGCCGTTAATTATTATTACTAATGGCTATGTATGAACATGTTATGAGAAGAAATGAAAGCCACGTGACTAAAAGATTTATGAATATGATAGTGGAGGTAATACCTTTAGAAAAACGTACAGAAATGCCGATTACATTTTCCTTTAAAAAGTTAAAATAGTTGATAAGCTATTTTCCCGATATTGTATTAGTTCTTATTCTAATAAATATTGTCATTGGTGCCGATTCTGTTGTAAATCGCACTAAACTAATTTTAGTCTCATCTCATCTCTTTCTTACGAACATTATTGAAAAAGTTTAGAACATATTTTAAGTTGTCAAATTAATCTTTGCCGTTTCTTATTTTGCGTGTATTTAGGCGTAACCGCGATAGATGGCGACTAAATTTATATTGAAAACAAGCATTGGCCTAATTTGACAGGACTAAATTTCTTACATCCTTTTCTTATGTTCTTTGTTAGAAACAGACATAGTGAGATTAAAGTTAGTTTAGTTGTGAACAACAGAATCAGGGCCAGTGTCAGTTACATTTACCGATCAAGTAGAAAATAAAAACATCACACAATTACAACCAAGATCCCACCCACGCTGGGGGTTGCTTGTTTAGGCTACAGTTGACTGAAATACCCAAAATTATACGCGTCTCCACGAATCCACTGCCAAGTAATTTTGGGTCAGTAAGTGAGTGGCCCTCATAAGTTATACTACTTGGACGACCTATACAGAATTACTGCCAAGTTTCTTGCCGTATGCGTCAATCCCGTCACAACTGACCTATATAAATGCTGTTACACAATGTAAGTTTTAAAGGCAAATAAGTTTAATGAGGTATGAACAGCATTATTCTTTTTAAATGTTATGTTACTCTTTTAACCCCACGGGTTCCCGATCTTCTGGTTTAGCGCCTTAGAGATAAAATTTTCAATATTTATAATTTTTTAGTGGTAAGCATAACATTTTGCACAGCAGTTCTGTTAGTAGTAGTCTGTAGCAGAACTGCTGTGCAAAATGTTATGCTTCTGGACCGAAGGGCGGTTTAGGCTTTCTAAAATATGTTATATGGAAGTGCTCACGGTATAGCATGACTAGCCGTTCTTAATTTATCGACAAAGTTAAACTACCACTGTCGTGATCGGTACCTGGTTTGGTGACCGCCTAGTGTTATTTCAAATCGAAGCACGTAAAGCCGTTGGTCTCGGTTATCACTTAATTGTGATAGTCGTTAAGCTAGTTGGAGGCCTACAATGCGGCTTGAAAACTCCAACAGTAGGTTGACCAGCTTACCTCCACCGATCCTCAGTGGGTACGCGTGGTGGAGTATCGGCCCATTCCCTTTCAGGAGGTCTGTGCTTAGCAGTGGGACATTATAGGCTAATGATGATGAAAATATGTTAAAGGATAATTAAATCCAAATGTGAGTCAAAATATTTGAAAGATAAACTTTCTTAAAAAAATATTTATTCAATTTAAAAGCCAATGATATACATATAAACTTCTTAGACTAAGGTCGAACGAATAATGAGTTGCTCCAAACAAAGTGAGCGCTCTTTTATACAAAGTTAAGCCACGCCTACTTCTATATCTTTTATCTGGTACTTTTCCACATTGCTTGTCCACGGTGTTATCGTAATGTTGTTTACTTGAGACTTTAAATGATTCTTTGTCTGATTTGTATTACCCTTTGTTTGAGTTATCGTTGGGTGGTCCTTTATTATTGTTGGCGCGCCACCTATCGAAGGATTTGGACAACTATCCGAACCAACCATAGAGAAGAGGGCGCCACTCACACGAAACTTTTGCGCGCCAATACAAAACGTCAATATACGAAAATTTTATTGCTGAAATCGTACAATATTTTATAATTTTAAATTGTAAACGAATAAACGTTATTTATATATACGAATAATAAATACGTCATTTCAACCCGACAAAGAAGAACAGCCATCGACTGACACCTTGGCGCATCACATACAGGCGTAAACATTTTGGTCAGCTTCGAGCCATATTTTCGCATCAAGAACCAGCAGAAAAACGGTCAAGCCGGTCGATCCTGTACTTCCTATCCTATATCCTTTTCCAATTTGTGCTAACATTGTGCTGTAATTAGTTATTCCAGTTTTCAACGCAACGTTCGTTACCCGTGCCCATTCAACTACGCTTCGTTGGTGATATTTTAACTGTGAGTAGCTTTTGTTTCTTCATAAACCATTGAAATGAGTGAGGAAAGTTTTACTGAGGCTGCTAACAACATGAGTTTAAGTGATCTTAAAAAACAAAGGGGTTCAGTCAAGGGGCGATTAACTTTATTTGAAAAATACGTAAGCAAACATGAAAACGTTTCTTTGTCAGAAAGGCAACAGGCAGAGTTACTTTTACGAATGGAGTCAGTTTCTAGTTTACTCAAGTCATTTAATACAATTCAGAATAAGATTGAACAACTTTTAGACGAAAAGGAGTTGCTTGAACAATTAGAGTATAGAGAATCGTTTGAAGATCAATATTTCAATATTATGTCGGTTGCCAAATGTTTAACTAACGATCAAGTTGATAAAAATGTAAGTGACAATTCTCAGTGTTCAAGTGTGCATAAGAGTAATTCTATTCATATTAAATTACCCGAGATTAAGCTTCCCTTATTCGACGGCTCCTATGATCACTGGCTCGAGTACAATAATTCATATGTATTTATGATTCATGAACGAAGTAATTTAGACGCCATACAGAAATTTCACTACTTGAAATCCTCCCTCAGTGGCTCAGCACTTCAGGTCATTAGTGCATTAGAGTTCACAGCCGCTAATTATGCCCACGCATGGGAGCTATTGGAAAGTAGGTACCATAATAATAGATTATTGATACATAATCACGTTAAGTCGTTGTTTACTGCACAATCTGTTATCAAAGAATCCCCTTTGCAAATCAGGAAGTTAATCGATGTCATTTTACGTAACTTACGGGCGCTTAAATCCCTAGACGAGCCCACGGATGCTTGGGACACTCTCATTATCTATATAATAGTGTCAAAACTAGATTCTTCCTCAGAACGCGAATGGGAGAATTATAAAGGTTCGCTTTCTAGTGATTTGCAAAAGAGTAAGATAAAACTGGATGATTTGTTAACCTTCTTACGAAATCGTGCTGACATGTTAGACATGATTCAAACTAATAACTCCAAACCTACACACACCCAAAGGTCTAGCAATATGTCATTAGATAATAAGAAGCAAACGAACCCCGCGCAACCGTATAAAACTCATAGTTATGTTTCTACGCGTAATAACGGTAAATCCGATAGATCAATACGTCTATGTGCGATGTGCGGTGAAAATCACGCTTTGTACACTTGTTTTAATTTTCTCAATCTAACAGTAGCAGATAGAATTAAGTTAATCGATGATAAACGTTTATGTCGTAATTGCTTACGTGCCGGACACGCTACTGCAGAGTGTTTGTTCGGGCCGTGCAAGAAGTGCCAGAAGAAGCACAATAGTTTGCTACATATAGATAGCTATGTCAATCCATCGGTTCCGGCTGTCTCAGCGGCGATTGCGCATAATTCACAGTCAGCTGATAGCAGACCGATCTCGAACGTATCGTGTGCATTGAATTTCGTAGATCGTGCAATCGATAATACGTCTAAATTACAACCGTCACAGGTGTTATTATCCACTGCCCTAGTCGAGGTCATGGATAATAATAATGACTATTACCCAGCCCGAGCGCTGTTAGATAGTGGTAGTCAAAATAGCTTCATTACTGAAAGTCTTTTTAAACGTTTAAACGTATCGGTAGTACAGTCCACAATACGTATATTAGGAGTGGGACAGTCGGTCTCACAATCGAATAAACTTTGCGATATTAACATGCGATCAAAAACAAATAATTTTAATACGCAAATTCGTTGCTTTGTTTTGCCGAGCATTACATCGAGTTTACCGTCAATGCATATTGACTATGAAACGCTTCGCATTCCGAGTGAATTAAGTCTCGCTGATCCTACTTACAACGAACCTTCAGAAATTGATTTGTTGTTAGGCGCGGATGTTTTCTGGGATTTGTTAGACAAAGGTCGCATTCGATTGCCCAACGGACCGTACTTGCTAGAGTCAAAGGTAGGGTGGTTAATTTCAGGCCCTATTTGTAGTAATAGTAATAAATCACGATTAAGCAAAGATGTTCATTGTGATTTTGTTCAAACATCGCATATTGATACACAATTGCGGAAATTCTGGGAACTCGAAGAAGTTGGTCAATCGAATTGTATTCTCACTGCGGACGAACGTAAATGCGAAGAATCCTTCGTAAATACTACTAAACGCGATAGTAGTGGTAGGTTTTCGGTACGAATACCTTTAAAGGAATCGGCTGATTCGCTCGGTGACTCATACGAGCAGGCAAAATCGCGTTTTTTGTCATTAGAACGTAAGCTCAATCGATCACCTTCTTATAAAAAGATGTACATAGACTTTATGCGTGAATATGTTGACTTAGGTCATATGTCTCCAATTAATGAATACCCGCGGCCACATTATTTTCTCCCTCATCACGGGGTATTTCGCGAGCATAGCACGACCACTAAATTACGTGTAGTATTTGACGCAAGTGCTACTACTACCTCGAATAAGTCACTGAACGATATACAGCTGATAGGACCAGCTCTTCAAAACGATATCTTCTCCATTTTATTGCGCTTTAGACTGTACAAGTATGTGGCCTGCGCTGATGTAGAGAAAATGTACCGACAAATTTTAGTACAACACGATCAGCGTAGCCTGCAACTTGTATTGTGGCGGGAAAATCCATCTGATGAATTAAACGTATATCAATTAAATACCGTTACCTACGGAACATCTTCAGCTCCATACCTGAGCATGCGTTGTTTACGTCAACTCGCACAAGAAACAGATGATAAGGTCATTGCGAAGGTAATAAATGAAGATTTTTTCGTAGACGATCTGATTACCGGCGCGGATGATCCTATTGTTTTATCAAATATATGTGAGAAAACCTCACAAGTTTTAAATTCGGCCTGTTTCCCGTTACGAAAGTGGACATTTAATCACGACGTCAACATTAAAACGTCTAAAGCATTAGCGATTGGAGAACATTGTCAAAATAAAACACTCGGTCTAGGGTGGCAAGTTAATACAGATGAACTTCATTTTACTACTAATTTGGAGAATAATTCGAAAGTCACTAAGCGTAGTATGATGTCTATAATCTCACAAATCTATGACCCACTTGGCATTCTAGCTCCGGCTATAATTATTGCAAAAATAATGTTGCAAAAATTATGGCTGGCTAAAATCGATTGGGACGACGCAGTTCCCAATGACGTAGAGTGCATGTGGAATCGATTTATTCAAACATTATCAGATTTAACTAATATACGTATTCCTCGTTATGTGATGAGTGAATTTACACAAGACTGTGAATTGCACATTTTTACCGACGCATCACAGTATGCATACGGTGCGTGCGCATACATACGCACCTATACTGATGACTCATCTGTCACAACTAAGTTGTTATGTGCGAAAAGCAAAGTCGCACCGGTAAAAACAATATGTACTATTCCGCGACTCGAGCTATGCGGAGCGTTACTCGGCGCGCGGTTATATCATAAAATAATCAGTTCCCTTAGGTTAGTATTTAGTAAGATATTCTTCTGGACAGACTCCACCATAGTCATGGGCTGGATTAAAATGCCTCCTCATAATTTGAAGACATTCGTTCAGAACCGTGTGTCTCAAATAAATGAACTCACCGGCGATGCACCATGGTTACACGTACAAAGTAAAGACAATCCGGCTGATATCGTGTCGAGGGGTCTTACTCTAAACGAACTTAAAGATAATAATATGTGGTGGTACGGGCCAGAGTTATTACAAGAACGCGAAATAAATTATACTAATAATTCTTCAATTAATCAAAATGAATTACCTGAATTGAAGTCACAAAATATTAGCACGGTATGTAATAGTTCAAATAATCATATTAATTTAATTGACTTCAATAGATTCTCTTCATTCAATCGCTTGCGGCGAGCGGCAGCTTATGTATTACGGTTTGTAGGTAACTTACGAGTGAGTAAACAACATCGTAAGACTGGCCCTTTAACTAGTGACGAACTAAACGCCTCAGTTCAAATGCTTGCACTACTTTCGCAACTTGACTCTTTTAGCGATGAGTATAATAAGTTAATTAAGCAGTCAGTCGTAAAATCTAAAAGAATAATCGGCCTCAACGTCTTTCTCGATGAAAACAAAGTCATACGTGTCGGTGGAAGACTGAACAATTCGCGTAGTTTCGATTATAATAAAAAACATCCAGTTCTTTTATGTAGTAAACATAGATTTACTGTGTTGTTATTTCAAAATGAACATAAACAATTATTACACGGTGGACCTCAAGTTTTACTAGCTCATGTGCGTGAAGCGTGGTGGCCTCTCGGAGGACGAAACCTAGCTAGGAAAACTGTGCACGAGTGCGTCACATGCGCGCGCATCAAAGGAAAAACTGTACAGCCTATAATGGGTAACCTGCCGGCTAACCGTCTAGAACCTGGATTTCCTTTCATGCGTTGTGGTGTTGACTACGCCGGCCCAGTGATGATTTTGAATCGTAGAGGTAGGGGAGCAACTCTCGTTAAATCATATATTTGTTTATTTATTTGTTTATGCACACGTTCTGTGCACTTAGAATTAGTTACTAGCCTTTCAACAAACGATTACATACTGGCATTAAAACGTTTTATATCTCGTCGGGGTAAACCGGTAGAGATCATGTCAGATAACGGAAAGAACTTCGTAGGAGCTGAAAAAGAATTCGTTTCATTTCTTCATAATAATAGTCAGCATATTATTGATTTTGCCTCAAATAATAGCATTAAATTCACTTTTATACCACCATATACTCCTCATTTCGGTGGTCTATGGGAAGCAGGAGTTAAGTCCTGTAAGTACCACCTGCGACGCGTAGTAGGATGCGCCAACCTTACCTACGAGGAATTCAGTACAATTTTAACACAAATTGAAGCAATCCTGAATTCCCGTCCCCTCACCGCTCTTTCCACTGATCCTTGTGACCTGCAACCTCTCACCCCTGCTCACTTCCTCGTCGGCCGGCCACTGACTGCTCCAGCCTGCAGAGATCTGACTACTACGCCGAGTCACCGGCTGTTGCGCTACGATTTGATCGAACAGATGAGGCAGACCTTCTGGAAGAGATGGGCGACCGAGTACGTGTCGGAGCTGCAGACACGAACGAAGTGGAAAACAAACCAGGATGACGTCGAACTCAACAAACTTGTTCTCATCAAAGATGACAACCTATCTCCACTGCAATGGAAATTAGGCAGAATTATAAGTGTTTATCCTGGTTCCGACGGCATCTCAAGAGTGGCTGATCTACTCACGGCATCAGGCATCATACGCAGAGCCTTCTCCAAGATATGCCCGCTACCAGATCCGTCTACCGAGTCCGATGATAGCGAGACAACCTGCTGAAGTTTTTTGAAACCTGCTGCTTCCAAGGCCGGCCCCATGGTGGCGCGCCACCTATCGAAGGATTTGGACAACTATCCGAACCAACCATAGAGAAGAGGGCGCCACTCACACGAAACTTTTGCGCGCCAATACAAAACGTCAATATACGAAAATTATATTGCTGAAATCGTACAATATTTTATAATTTTAAATTGTAAACGAATAAACGTTATTTATATATACGAATAATAAATACGTCATTTCAACCCGACAAAGAAGAACAGCCATCGACTGACACCTTGGCGCATCACATACAGGCGTAAACAATTATTGATTATTTATATTTATCAATATCCGGTGCTCGTTGACTCTCCCCTTCTAAATTTGAAGTACACGGTTTAGAATGAACCTTTGTACTGAAGAATTTATAAAGAAAACATATAACAACTATTAGAATTATAAAACTTGATAGACCATATTGAACATAATTATGGATCTCTTGAGTTTGTAACTTTTCTATTTGTTTCAATTGATGTAGCTTAGTTGAAATCTTCGTTGTATCATATGTTAGATCCATTTCAGGTATTTCTTCTTTGTTTACTATTTCCAATTTTGATAGGATTATTATATCTTCAGATTCCTTTATTTTAAACCTTATGATACCTGCAACAGTAACTTGACAATTTTCACCATTTAATATATATGGTCCTTTAATCCATAGTGTTTCGTCTCCTTTTTCGCATTTAACATTTATTTCAGTAGTTTTGTTTACATAAATGTACATTCCTCTTGGTGACAGTTCTTGTATAAGTTCTTTAGGGCATTTAATAGGTACAACATTACAAAGATTAGTATTTTTCTTCGATATTATTTCCGATTCGCATGTATTTTGTTGTAGTATACTTCCTTGACAAATTAATTGATCAAATTCGATACAATCTTGAACTTCATACATTTCCTGGTCATTGTAGGCTAAAGTAACTTTTCGCATTATGGGATAGGTACAGGTGGGGGTATTTTGGACAATAGGTACAATTTTTCTTGTTAGATAAACATCTGGTTTTACTAAAGGTATTTCTAACATAAAGTATACAATATTACCAATAATCTTACTTGTTGATAATATTTTACTTTTATAAAGGGTTCTACATTATTAATATTACTAGAAATCATAACATTATTCGGAATTAAGTTTAGAGTATCTTGTAAGTTATGTGACTGTATTATACTATAATGATACATATGATGTTCTGCAAAAGTAATAGCTGTTGTCAATCTTTCTGCAATTTCTTGTAATGTTTGTGCTTGTAGTAACAAACCAAAAGCTATCTTTTGTTGATATTTTATATTTGCGACCGTGTAAATTGATTATCTATTTTTCTTCTGAATATGAATTATTCTTATGAATTATTTAATAATCTTAATTTAGATGAATTTGCCATAGCACTTTTAACTCTATCAACAATCCAATTTTTATTATCAGCTATAGGTTTTATATCTAGTTTATGAATGACTGTCCACTTTCCTTCAATAATACGGGTAGGCTTCATTTCTACAATAATCAAATGTTCGTCGGAATTGAGTGGTCGGAATTCATATCCATAAACAACGAGGCATCTGTAACAGAAAGTTCCTCTACGTGATAGATTCTGCCATTAGATAATTTATACTTATTGTGAGGTTCACAACTAACGATTTTGTAAGGACCTAAAAACCTAGAATTTGTTTTATGTCTTTCTGCTTTTCCATTTTTTACATATGCTATATCTCCGATTTTAAATGATTTTGATGGTTTCAATTTACTATTAATTCTATTGTTCCGTTTTTCTTTTTGTGTTTTTAGTAACTTCTCTAATCCTTAGCAAATTGTTTATGTTGCGTTGTATAACGTTGGATAACGACTCTTAAATTATCAAAACTTCGTAACTTAGGTTTTCGTGCAAAGTGTACTTCAAATGGTGACATATTAATAATACTATGCGTCGTATTATTATATGCATGAGTAATAAAAGTTCTTTTGATTTTGATCCAAATCCGAATCTCTCTGTAATCTAAATAGTTCTTGGATTGTGTTATGTAATCTCTCTATATCCGAATTAGATTTATGATGTTGAGGGGAAGTAGTATGATTTGGTAAGTCTGAAGTAATTCTGATAATATTTCACTACAAAATGAGTGTTCTCCATCATGCACAATTTTATTTGGTGCTCCTATCATTGCAAATACTTCTGATAAAGTATCATAAACTTTACTTTTCTCAGTTGGTTTTATTATAGCATATTTTGAGAATTTATCAATAATAGTTAGATACCATTGTCTTTCTAATGACATGAAATCTATATGCCAAACATCCATTGGTTCATGGGGCGTTTCTGTTTCTAATGATAAAGTTGTATGAGGATGTCTATTATATTTTTCTTTTTTACACGGTTCACATATTAAAATAAACTTTTTAATTTGTTTTCTCATGTTTTCCTTTATATAGTACTTAAATAATAGTACTTTTCTCTTAGCTGTTTATAAACACTTTGTATACCAGCATGTCTATTCTCTTGTAAATGATACTCTTTAACTAATTTTAATTGTTCTTCTTTATTATTAACTTCTACTAACAATTTTGTATACCTAACTGGTTTAAACCTTGTATGATCAAAGTATTTACGATAAACTTCAGATACTTTATAATATAATTCCTCGTTTGGAATCATGAATGCATATTTTTCAAATGGTAAATATTCTATCATAAATTCTTTAATAACTTCCTCTTCATTACTAGGTGGAATATAAAAATACCAAATTCCATCTTTTTGTTCAGCCCTTTTGTATGAGGCCATTTCAAATACTACACGTTTTAATCTTTTTGATGGATACGCATTTAGAATAGGTATTCCATCATCACTATCTTGTTGATTCGAATGTCTCAGTTCGACAACTACTAATTTTTGAACTATTTAACAACGTTAAGTTTTTATTTAAATTTCTTTGAATTGAATTACTTTTATCTGAATCTGATAAAGCTAAATCTTCTTCTAAATTTACATCTAATGAATCACCATCTGTATGATGTATTTCTACTCTGCTTAAGGCATCAGCTACAAAATTATCTTTTCCTTTAACATGTTCTATTTTATAATCATAATCTTGTAGTTGTGTCTTTGAATAGACAATTATATCATCAAGGTAAACTAAGCAAACATCACGTCCAATCTCTGATTTTAATATATTATTCATCATTCGTTGAAATGTGGCAGGTGCATTCTTAAGTCCAAATGGCATTCTAAGAAATTCATAATGGCCATCAGGTGTGCTAAATGCAGTTTGTTCAATTGAATTATTATTCATAGCTATTTGATGGTATCCAGATGTCAAATCTAACGTAGTAAAATATTTATTACCCTGCAATTTCGAAAACAACTCTTCTATATTTGGTAATGGGAATTTATCCGATTTTGTTTTCTCATTTAACCGTCTATAATCAATTACCATTCGCCATTTTTGTTTACCCGATTGATCCATTTTTTTAGAAACTAAATGAACGGGTGAAGCCCATGGAGATTCTGAAGGTCTAATTATATTTTCCTCTAATAATCTATTTATTTGTCTCCTAAACTCTTCCTGTTGAGTTTGCGGTAATCTAAAAGGTCTTTGATAAATTGGTTCCATATCAACTAAATTAATGTGATGATCTATTTTTGTTGTTACACTATTGGTAACATCTTCCGTAAATAAATCTTTATATGTTTCACATAAATCTTGAATATTTAAATCATTTTCATCAGTCATATTAAAAATTAATATTTCTTTTTTTGGCATTGTTAATTTTCTTTCTTTTAAATCTATTGTTGCATTAATTTGTTCTATCATTTCAGTACCCATTAAAATATCATATTTATCACTAAAGTTAGAAATATAAAATTTCATAGGTCCTTTATCTTCACCAAAACATGAACACCAAAATGGGGTATTTATCACCCCATTATGAGAAGTTATACCATGTGAAGTCCTAACAACAAATTTTTCAGGTGACCAAAATTCAGGAAAATATTCTTTTTGCGCTTTACTAGTTATGAAAGGGTAAATATGATTTAACATGATTAAACTCTATGATGGGTTTTTGTTTACTGTACCCACCTGAAAATTTTCATTTTCGGGATTATATTCGGGAATATTATTATAATACTATATATTATGATAGCTCAGTGGTAGTGACGTCGGATACCGAGACGAAGGTCCCCGGTTCGAATCCTACAATGAGCTTGAGCTTCCGGTGAAGGAAAACATCGTGAGGAAACCATAGCACGGTGGTAGGCTACTTTGTAGTACCCGCCTGGCTGGCTACCACCCTCAAGTTGAAAATCTGTCGCCAAGCACCTTTCGGTGTGTTCCGACAGCTGCACTTGAGAGCCAGTTCCTTCTAGGCTTTGCGTGCTTACCACCTTCGGTCGCATCATCACTTACCATGGTGAGATTGCGATCAAACACAGGCCTATAAAGAGTAAAAAAAATACTCACTATCTTGAAAATCAAGAGTGTATTCATAGTATTCACTTTGTTCGATTTCAAATTCGGGATTAATTTCTTCTTCATGTAAAAATACTTCTTTTGCAACAAAACCTTTTCCAATATTTATTTGACCGGGTTTTAACGCGCTAGCTGTTCGCATTGTCACGTCCTCAGACTGTCTGGGTGGATTGACTTGTCGAGGTTGATAATTATTATTAGCATAAACATTCTTAAATTGCGGATTTCTCGCGAATGCATTGTTCTGGTATGGTATAAAATTACGTTGTTGATTGTATGTGTTAATGGGGTGTTGGGGATTGGTTATCCTGTTCATAATAGACCTTTGTGTAGGCGGATATTTATGTTCTTGTTTATTAGCATTATGAGGATAATGTGTCTGCAACGGATTTTGACGAATTATTTTTGGTGTAGGCAAATAATTAGAGAACTTTTGTTTAATATTTTCAAAACGACCTTCGGCTTCCAATTGCAAGATTTTCGCGACCGTGTCATTAAAATTACAGTTACTTATATAAATTTGATCATGATACGGCAAACTGCTTTCTTAAAGTAATTTGGGCCATATTAATATATGGATCCATTACTTGGTCCACTGATATGCTATTTTTATACAAATCCATTAATCTACTTTTTATAAAAAATAATTTTTGTTTAAGCTCAAAAATGAAATCTTTATAAGATCCCTTTCTCTTAAGATTAGATAGCTCTATTAATAACATATGAAATTCACGTGTGTCCACACTCAGACTTTAGACTTAATTTAATATTTTCCCAATTAAATTGGTGATCTATCATAGAAATAATTAAGGCTGCTCTGCCTGTGAGTTTACTTAACAACATCATTACATTTTGAGATGTATCTCCTCCAACATAATTTAACCATTGTGTGGCATTATTAATATAATTATAAATTGCTAGTGGCTCTCCATCATATGAAGGAACAAATGCCATTAGTTTAAATGGGTCCATTTTCGTAACCTGCGTTAAACTTGGTGCTGAAGGCACGAAGCTTGGTATACCCTTACTATCAGAAGAAGAGTCAGTCATTTTACAACGATCCTTAGTTTTGAATACAAGAACGGGTGATCTTAGGAGCGGAATTTTGGAAGTTGGGTAGGAATGCTACTAAGTACTTACAATAATTGCCAGCTGATGATCTTGTTCCACATATTTTTCTATATCTTGACTAATTTATTTCTTGAGTTCCCAGATTTTAAAGACTTGAGATTCACGCGAAGTAGTATTTTAAGTTTACTCAGCGACCAAGGATTTTACTTTGATCTTGAACTGAAGTAGGCTTTAACACTTAAACTTTGCTTAAATCTGAGCCCCACGTTGGGCGCCAGTCAAAATATTTGAAAGATAAACTTTCTTAAAAAAATATTTATTCAATTTAAAAGCCAATGATATACATATAAACTTCTTAGACTAATGTCGAACGAATAATGAGTTGCTCCAAACAAGGTGAGCGCTCTTTTATACAAAGTTAAGCCACGCCTACTTCTATATCTTTTATCTGGTACTTTTCCACATTGCTTGTCCACGGTGTTATCGTAATGTTGTTTACTTGAGACTTTAAATGATTCTTTGTCTGATTTGTATTACCCTTTGTTTGAGTTATCGTTGGGTGGTCCTTTATTATTGATTCTTTATATTTATCAATATCCGGTGCTCGTTGACTTGTGTAGGCTAATATTTTTACAAACAATACTTATAGTCATGTATCATTGTTAGTGATGTCATTTTGTTTCTTATAATAATTAATCATTTCCATCGATCTAACCTTGATATTTTTTGCAACGTTATGAATCACAATTTACCAAATTACAAGGTGAAAATAAGAGATAAAAAGGTTCTTATCGATAACCTAATTTGAAAATATGTACTTACCGAATTTCTTTTGAAGTTGAATTAAAGTGTTATCGTTTGAACATCACATTATCTTTAATCTAGATCTGATCTATTGACATCAGGTTCATTTATATATTAACTGAGTAAAATGGTAATCATTGCATGAAAAAAAATCAAAACAGCAACATGTATAAGGTTTTATTCCTTATTTCTATTTTAATCGGTAAGTGAAAATTCGCATGAAGTGTTAACTGCTTATTTTGTTTTTTTTTTTAATTTTTGGTTTCGTGGGTTTTGAATATAACTAACTCCCATTAATTTAAGGGCTGAAACGTTTTTTCAATAAAACGCTAAATCGAAACAATATAAATATAACTGAGCGCTTATCGTAATTTTGAGTACCTCCACCCCTATGCCAGCTAATATGGAGTTATGGAAAGTCTAAAATACATTTATAAATAGAAGCCTGTTATCGAACTTATAACTATCAGTGATTTATTAAAAGTGTTGGTTAAGAATATAGAACCCCTTTAGGCACCTATATTCCAATAATTGCACCAACTAACTCTTTCTCTTATATTTTTAGGTTGTCAAGCGACTGAAATATTGAATTCGGTACGAAATGAAAATACAGAATTCGTCCAATTTTACCTCTTTACTAAGTAAGTTATTTTCTTTTTTTTAATAAGGTTGTTCAAAGCCAGTTATTCAATGTAGGCCCCAGAAGAGCACTTATAAAGGTAAAATTTACTGAAATTACCACCGGTACGGAAATCGGCCTTCAACTGAAAAGAATTCGGCAAGAATCTCAGAAAGGTTACACTTTTTTTTTGACAATTTGACTATGTTTGTCTTTTTTTCCAAATAATTAATAATAAAAACACGTATATCTAAGCATAGATACAGACGAAAAAGGAACAAAAAAACAAATAAAAAATAATAATTTAAACAAAAAACACACAGTTCTGTGGTCTATTGATGCTTGCACACCATGGGTATCACTTACGCGTTACTATCTTCAACCTGCTTTTTATAACTTTTTTCCGTTACAGAGCTAACATCGAAGTACCAGTAGTACTAAATGATAATACTATTGCAACAATAGATACAACTCTATTTGATGCGGCTCAACGCACTGTCATCATAGTGCATGGTCACAAAGGAAGCTGGCGGACTACACTTAATCCTTTAGTAAAAGATTGTAAGTATTTTGATAATAGAAGATTGAAAAAAAAACTCACCCTCCTACTTGAGAGGCCTTAAGATTTCATAATAATCAAGCGTGTCGGTCTGTAACGATGGGGTTCTGGACACCACTGGTTGCTGGTGCAATCTTACATATAATGTATTGTCTTATCATTAAGTATTATTGATACATAGTGCTGTGTTATAGAGTTGATATCAGACTAACGGCCGCTCTTTGTTATGCGATTTTCACAGTTCACAGGACACGAGTATAGTCATTGTTTTCGTCTCTATACGGGCGCGCGGGACTCCTTGCTCTGTGGTTTTCAGGATTTTAATATATCAAATACATTCGGTGATTCAGGCATTCACAGCTTTATCATACAATCTCAAGAGAATACTTAATTTTTTTACTGTTTGTCTGTTTCAACAAACCAATCTCGAAAACGGATATTCATGGGGTCACCTATAGTACTTTTTTACGTGAGGAGTCCTGCATGGATACCCTACCACCCCAGGTCGTGTTACGTCAGACTCCTCTACTAACTAAAACCCCAATTACTACCTGTCGCTGCTGGCTAGGTATACGACGACGCCGTAATATTTGTCCACGTACACACGGCAACACATCAAGCTAGTATAAGCTGATCTCGCATTGTATAGAATTTCCCTGCAATGAGAGGTCAGCTTATATTGGAAATGTATAGCTTGATCTGTAGCCGTGCGTACTAACATCAACAGCCTGTTTTTTTACTGTTTTAAGGTACAAGTTCATAGCCGACTTCAGTCAGCTGCAGCAGACGATTTAAATTGTCGCTACTAGGTACGGGAGGTATTTCAGTATGACCCAACTGATAAGGCGCGTCGTGAATCTCCGTTCGCACAGAAAAGAAAGTATGGCCCCGAAGATTAAAGAAGGATTGCTTAAAACTTAATCAACCGTAGATCACTACTATAAAGTTTATAATTCACTGCAGCTGTTAGTTTCGTCTCACTCGCAAGTCACGCCCCTCCGCACGGCACGCGCTATCATGGTGGCAGCTGCCGACTAATAGCATTTCCCGCGCTTTGAAAATGTATCTTCTGCGCAGGTACATCGGTAAGCCATATCAGTTGGGTACTACTGTAATAAATAGAAACCAATAGTGTCTCGGCGACACGTCGTCTGCTGCTGCTGCCTACATTCGGATTCGAACTTGTCCCTTTGTGTTGATGAATACTGGTTAACAAAATATATACTCTTTCTTATTTATTTTTACAGCATTGCTGGCAATCGAAGATCAAGATCTCAACGTTATCGTAGTAGATTGGTCTCTGAGCGCTGATAAAAGCTACAATGAAGCTGTAATAAGTGCTGCAAACGTCGCTGCCCAAGTGAGCGCTTTAATCGATGCATTGGTTGACGCTACTTGTGGTAGTGGTAAATGTGTAATATCTGAAGACCTGCATTTAATCGGATTTGGCCTTGGTGCTCACATTGTTGGACGAGCAGCGAGAGAGTCTGATGGTCAAATTGGTCGTATTACTGGTATGCATGCACATTTTAATCACCACTTGTTTTTTAACTTATTTCAGGGTATACTAATGTAATCTTTGCAAAATTCTGAATTTCAAGATCTTGCACCCCGCTCATGCTACGTTATTTTATGCTGCATCTTTTTTTTGAGTGGCTCATAAATTTGTATGAAATGTACATGCAGCATCTCGAATAGATCAAAATTACGGATACGTCGCAGAAAAAATTAAAAACGAATTATTCAGTGGCATACATGTTCACGATTCCTTAAAACTATAGGATCAATTAAAATGGTTGTCTGTGTGAACAGGGTGCAACAATTTGGTTGACTATAAAATAAAATAAAAAAAAACATACCAAACACTGCTGATCTCGCATTGTATAGGATTTCCCTACAATGGGAGGTCAGCTTATACTAGAAATGTATAGCTTGATCTGTAGCCGTGTGTACCAAACCATACCAAACATTAATCCAATCATAAAAAAATATCATGTTAAGATTTTGTTTCTATTGATTCGTTTTCTAATCAAGTAGAAATTGAAGGCGATGATAGCTCAGTGGTAGTGACGTCGGATACCGAGATGAAGGTCCCGGGTTCGAATCCTACAATGAGCTTGAGCTTTCGGTGAAGGAAAAACATCGTGAGGAAACCATAGCACGGTGGTAGGGTACTTTGTAGTACCCGCCTGGCTGGCTACCACCCTCAAGTTGAAAATCTGTCGCCAAGCACCTTTCGGTGTGTTCCGATAGCTGCACTTGAGAGCCAGTTTCTTCTAGGTTTTGTGTGCTTACCACCTTCGGTCGCATCATCACTTACCATGGTGATATTGCGGTCAAACACAGGCCTATAAACAATAAAAAAAAAGTAACATACCAACATCTATAAATATGGCGGAAATGCAAAAGCAATCTGATTATATTAAAACAAAGGATATCTTTGACTAAAATTGGTATCTCACTCTCCCACCAGATACCATTTGTATTGCTTTACTTGAAATAATAATGTAATACCGTAAATACCTTGCATATTTTCGTAGGTCTGGACCCTTCTGGAAAAAACTGGGGAATTAATACACCACGTTTGTCAAAAAGTGATGCTCTTTACGTAGAAGTGATCCACACAGATGGGACTGGTATCCTCGCCAACGGTATAGGTACAGCTCTTGGACATGTCGACTTCTTTGTCAATGGAGGCTGCAGCCAACCAGGATGCGTAACCCACGCTTGCAGTCACAACAGAGCATATGAGCTCTTCGCTGCATCGTTGCGCGATAAACTAACTGGAAGACAGTGCAAGTCCAACTTACAGTTAACAATGAACCTATGTGACAGGAGATCTGAACTGGATTTCGGGAATAATGAATTGGACAAATTAAAGGGAGATGATACCAAGTACTGTATTTTTTCATGCTGTTGACACATTTTAGCTTAAGATTTTAGCTTTTATAAGAATCTTCCCATTTTTTTGTTAGTAGCCTCTGTACTTACGTCATTTTATCACGTGAAATTACGATCCCTCGAGCTAATGATCTAGATAGAAGCCTTAATATCTGTCACATATAGCCTTCGGGAGTTTATGACCACTGTACTGAGCAGCTCAGCAGAGCAAGTCATTTTTTATGCGCAAACATTGCTGAAGCGTTGCACAAAAGGGAAGTCGCAAAAGTGTCCTAACGACTTCAAAAGCTCTTTGGGTATAACCTCCTAAGACCATATTCGCATTGCTTCAACCCTTAACAAAGCCCTTACTGACCCGTCTCAAACCACCCTGTATATTAACGATATGCAATAAGCTTTGAACAATATTATTTTTAGGTCCAACTTGCACACTAGTAAATTCAAATTCAAATTCAAAAAGCATTTATTCAATTTAGGCCCTGATAGGGCACTTGTGAACGTTAACAAATGGCTCTACACCGGTTCCAAATACAACTTGAACTGAGAAGACTCCGGCAAGAAACTCAGCAAGTCTTTTTTTTTTAAATATGTAAATAGAAGTATTACAATTACAAAATATATATAACAATAGCCTGCGAAGCGAACAATTCATTCAAATGCATTCTTGTCATCTACAAAATCAGAAACTTTATAGTACCCTTTCGTGCATAACTTTTGTTTAACTATCTTTTTGAATCTATGTATAGGTAGCTCTTGGATTTCTTTGGGTACTTTATTATAGAAACGTATACATTGCCCCTTGAAAGAGTTAAGGACTTTGCTGAGCCGAGTTAAAGGTACAGCAAGTTTGTGCTTATTTCTAGTGTTCAAACTATGAGTGTCACTATTCTTAGGAAAGTTATTTAAGTTCTTCCTCACATGAATAAGATTTTCATATATGTACTGTGACGACACTGTCATTATATTAATAGATTTAAACTTGTCTCTCAAAGAATCTCTAGGCCTTATTTTATATATTGCGCGGACAGCCTTCTTCTGCAGTATAAAAATTCTATTGATTTCGGCACCACTACCCCAGAGGAGGATACCGTAAGACATCAAACTGTGAAAGTAACTGAAATAAACTAATTTTGCCGTAGATTCGTCAGTGAGAGCGCGAATTTTTCTCACTGCATAAGCTGCAGAACTAAGTCTATCCACCAATTTACAAATGTGAGGGCTCCATTGTATCTTATTATCTAAAGTGATACCTAAAAATACAGTTGTTTCAACAAGATCCAGTTTTTCGCCTTTAATTACAATATTTGTGTCCGAATGTCTCACATTGGGTAGACTGAATCTGATACATTTTGTTTTTTTCTCATTTAGCAATAAATTATTAATAGTAAACCAATCAACGACTTCAGAAAGAGCATTGTTCACATCGTCAGAATTAAAATCATGTCTATTCACTTTGTAAAGAAGTGAAGTGTCATCAGCAAACAATACTATCTCATGTTTTTTTTCTACAAGATATGGTAAGTCGTTGATGTAAATGAGAAATAGAAAAGCTCCAAGGATAGAACCTTGTGGTACACCCATGGTTACTGATGACCCAGGGGATACTTTACCATTAACATCAACCTTTTGAATTCTGTCACATAAGTAAGAAATCAAAAGATCAAGTGCAGTGTCTCTAACGCCGTAGTGATGTAATTTGCTGATCAGTATTTTATGATGGACGCAATCAAAAGCCTTGGATAAGTCACAAAAAACACCGAGGGTGTCTCGTGAATTTTCCCAGGCGTCAAAAATATGTTGAATAAGCTCAACACCAGCATCGGTTGTTGAGCGACCCCTAGTGAAACCAAATTGTTTACTGTGAAGCAGTCTATTACTATTGAAATGTACCATCAATTGATTAAGTATAATTTTCTCGAATACTTTACTGAATGTCGGTAGTATGGAAATTGGTCTAAAATTTGTGGGGTCGGATGTACTACCGGATTTAAATAAAGGCACTACTTTACTATGTTTCATAAGATCAGGAAACTCACCACAATCAATACATTTATTAAAAATAACAGCTAAATGAAGTGCAATACAATCAATTATAGAATTAATAAGTTTAACTGAAAGCCCCCATAGATCAACAGTGTTTTTCAAATTTAGAGATTTGAATGCTTTAATTATATCGCTAGAAGTAACAGTTGAGAATTTAAAGTCAACAGTACATTCTGTTACATTTTTCCTAAGTAAAGATACAGCGAGGGTGGGAGAAGAATTAAGAGACTTGGTAGTCGAAACTGGAATATTGGTGAAGAAAGTCTCAAAAGCGGCAGCAACATCTTGATCAGATTTGATTGATTTATCATTAATAATAAGTTGAAACTCATTATTACGTACTTTGAACTTTCCAGTTTCACTATTTATAATTTTCCAAGTCATCTTGATCTTATCTTGACTATTTTTAATTTTATTTCTTATATGTATTGATTTAGCCGCAGTACAAACGCATTTAAATGTTTTTGAGTAATTCCTTACATAATTTAGAAAAACAGCATCATGATTATACTGTTTTTCCCTATATAATTCATACAATTTTCGCCTACTTATATAAATTCCCACCGTCGCCCAGTCATTACGTAGACCGTATTAGATTTCCGTTTTACCGTTTTTGAAGAAAACATTGTATGTTGAAATTATAGTATTTTTCCTAATCACTAATAATAATGTAACTTTTATGCGTACAATTTGCAAACTACTCGTACTTATTAATTATCCTAATTAACTGAGAGTTAATTCTTCTTTTCAGGGCTGGAATCTACAGAATCAACACTAGCTGGAAATATCCTTAACAATCGACTTATTTTATTCTATTCTTAAAAGACTATGATGTAATAAAATCAAATAAACATTTTAAAATGCTGAATTACAACGTTTTAAATCCAAGTAAATAGAGATATTTATAAACATTTAGAACCCGTTAAAAAAACAAAAAGTAGTTCTAAAAACAGTTATATAGTTTTACCATTTTTTATACGTTAAAGTTGGTATACAACCATACGGCCCGCCTGATGGTAAGCGGTTACCATAGCCCTAAGGACGCTTGTAACTCAAGAGACATCACTCAGACGTTACCGACCCTTCCCCCTCCCCAATGAGCTCTGGCGCAGGAACACAACATAAAGTTATTTGGCTGTGGTATTCTGTACGGTGGAGGTACATCCCCAGTCGAGCTGCTCTTTGAGCGAATAAACGCTATGCTCTATGTATCAAGAACACTTGGAGCTCTTTAAATATATATAATTTCGGTATAACGCTCGCATCAAATGATGACGTGCGTTTTTACAATAAAAAAAAATGAGATCGCCTTGCGAGACGCTATAGCAATCAATTTTAATACATAGAATTGCTTGAAAGGTTGAGCCGGAACACTCTACACTCTACATCTCTTAATAAAACTAATTCTGAAAACAAAGGAACAGAGAGCCACTTGCTTTTTTAAATCATAAATGTAATTCTGACACGATCCTATTATATTCAAACTCCATTGCCATATTGAGCCAATATGCGTTGCCTACTAAATTCATATCGGTTTCGACGATATTGAACTAGCTACCATTGAGCTATTATTACTTCATATAGAAAAGACGCCACACATCACAACTATGTTCCGTTTACGTGAGACCATCCGGCCACACTTGTTGTTGTAGAACGATGAACGAAACGCGTAATTGTCGTGAAAATCGTGTTTGCGAGAAAAATACTCCTAAAAGCGTTCTGATAGCGCTAAGTATTTCTACTGTCTGCTTAGACGACACATTATTTTTTCAGCGCTAAAGAGAACTTTAGTTGACTCTAAAGAAATGGGACATAACCTTTGCTTATGATAGCTTCTCTATACGTAGTAATAATAGCTCAATGCTAGCTACTAATCTTTTTAAACCACTACTGATAGTTCAATGGAACACAATATTATTATAGCAGACTCGGAACTTGTTGCGTTTCAACAATTACCAGGCGTACATACAGTTGCAGAGATACCGTATATACATACCTATTTTATTTTATGAATAAAAATGGCCTTACTATACAGGTCGTTGTTTTGGTCAGCGACGAGCGACTCAGGGTCGATAATACAAATGATACTGGTGCTAAAAAAAATATAAAAAATACTTTATTTTTTTTTAATAATAAAAATAAAAAAATTAAAATTTTGAATATCATGTAATAAGCTAAAGTTTAGATATAATACTCAACGGGAGTACGAGGGAGTGAAGGGGTGGGGCGATGGCGGCTTGCGCCTAGCTCTAGTCTGTGCACGAGCCTAGTAACCATACTTTGCGGTAATTTTATTTCAAATTGAATAAGGTGTTTCTCGACATATTTACAGTATTTAATGGAATTAAGTCCATTTTTGGGGAATATATATTTCGTACTACCGCTCCTGGGTCGCTTGTCGCCGACCAAAACAACAATGTATATGCAAGGATTTTATTTGTTATTCACTGTTTTGATACCACATGCTGACTTTAAGAAATTATGTATTCACATTCGCTTCGAAATGGTGTTGCCAATAATCATAATTAGTTATTAATAGTGTTTCGTATAGCTGAAATACTTCTTCTAATCATCAAATAGAGCATCTTTCTTGATTTTAAATTTTTAAATAAATAGTAGGTATTTAGTAAATCGTAAAGAAGCCATGGCAAGGTTGTAGGGAACATTGTAATTTCCACCTGGATACCAGCATTAAGTTCAACATATCGCTAAGCACTTAACGGTGTCAAGGAATAATCATTATACATTTCTTTGGTGTTCCCGTACCTAATTGTTTTTAGAGCCACTTCCGTTTTAGGCCCAACGAACGGCTCGTAGTATTGTCCTTTACTCAATTAAATGTTTATTGAAGTTATTGGTCATATCGTTATGAAAGGAATATATTATGCAATGTCTTTTTTGTGAAGACCTTCAAATTCTATTGCGATACCATCTCTCCTATCACAGAGCATGTCTCTCCTATAAACCACGCACTCCATGGGTACTCCGATAACCACTCAGGTTCCAGTTATTATAAAGGCTATGTGTAGTAATAATAATCATCATCATCATCATGGAATCTGATGATGGAAATATACATACTTTTTTCCGAGAAAGTAGGAAAACTGGGGCATGTTTAAGTTAAAACAAATGGAAACCTTTGGGTAGGACTAGAAACGTTAAGTGTTAAAACGCATAAAGTTTCCCATTACAAGGTTCAGTGACCAGCTAAAAGGCATTAAGTGGAATAAGTAAGAAGCCTCGCTGAGTAGATACTCAAGTAAATTGATCTAGGATTAGCTGAAATGTAAGTAATTTTGGAATGCTAGAACAATATATTTCCGTTGTCACCAGCACATTATGTGGATTAATGTAATATTGTGCTTACACAATAGTTACCGCGTGTATTTCCCTCTGAGGTTGTTTGCAAGATATTTGATAACAACCGTTTTTTTCTTTTTTTTTTTTTTTTACTGTTTATAGGCCTGTGTTTGACTGCAATCTCACCATGGTAAGTGATGATGCGACCGAAGGTGGTAAGCACACAAAGCCTAGAAGGAACTGGCTCTCATGTGCAGCTGTCGGAACACACCGAAAAGTGCTTGGCGACAGATTTTCAACTTGAGGGTGGTAGCCTGCCAGGCGGGTACTACAAAGTACCCTACCACCGTGCTATGGTTTCCTCACGATGTTTTCCTTCACCGAAAGCTCAAGCTCATTGTAGGATTCGAACCCGGGACCTTCGTCTCGGTATCCGACGTCACTACCACTGAGCTATCATCGCCTTAAAATGTGGATTAATTTAATATCATGGCTACACAATAGTTACCGCGTGTATTTCCCTCTGAGGTTGTTTGCAAGATATTTGTTAACAACCGTTATGGCCCAATTCAATAAAATATACGTCCAAGGAACCTTCGGTGAGCAAGTCAGACTAATATATGATTAATTATTAAAAAAAAACGATTCCAGAACCTAGCTAAGGTGTTAGTTGCGTGCGACCATTTTTTTTTATAAAGACTATACGCCTATTATACATGTAAACTTGCTGTAAAACTTAATTTAAGGTCTTGTCATTTATAAGCTACTAATAAACTATAATTATACAAACATACACCTATGAAAAAAAAAATAAGTTTATTGCCGGCTCTTTTCAGCAAAATCAACCTTCTGAACCTTGCATTAGAAACTTACTGTTCATAAGTGTCATTTAAGTGAGTACAATATTTCATTTCAATTTCATTAATATAAAAAAATATATTGAGCTAATGTATACTGTTTAGTACATGAATAATTACGACACTTTACTAAAAGGTAAAGCCTTGAAATATCTTGTTTGTTTGTAGTTCTAATAAAGTACACGTTAAGATTTCCAGAAACTAGACAACCTGAATGAACAAAAAGGTGAAGAAAACTACTTGGGTCTCTGAACGTGCATGGATTCGTGAAACCAAATTAAACTCTCAATGGTATGTAGGTACTTGTAGCAATAGATACAAAGGTTAATTTTGCATGGCAAATCACATAGCTGAAGTACTGGCTGTGTTAAGAGGCCGTATAGTTTTAGTGACTGTTGGCATCCATTTTGTTTGTTCCGGCCTTACACATATATACGCAGAATGGATTTCGTTCGATGGGATTTCCCTGTTGTCGCACAATATTGTTTTAACCACGTTTTAACACTGTAAATATTTTATTGAATAATAATGTTTCCTGATATACATACCTATATGAATGTAAAATGAAAAGTCTCCTAACAAAATTACTTTTGAGAAATCTGCATAATTATATAAATTTTACTATAATATATACTGGGATAGGTACTGTTCCACACATGGCAATCTGATTCCAAACTAAACAGAGCTTGTTCTAATAAATTGTTGCCGTTGCCGAATAATTGATATACTTTACAAACTCCTTATCATTTGTAAAGAACTGGCCCATCCAAAATTAACCATTACGGTTTTCCCTTAGCGCTACGGCATGGGGTTCTTCAGAAAAGGCGTAAAATGAGCTCTTCAAGGTTACCTTGAACATCGGCAATCCACTGACTATTTACCATTCCACCTGCATAAGCAGCTGTTTCGTGTTGCACCCTTTATTTCTAGGATTCTAGTATTCATTGTTATAGCGGCAATATAAATACTCATTCTGTGAAAATTTCAACTGTGTACGTATTACTTTTCATTATATACAGTCCATTGACAGACAGACGACGAAGCGTTGGCGCCCTTTGGGTACGGAACCCAAAGTGTGTAACGAACAAACGCACCTCGTCGGCAGCAGGCGAACAATGGGCGCTTGGTGGATCGTCGTTTTATGTAAGCTTCGCTTCTGTCAGTCCTCGACACCTCACTAGTTTTCTATAAAATAGTATTTAAATTAGATAGTTACCTTTTAAAACATGCTAATTACCTAATATTACATTATTATGCATGTCACATCAAAGAATATAATTAGCTAACCATAACCATAAATAACGTGATTAGAATAAAAAGTAAGTTCACTTGGTGTTATAAGTATGTTTACGTAGCTTTTTGCACGTGGTAACATTATAACATAGTTTATGTTGCTTCTTTTTGTCATCAATAATTTTGGGACAACCAGCTCCCTCAAGTCCTCATTAGGGTGATTGAAAAAAAACAAAATATTTCTTTCTTTATACTCAATAGACTTGCGTTTGGCAACTGACCCGCCCATAAGTTACAACTTTAATCTGTGCCATAAGGGACGATGACGAAGTCTAAGATGGATCACGTTTACCCAGAAGAAACGTAGGTATTCACTACCTTGAAAGTCCCATCGACTTTCAAGGCCAGCTTGGAGCCTGGTGGAAACTCCGTTTGGCGGTAAAACACACGCCTGTGTCTTGGTGGCTATGTGACCAGATTGGCTTTGCCCTAATCGGAGACTGCCTGTAATGTCACGTTCAAACGCTCTACCATGGCCTCTCGCAACAATTGGATCTCGTCACTGGTGGCTCGCACACTGGAAATGTATCTCTCTGCAACACTGATATCGTCTGCGAACCCAAAGATACCAGACTTTAACAGATCGTTAATATGCAGCAAATAAGGTTGAAGAGAGAATTGAACCCTGAGGATCTTTGGTATTGATTGCCAAAAAAAGGTCCGACGAGCAACCGTCTATAACCACTCGTATAGACCTTTTACTCAGGAAATAGGAAATCTAAGCGCACAGCACAGGTCATCAGGAATGCCATATGAAGGAAGCTTGCTTAGAAGGCTGGTATGCTAGACCCTATCGAAAGCCTTAGAAATATCGAGGAAAACGGCAATCGCTTCCCCGTATCTCTAAATGACTTCGCCCCATAGATGTATGGCATACCTACACAAGATCCCCAGTGGACCGTTTCTGACGAAAACCGTAGTGTCGATCGCTGAGGAGTTCGTTATCTTCAAAGTATGCCAGGAGCCTCCGATTCAATACATGCTCGTCTTGCAAAGCATGGAGTTGATCGCAATCGGTCGATAGCTAGGCCGTTTTTAGACAGAGGTTGCACATTAGCCAGCTTCCTGACTTTCGGAACTTAAACCATTCGAGTGAGAAATATTTGTATGTTCCAGATTCCAGAATATCCTATCAATATTTTGAGATGCAGTTTTTTGTTTTCTTTACTTATTTTTTTTTATTATCTTCTTAATGAATGGTCAGTGCATGTGTGTGGGCATCCAATGCGAACAATGACCTCTTTAAGCTTTTGAATTATTTCCTCTGTCACCTTCCGACTTCCTTACCTAGCTTGGTTAGTTTTCAAAGGATACTAATAACACAATAAATCCTATATCTAACTAATATTATAAAGAGGAAAGATTTGATTGTTTGTTTGTTTGTTTGTTTGCATTAAATAGGCTTCGAATCTACTGAACCGATTTGAAAAATTCTTTCACTGTTGGGAAGCTACACTATCCCCGGTTGACATAGGCTACTTTTTATGACGGGAACGCGGGTGAAACCGCGCGAGACAGCTAGTATTCTATAAATTATGAACCAACAATATTTAACAACTACCATCTAAGTACATAACCGCTAAATAACCGCATGAACTTAGAGATGCTAATGCCGGCAATAATAATTAACTATCCATTATTATTTAATATTTTCTCTGCTTTATTGCTTTAAATATGCCGTAACATGGGTGTTAAATAGCTAAAATAGTGACTAATGAATATTATTATAGCATAAAGCAAAATAAAATCTAGTAGCTTATTGTGCATGATGTAATCCAAACATGCTACATCAATTAGTAAGTAAGTGCTACTTACGAATTTGATTTCCTTGTAAATACATTTTTTATATCGGGTGACGCCAAAATGAATATTATTAATAATGGTAGTATTCTATTAGTTTTTCTTATAGGGTAGGTATAGGCTGGGTTAAGTCTAGCAATTTGGTCCACTGATACAAAGCAAGGCATATCCCAGAATTTGGCAACAGTTCCGGTAGGTGCTTTGAGCTGTCACATTAATTAAACATTTGCAAGGATGAACATAGCAGTAGGCAGGTGATGTAATGTCGGAGCTTCGATTGAGGGGACTATTTGACGCTTGTCTGGCTCGAGCCATAATTCCACAGAGGTGGAAGACAGGCTGTCTGTTTCTCGTCCAGAAGGAAGAGCGTCCAGCGGAATCTCCGGATGTCCCATCCGAAGTCCAATGTTGGTTGGTGATTGGAGCGGAGGCACGGCACTTTGACCTTCCGGTTGACGCAGCTCCTCTGGGGACACGGTTGTTTCGGGAGGTATATATGTGTCGGATTGCCGGGAGGGAGCCGATCGCCGAGTGTCGCCACTGTGACGGGTGCCTTGAGGAGGAGGCCCAGCATACTTTGAAGGTGTGCCCAGCCTGGGCAAGCGAGCGCAGCGAGCTCTGCATCGAAGTGGGACGCACTCCACTCCTTTTGCGAGCGAGTCATGCTCGCAAATGAGGCGGCGAAACGTGACAGGGAGGACATTACCAACCTGGCTATCCGCCGCAGGAGAACCGGGTGTCGGAGGGCGGCTTTTTTGAGCCAGCTTCCCCCCAACATGGGCCCAAGGGTGGCGGACTCGGGGGAGACTGCCGCCCACCAACATCGGGCCCGAGTAGTGGAGCGTGTGTTCCTTCACGTTACTCAGCAGGAGACGGCGAAGACAAGAGCTCAGGTCTCCACCGTCGAAGAAGAGGAGGCCTCCCACCAGGCCTTTGCTGCTGGATAGGCGGACGAATGCTTCGGCGTCCCCGTATATCCAGCCGGCAGCGACAGGTAGGAACACTCGCTCAGTCGCTCCCCCCGGAGTGCCCGGGTACCGATGAAGATTTCACGAAGTAAAAAAAAGGTGATCTAACGTCAAACTGTTTAAAAAATCCCTTTCCTGAAACTACAATCCGGTTGCCGAGAGAATGCATTTCTGACTATAAACTATGGATTTCGCTACGCTAAAGATCTTATTGGTCAAATCTCGGAAACTGCTAATCCTATTGCGATGGGACTTTCGCGTTAATCGGCGGCCGCACTATAATGTCATAAAATTACTGCAATGATTCTACCAGCCTCAAGATTGCT
Source organism: Polyploca ridens (assembly GCA_951394255.1). NCBI lineage: Eukaryota > Metazoa > Arthropoda > Insecta > Lepidoptera > Drepanidae > Polyploca > Polyploca ridens. Next base: position 11,234,378 of record OX596251.1, on the reverse strand, counting down.
TTTAAATTTTTTTAAACAATGTCAACTACCTGGAGTTAGTTATGTCATTATTTTATTTGCGTAAATACCCTAACTGCAATGACACAGGACGTAGATTTGATTTCGACCCAGGACTGCCAGGACAAACATATTTTATTTGCATGAACTGTACCGTGTGTTTTTTCAGAAAATCTCTAGAATACATGCTATAAGGACATAACATAGTTAAGTTTTTAATAACATCGAGTCGTACATGACTATATTTAATTTAGAAAGCCACATGACATAAAGTCCATTGTATAAAATGAAAACTACTTTGATATTGGATTATTAAAATGTGCATAATACGAACGCGAAAACCGCAAAACAAAGAACTATCTTTCCAGATAGAAATTGTATGCATCCACTCTCCACTAACGTTCATCAACGTTTATGGAGCGCTTCTGTGCTACAGGGACAAAACTTTTTAGAGTTCCGTAGGTTCTAGCACAAAATATTAAGCCTAGATTGCAGACTACATAAACTCTAGATTTAAGACAGGCTTAATTATGTGGCAGTCTTTGGGGCATTACAGAGTCTGATGAAATTTGGAGTAGGAATACAGAAACTTTACTACTTTTGGCTCGTGCGTGTGTTATTGTAGAGCATTAATTAAATTGGGTACTTTCCTAGGTAAAAATATATGATTCTAATATGTCCGTCAGTTAGATTAGTATATATTTTCTATAATTTTGTTTCGCGAAATATGACGTCTCGCAGAACTTTAACGGGCTCTATCTTCATAATTTTTTGTTTGTCATTCAAACAAAAAATTACGCGGAAGAGCGGATAAAGATTTACGGCCGGTTGCTAGAACGTGTATGATATGTCAAATCAGGTGACGAATCGTCACAATTAGCAATCTGTTGACAGCCTTTGAGTTGCCGAAAAGAAAAATATAGATATTTTTTTTTATCTAATTGATTGTCAACGGATGATTTATTTATTTCATTCACTTTTATTCACTCCTTTGTGTTTTGTTTCTATCTCTCGGGTAGCACTGTCCCTTTCATTTTCGTTGTTGTTGTTTATGATATTCGCCAAAAGGCAGGCAAAGGTGGAGCAATACAGCCTAGTCATATTTTCATTTATTCATTATTTATATCAAATTCAAAAAACTCCTTTTATTATTTTGACAATATAACCATACACATATTATGACTTACAAAACAGCCAGTGTCATGTTGGTTGTTCCAGCAATTTTATTTCATATCAACCAAGATGGGTCAGTTCGTTACTCCCCCGTTCCGGTTCTCACCCGTTCGGTTTGCACCCGATTTTATTTCGATATCATAAACTTATTCCAAAGCGATTTTTAATCAAAAGTACTGGCAGTCACAAAAATGTTATTACTGAAATAATTATATATTAGAATTGTTATAAAAATAATGTTATTATTTTATAAATTTGATGAAATACAATTGGTTCGAGTTACTTGTTTAAAAATAACTAAAGTCCATTTTTTGTAATCGTTTATTTTGAACTAATGTCAGTTTATGCTGATTTAAATAGGAAATAATTAACTTGAAATTAAATGTTAGGACTACTATAATCGAATTAAAAATGACAGTCTTTGATTCAAAAAGTTTTTGAATGGAGTTAAAATTAGTTCGAACTTCTTCCTTTATTCGGTTCATTACGATTTTTACCTCGGCCCCAAAAACATCTGGATGACACTCAGGAATATGGCTCCTTTGGATTTGCACATTGTCAGTATCTTGCATTAATTTAATCGAACCACAACACTTTTTCGGTTTCTTATAAATGCACGTCCACACACTTGATAATATTTTCTGTGTATGGTATATGAATATCCAGCGTGAAATAATGTGTTTCCACCACGTTTATTACGAATATATTGATATTTTTTTTGGACTAGCCCTTGTGAAGGACCTTCACTCGTCATTTTGAGATAACATACTAAACATTCTTAATATTTGCATATTGAAATTCTTATGTGCGAAAGGGATAAATATAATGACATTCCGGACTTTACTATTGTTTTAGTTCAGGTAAGTGCTACACAATAGGACGCGCAAATCCATGGCTGCTGTCGCGCGGTATTGAACAACATATTATTAAACAAAATAGTGACGTATTTTCATTATTATACCAGTACAAGTTACTAAACAATCTATAAATTCACTTGTTCACAAGTTGTTTCATATATAACACGTATAACTAAATTATCGAATTAGATTATTTAAACAATTCTGTTGCCGACAGTACTTAATGCCAATGAACTCAAAACTGTCAAAAAATATTGATATTCAATTTAATCGAATCGGGTGCAAACCGAACGGATGAGAACCGGAACGGGGGAGTAACGAACTGACCCACCAAGATGACCCTGGCAAGTTCAATTAGTTCGTTTATTGCATTTTAAAATAGCTTTTCTTGCAAAAACGTACTTAATTAAGGTTTAGAATTAATTTAATATTTCGTTTTTTTATTCAACTGCATTAAAACCTATTATTTATCACAACAATCACTTTAATTCTCGAATAATTGGTCCATTATCGCCAATTACATGCGATAATTGACGAATAATTGGAGATTTGACACTTGGAATAACAAACTGTTGACTGATTGTCCAAGCAACCCAAAACACGATTGACTGGAGATTGACAACATGTCACGTAATTTTTCGACAATTTTTCTTTCTAGCAACCGGGTGTTAGTCCAATGTTTCCTGATAATCTAACTGAAGCCGCGACGGACTAAATATATATTTTTATGAATGAAGCCAAATTAGCATTCTAAAATTTTATTAAGTAATAAAGTAAGTAAGTAAATAATAGTAACGTATTATTTATTATCCAATAATCCATAATTAATATTTATATTATAAATGTGAAAGTAACTATGTCTGTCTGCCACATTTACATGACTAAACCTCTGAACTGATAGCACGCAGATAGCGTATGGTATCGAGAGTCTTAGTTACCTATATGTAAAATTAACGATATACGGCCTTACTCATAAACGCTATTTAACTAAATCTACTGAATAAATGGTCAAATAAATAACGTCACCTTGCTGTCATTGTCAAACAATTTGACGTTATTTAGGTGACCACTTAGACCGGCCGCATACTATAAGAAATTTTCTGTCAGAAATTTTCGGACGCCCGCTTGCTCATACATTTTTAGACGTCAGACACGTCAGAATTTTCGGATAGTGTGCGGGGTCTAGAACAAAATGTATGAGGAAAGTGCTTTCCGGCAGAAATTTTCTGACAGAAAATTTCTTATAGTATGCGGCCGGCCTTAATAAGCTTATTAGTTAAATAACGTTTTATGAGTAAGGGGGATAATCGATAAATAAGGCTACGGAACACAATGCAGAAATAAGCTGGATAATACAGACAGCGCCGATGCCAGGGCATCACATATTCGCATGATGGTCAGAGGCAGTTGGCACGCCACCTAACGAGTCCAATTACGCGACTGTATCGATGCTCAGTTAGCCCGCGTACGTAATCGATGCCAGCAATGGAACTTGAATGAGGAAATATTCAAGGGAGATGCGATACAGCTCGACTCGGCTTCACTACGGTGAACAAAAACAAAGACCAGCATTTGACGACTGCACCACCTTTTTGGAACAATTCAAAAGACATGATGAGACTGATGCATGATATTCCGTTTTAAAATTCGGTTTAGTGGAAATTGTATAACTTACAAAAAATAAGTATAAATATTGATTTGGACTTAAAACCAACTAAAGGACTATATTTTATTATTGGTAGTCTTTTATTTTAAGCCCATCACAGACGTAGCTATAATATATACAAGGCATATTACGATATATATTCAATACCAATTCTTCAAGTGACCGCACACGCTGCTATAATATATATTTCTGTTTCTTCGCCAACTTGTACTGTAATTTATATTATAGCTGGGCATATTAATATTATATTATAGCTACGTCTGTGATGGGCTTTATACATAAATAGGTAGATATAATTATGACCTGTAATATTATTTTGTTATTTTACGGTCCTGTGGCTGTGGTTAAAATAAGTTTGTCAGACAGGGTCTTGTTTTACCCACAACACGTATTTTGATGTGGATTGTTACAAATTTTAATAAGGATTTACAGCTGCTACAAATTCTTGTGTCGCGTTAGCGTGTAAAATATTCATATTAATTTAGCCACACCGCATATTTTATACTTAGGTACCTTCCCTGTCATCATCTGAAAAAGTTTCAAGAACTTTATTTTGAGAAAGTTTTCGATAAAATGTGTTCAAAAAGTAACACACTGGAACGTATATTTGTTATTTCATTTCATGAATGCTCTATATTTCAGATTCAGATAAATTCAAATTCAAAAAGTATTTATTCAATTTGGGCTCTGATAGGGCACTTATGAACGTTAACAAAATGACCCTACGCGTAATCATTCCTTGCTTTGGTTATTGCACAAACGGCAAAGTAAAAATATTCCACCTTTTTATCCGACTGACCCGGAAGGAGGATTATTAACATAATGGCATAGTGTGAAATTACTTGGTAATTTTGTGGAACGCTGTTGTGGTTGGGTTTAAAATGGATAGAATAGAAATACACAGGTTATTAAAAAAAACAAAGGAGTAATAAAATTTTCGGTCTTAAAAATTTAAGAGAAAGAGACACATTTTGTACTGCTAGAGTCAGTCTACATTCAATTATTCAGATTACTGAGTTATTGTCAAAATAGTGTATAGTATAAAGAAAAGCTATTTTACCGTTATAACTTTATTCGGCATGAAAGTTTTGCGAAAATCTACAACTCATTTAAAATACCTGATTGATATTTAAGGTCGAAAGCTTTCCTTAGTAATTGTTATAAATTTAGGCTTTAAAAAAGTATCCTTATTTAATTTATTAACGTTGTAGGTTTGCATTTATTGTATCAAATAACTCACTAAATATACTTTTCTAGTTTTAGCCGTTGTCGGGATAAGATTCTGGAAAAAGCAATATTTCCTGCAGTAAAATTACATTGAAGAATAAAAGTTTGAGTTAGGTACTCTGAATGTGAATTTCAACCCGCCTCGGCTTCGCAAGGGTGCGATGTCGTAATGTGGTGTCAGTGGAGCGATTTGCGCGCCCCGCCCGGGCTGCTCGGTCATGGTATCTTGAATACTGTCTGTAGATCTTATAAAATATTAATGATAATGATTTGCTGTAAAGAGCAAATTTTATCTACAATAAATGCCCATCGTAATTTATTAATTAGATAAGGATTAATATTATATGGGTCAAAATAACTACAATATAGATAATTATACTATTGCGGACTTTTTTGTAGATATTTTTAAGTTACATAATTCCGTATTACATCATTTTAATGTATCTCTCTACGTAAGCCATGTAAATTTATTTTTCGGCGACTTGATTGCAAAATATGTTTTTTTTTCTAAATACATAAAAACTCAATTAGGTTTTATTATATATATAAACCTTCCTTAAAAAAATATCTATCTGATGGTAAAACCGCATCAAAATTCGTTGCGTGCTTTAGAAGGAGTTAGCGGATAAACAGACAGATAGATAGAGTCGAAAAGCTACTTCTTTTTATACTATTTAGAGATTAGAGAAGAGATAGTAATTTTTCGCATTTGTAAATATGAAGTTATGTAGGTTTTTCAGTAACAGTAACCTAGGAAAAAGAAGCCGAAACATTTTTTTCTTACTCTGGCATGTGAGGACTTCTGAAGCGCATTGAGAAGAGTAAAAAAACGATTTACATAAATATTATATTTTATTATGAGCGCCTTTTCATTATTATATAGCAAATTTGAGTTACAGTCACAAAAATAAGTTGGTATTATTATTATAGGAATCAATGATTCCTAGGTAAAAAAATATAATTCTATTAGACCGTCAATTAGATTATCAAAAAATATTGGACATGTATTTTTTGCTTTAACAATCATTAAAAAAATATAAAGATAAAGTGAGTCGAAAGTTCAAGAGTGGGGGCTCGAGGAGTAAAAAGTGTACTTTAACGTGACGTCACGCGGAACTTCAGCACACGATATCTTCGTATTTTTTTTGTTTAATTGAGAAAAGATACGTGTCTAATATTTTTATTAACTCTCGGTGAGCTAGTCAGACTCAAACTCGCACTTGGCAGGTTTTATTTTAAATTGTTGTTTACCCAATGTAATTTGTGACGTGCGACTTTTTATACCTAACATTATTATTGTTGTTTATTGGGTTTTTTTTGAAAGTATGTTTTTTTTTTTCAGACCATTATAAAGTACTTACTCAAATGATACCTGAATAATTAAAAAAAAATATACAAAACATATACCTAATGCAAGATAATAAGCTACAATCAACTGCCTGATCATTGTAGGTATAGACGTTTCAGTGACCACAAAATGACAGACCATAAAATATGAGTAGCATGTTTAGTGTATATTTTTTGTAGAGCTACAAGTACATTCAATTTTCGAATTCTCGACAGACCGGAGAATTCCAATATTTTTAGTAAAATAGTCACTCACAATCTATACTATTATATATACTTTAATAATTATTAATTAGAGACTTTATTATTGTCATATAATATATAATTATAATATTAATATAATACATAATATATATAATCTATACTAAGAGTTTTTTGTTTGTTTGTTTGTTTAAACGGGCTAATCTCTGGAACTACCAGTCGGATTCGAAAAATTCTTTCACTAATAGGAAGCAAATTATCCCCGAGTATTATAGGCTACTTTTTATCACGGGAACGCGGGTGAAACCGCGGGGAACAGCTAGTAATATAATAAAGGGGAAGAGTATTTTGTTGTTTGTTTGTTTAAACGTGCTAACCTCTGGAACTAACAGTGGGATTCAAAAATTCTTTCACTTGCAGGAACGCTGGTGAAACCGCGGGGAACAACTAGTATACAATAACATTCATTAAAATATTTGGATCTGAATCGATTCATTGCATAAGATGTGGTATAAATAAGAAAAAATGAATATTATTAGTAATATCGCTCTAGCTTCCTTTTTAGCCCGCATTTCTTCACCCGGTGCTGACTTGTAATGCCACACGCGACACCGTTCACACCGTCCAGTTGGCTGGAGCGAATAACCAGCGCTGCATGGGCATACTTCATCTACCCTTATGTTGTTATCTACACTAATAATAAAGAGAGAAGATTTGGATTTTTGTTTGTAATAAATAAACTCAACAACTACCGGCCCAATATTAAAAATTCTTTCACCAGGAAATAGCTCATTTATCACAGAGTAGCATAGGCTATAAAAAATTCACCCGGGCTACTCTGGAGACGAAAAGCTACTGTTTGATAAAGTTAATAGAATCGAGACGCATACTTTTCCAATACAAACAAAACTCTACATAGAGAACATGCATCGCAGGGGTACTAAAGAAAACCTGTTAGTACATTACATTCATTTACTGTCATGCCATTACTACATTGACCTTCCCCAATTACGGATACCTTTATACTTTCTGGTTTTTTACCCGACTAACCCGAAAGGAGGGTTATATTCACTGTGTCCTGTGTGTAGTTGTAGTATAATAATACAATTTTTATAATAATAATAATAATATGAGCTCGGTCATTGTGCCGATTGTCGTAACGGCCAATGGCCTGATGGCCGAAAGCCTCAACCAACATCACTCGAGGCTCTCATTAGGCAGTTGGATCAAGAGCCTGATTCAGAAGGCAGGGCACGGCTCGCATTGTGAGGAGGTTCTGCAGTCCTAACGACCGGTAGCTTGGACCTTGCACCCGACACCGGCGGAAAACTACCATTTTTTTAAAAATGATTTTTATAAAAATGGATTAAATATGTGAAGGTACCTAATAAATAAACGAAATATAATATTAACCGCTTCATAGATTGACCTATGTATATGGGATAGTGATAGAGTCAATTATAACTTTCATAAGTGCCTTATCAGGGTTGAAAAAATTACTCTTTGATTTTGATAACCCGGTAGCTAAACTAGCTAAAGTCATGGGTTTGAAATGATAATATTTCTTTTCCATTATTTCTGGGTATTCTTTGGGGCACTATCTGCGCTCTACCAATGTAAGTAGTCACACTAAATAGTTGTCCTGAAGCTTACGTAGACTACTAAATAAACGATGCAAATATTTTTGAAGTCTGCTTATACCAGAGTACTATGTATTCAGTCTGCAGGTCAGTTGAGCATTTAATTAAATCTTAAACAATATGACGGCGTTTTCAAAGTAAGCCACAAACCAATGTTATGCCTAACTCCTAGGAAGCTCGTAGCGATCACCACGAAGATTAATTAAATATTATTAATAGTTGGTGAATATTCTAGCTAGAGATTTAGGTCTTGTATCTAGCGGAATAGTACCTACTATCAATTTGTATTAAATTCCTCGAATAAGTGCGCTACGCTTCTTTTACATATTTTTTTTATATGATACACTCATACAATTTTTTACAATAAAATAAATAATCAAAGTCAAAGTCAAAGTCAAAGCCATTTATTCAATTTAGGCCCCAGAAGGGCACTTATGAAGGTCAAATTTACTGAAGTTACCACCGGTTCGGAACTCGGCCTTCAACTGAGAAGAATCCGGCAAGAAACTCAGCAAGGTTACATTTTTTATATTTTTTTGGACAATCTATGTTTGTTTTTTTTTTCCAAATAATTAAAAAGATATACCTAAGCATAGATACAGACGAAAAAAGAACAAGAAAATAAATAAAAAATAATAACCTTAAAAATACAAAACACACAATTATTGACCTACTGGCTTTTGTATAAGTATGAGCAAGGTGCACTTGTGCAGAGTGCAGCTACCTACTTCCAGACATCTTTATCTTCAATATAATCGGCTAAATTACTTTATAATAAGCTCTTTCTTTCAGAACTTTTTTTATATGTGATTTAAATTTAAAATCAGTCATCTTGGTCACCGCAAGTGGTATTTTGTTATAACAGCGCACACTATTGCCAAACATGTCCACTTACTCAAATGATGGACAACCAAACATCCAAACATACAAAACATCCAAACTTGCGCATTTATTTCGCGTTAGTGATAGTGATATTAGTGAAGAGAGGTGAGATATAATTATGCTTTTTGGAAATAATGTTCAAAATTCAAAATTCAAAATCATTTATTCAAATAGACCTTCGCGGGCACTTATGAAAAGTCTGACTCTAATACTGTATACCGGTTCGGAAGGTTGCATTTGCTGAGAAGAGCCGGCAATAAACTCGGCAATTACTCTTTTCAAAACAAGCTTAGATTCATTACATAATATTTACATTCTAATCACACAGACAACAATTGCGTGCCCTATATAATAGATTACAGAGATTCATTACATAAATCTCTGTAAACTAAACCGCTTATCAAATTCTGTGAATTAAGACGGTAGCCGGTAGTCAATCCGGATACGATGTAGTAATGCCGTAACTCATTGTAAGTTCCGCTAATTCCGCTACTTATATAGAACTAGCTTTTCGCTCGTCGGTTTCACCCGCACTTTACTCCCTTAGGGACGTATGAGATCTCTATTCCAGAACTCTTCTGCACCAACGGTTAGCAGTTCTGTGACAGATCTAGATGACGTCATGCATGAGACCTCCCACCATGACGCACTTCATACGTCCCAAAGAGATAGCAGGCACGGTACAGTCGCAGGGTCATAGGCATTAGGTAAGCCATACCGCGAATTTACCTAGTCATGATTTTCCTCAATAAAACACACGATGACATGACGTATATCGCTATCGACACACCTTGGCTTCGGCCGTATAGAACCTATTGTTGTAGTTATTTTTAAACCTGTTATCCTATCTTAGTTAATTAAACTTATTAATTTAAATTAAATGTTGTTACAAGTCAATTTCAATCTACATTAAGTAATATGTTTAATTGGATAAGCATATCGGTCAAAATAGCTTCACAAAGAACTCATTGTTTTTGATATCATTTTGAAAGATATTGGTTAATATGAGTCATCCTTAGAACATTGACTTTATGTTATTGCACACTTTTTGAAGAACATTTCAAGGGCAATAGTATTGTAATTTTCACCTATCGCCATCCTATCACCAACTATTTACGCAGAGCAAGCGAAAACGCCTCTCCGACGACTGTTTTTGTCCACAAATGTTATCGAAAAATTACCATATTACGTATATTCTATATTATAAACCTTCTTCGTAACATAGTCTGCATTTTTGTGAATGAAAATCCCCATAGTAGGTAGTGTCTGATACAAACAGACAACACGACAAACAAAACGCAACGGGGCAAATAATTTAGAAGATATAGTGACGATGATTACTTCGAACGCAATATATTATGACTATCTGCATTTAATTATTGACCTTTAGTCGAAATACCACAGATTTAGATTAGTAAGAAACCAATCCTTGTGTACTTATTATTTTACAAGCTTTGAATTAAATTGCAATGTATATGTATGTATATATTGGAAGACAATGCAAGTACAGTCAACAAAAAGTACAGTCACCAAAAAAGCTTGTATTATATTCATTGTATATGTTTTATAGATTTTCTAAAGTGTAAACCTCGGATTAGGTGCTTAAAAATTCACCAGGAGTCTAATTACCTAGACTCTAATGCTGCAAATGGCTACTATATAGGTGCCCCAAAAAGTTGTGTCCATCGGAAATCCAGTGGTAGAGCACTCTAAGAGCTACCCGAATCACCCGAACTACCCGAACTTACTCACGCACAGGAACACGACATAAAATTATTTGGTTGCGGTATTCTGTAAGGTAGAAGCAGGCCAATCGAGCTGCTCTTTGAGTGAATCAACGCTACGCTCTACCTCTTCTAATTAATATATGGACAAAAGTTACATTTGATAGTCGTATACGTCGTTGCTATGACCTTCATGCTTCAGGTAATAGAACCTAGTAACAACCTAGTTTCAGAAGAATTAATAAAGAACACTTAGATTCAAAATAATTGGATTGTTTTACAAAAAAACTTAAACCGACTTCAAAGTACACTAAGAAGCAATCAAATCCTGATTTGATTGACTATGGGACCAATCGGGAAGTGTACCCTTTTAAATAAAAAAAGAATTTTCCAAATTGGTTAATAAATGACGGAGTTATTAGGTAACAAACATAAAAAAAAAACAACCTAATTGAGAACCTCCTACTTTTTTTGAAGTCGGTTAAAAATATACAAATAATATAATATTAAATGGATAAGATTAAAATAATGTTTTATATACGTAATCCATACTAATCCATATTATAAATGCAACATTATTTTTCACGGCCAAACTGTTGAGCCGATAGCAAGACACGCAGATAAAAAGCCTTCTCCATTGCATATATGTTCTATGCTATGGAGAAGGACTACTCATATAGGCTACTTTTTACCCCGGGAACGCGCGTGAAATAAATAAAATAACTCTGAAATCACGATAAAATTTCCTCTGATGAAATTCATTCATTTGGTTTAGTATAACTTCTCTCTTATGAGAAAAGTGAATTAAATCGGTAATTTATAAGTACATAGTAATAAAGACGTAAGCAATGCTTGTAGTAGATCGTGCATTATAAAGTGCAGGTATAAAAATATATGATCACGACTGACAGTTAGGTGCATAAATGTATTTAAATATATATATATTCATTCACGGCCTTAGATTACTGAATAAAAGGCAGGTGGACCGCGAGGAACATGAAAGTGAAGCTAAAAAAGCAAATACAAATTCAAAATCAGATGTATTCGTTTTCCAATTTGTATTTGCTTTGTTTTTTTTTTGATTTGCCTTGATTTGGCCAATATTAACAGGAGGTGTCAGAAACGCATTCTCTCCGCGGCCGCACGTTACATCACTATTAAGTACTAAGATGTTGATTTTAACCTACCTACCTACTAGTATTTTCGAAACGACACTTTTCGAAACTATACGTACAAGTATTGTGCACTGATTTTTATCACCATTTATGACTTTTTGTGCAACTAGATTGCACATTCGCGCATAAAGCTGTGTTACTGTCATTTAAATTGCATAATTTGCATGGAAAAAGGTATGAGTTTTAAAACACATAGTTGTTTGTACTGTTTATACTATTTTATATACGGTTTTTTAAATCCAATCGGCCTCATGAGTGTTTTAGGTACCATCTAACCGCTACACTATACATCATTAAAAACATAACAATGATTATATATGATCACTTGTCGTTAGATGCTCCTAGGTCCTAGATTCGTGATGGAAACGTTTCAAGATCTGAAAATCCTTACGATAAATTCAAAATATTATATCTCTTTAATTTATGTATACTTAATCGTTTTTTTGCGCATCAAATCGACATCCTGTGCTTATCACAGTAAGTCAACGCGTATTGTCTTGTACTGTTTAATAAATCGGCATGTACCCTGACCATATATATAGCGAATTATTACTATCGCGCATTCATTATACTTGGCTTAATATGAGAGTCCTTGTGACGGCGTATTGGCATCGAATGTACTTGTCTTCTCATACGTGCAGTGACCAACCAAGAGTTAACACTTAGTGTGGATTTTAAAATCATTTAAAAAAATGTTAAACCTCGAAAGTGTGTTCTCCAACCCTATAATATTGAAACAAAGTAACAAGTTGTTGAAAGTGAGGATATGGCTTTACACTTTGGCGTTGTCGCATAATGTGATAATTGCTACAAAGTTGTTGACAATCGACTTTGGTAAATCGGAGGATCCTGATGTAAGGCTGTATGATTATACTAAATGGAAATTGATCACATCTTGGTTCAATGTAAGTGTAGATGTAACATTACCCTTTATTATCGCACCATTGTTTTGGGTATGACATAAAAGTTATTTCAGAAAATGTTTTTGTAACAAATTAAGAATCAGTCGGAGCTGCATGCTATGGACTTATACGTTGTAATTAGGGGTGTTTTTTTTTTAATCTTATAGATCGTATGATATAGATAATATGATATTTTAATAGATATGTGCTATTTACATAAATAAATTCCAACCGTAGCCTCAAAACCGTATACTCAACAAAATATATTCATATTTTTTTTATATAGACTACGTACCAACTTTTTATTTTACTCAAAGCGTGATTGGTAAAAATAAAAAAATGCACTAACACGATTGAGTATTTTTGACCTCTGTAAATAGTTGCATTGACTGTTTGTGACTGATAACTGAATCTAATATTATCTATACATATCATATTACTTGTCCTGTTGACTAATTGTCTGATTTATCAATGCAGAGCCTAGACCCCTGGGGCTACTAATTAAAGGATATTTATTTATTTTAGGAAATTCAATGTTTAAAGGGGTGAAAAGGGGGATTTTGTTTGTATGAAAAATCTTATTGCTTGGGTTTATAAACTTGAAATTTAGCACGATTACTAACCTAAATAAATAATATAAATTGTCATTATTAGTTTTTCAAAATGACCCCTATTAGGGGGTTTAGGGGATGTTAAAGTTTATATGGAAGAAACCTAACGTGCAGTTCGATTAACTTGAAACTCGTTATTAATACTTTGGATAGAAAATAAAGAAATACGTGTTTTTGGGTTTGTCAAAAATCTACCCCTTACGGGGTAAAAAGAGAGCATAGGTGCATGCATAAAAAGGGGGCATAGGTGAAACCGCGGGCGGAATGCTAGTAAGTGCATAAAACTTATTAGTAGCTAAACATATTTTTAATTACATATTTAAAAAGAACGTGTATTAACAAAGCTGTTAGTTTCCTTTAAGTATATAAATAAATAAATAAAAAAAAGATATGTACTATACAGGTCGTTGTTTTGGTCAGCGACGAGCGACTCAGGGTCGATAATACATTTTTTTTTTTAACAATAAAAATAAAAAAATTAAAATTTGAAAATCCTGTAATAAGCTAAAGTGTAGACATAATACTCGACGGGAGTGCGAGGGAGTAAAGGGGTGGGCCGATGGCGGCTTGGGCCTAGCTCTAGTCTGTGCACGTGCCGAGTAACCATACTTTGCGGTAATTTTATTTCAAATTGAATAAGGTATTTCTCAACGCATTTACAGTATTTAATGGAATTAAGTCCATTTTTGGGGAATATATTTTTTGTACTACCGCTCCTGGGTCGCTTGTCACCGACCAAAACAACACCCTGTATAGTAAAGATAAAACTACCCAGAGGTTATTTAAATTATGAAAATTAGTATGTCTGGATGGATAAATGACTCAATCAGCATTGCAGTGCATTGACATCGAACATTATCATACAAGAAACCCGATAATGGTTTTTTAAATCTTTTTATTCATACACCACTCGATAAACACACAAAGGAATGCACTTCAAATAGTTTTCCTACATTTTGTTTCGAAAACAAAACTGTGTCCTCATGTTTGAGAAGGCATACGTCTACGCATATGATTTTGGATCATATATCACAGATGCAAAATCGAGAATAGTTTAATTTAGAAGAACTAATAAGTACCTACCTAATACCTTGAGCGAGATAAGAAAATGCTAAATTTCTACATGAAGGGAAATGACTTTGAATATTGAAGAAATGTTTGAAGTATTCCCATTTGCGCACCGATTTTTTGAGCACCGATCCTATTCCCTTTTCAGCACCGATGCATATTTTGGATCGGTGCTGAAATGGGAACAAAAATTCAATTCGAAATCATTCCCTTTTGAGCACCGACGGTTTTGTAGCTTCTAGTGTTGCGTTGTTAACAACAAAATTTACAGTTTTATTATAAAAAAGTAAAAAGTATTATCGATAGAGCACATATTTTTAGAGCATCAAAATTATCCGCTTTGAGCACTGATCAATATGTTAGGTTGGTTGTCAATTGCTGACCAAATATATATGTTGATATTACTTAGGTGCTAAACATCGGTGCGCAAATGGGAATACTTCAAATGTTTAGGTCCTGAAAGAAGACTGCATTCCATATTCAAAAATAAGTTTTTTTATGTACCTAACTACTACTAGTAATTGAACCCGCGAAATGTAATAGAAAACATCCTGTATTTATATGATAGCGATCGAGAGGATAAATAATAATACTTTCTAGAATAAGGATCTTTAATAAGTGTTTAGGCCAAAATACCTATAATAATATTTATAGTAGAAACCTACTCATATTGAGTTTCAATGACGAGCCTCTACTTCCCGATTCCTCTCCTTTTCCCACATCATATGTGAAAGCGAGAAAAGAGCTTCGGGAATCTTCTACATACTTCGGCGACGCATCGCCAAACGCGTGTGTGCGAGTAAAACGAGACGCGCGCGCCCCGCAACATTCAGTACGAAAGACGCTACAGACAGAGGCGCATTGAACTTTGTGATTGGTGAATTGATATGAAAAAATAGTGCTTATCACTGTGCTGGATTACAATAGGAGTTCCTGGAGTTCCTGGTAAGTCCTTACCTTTATCCTAGGAGGGTCCTCGTTTTCCATATTAATATTTTTACGCAAAAACCCATCATTTTTCTGGTACGCCTTCGAGCGGATTCATTTTGAGTCAGCCATTACAGCAATTTAATTTCATATCAAATCACGTATAATTTCCCGCTTTCTATAGGTTTTATGCCTCTAAATAGGTATATACCTCCTAATACGCAAGTCTTATACCTCATAAATAGGTTTTAGACTATATAAATACGATATTTCGTACTCCCGCCATTTTTACCACGCCAATCGTGATAAAAAGTAGTTAGGTATTCAATACCGCCGCCGCTCCTCCATATTTTTAGGACTTAGATTTTATAGGTACCGATTCGTATCTTATTATACGAAATCATATGGTGTACTAATAACCGCAATACGTACTTACTATTTGTACTATTACTACGCATATAATTGCATTCTATGAGCCTTGTCTGTCGACTTGAAATAAACTTTCATACCTATATTAGGTGCCTAAACTGTTGGATATACCTACTTACCTACAACATTTTACTTTAATTAGGTAATTTTGTAATTTATTATTACGCAATCTTTCACAATGGAAGCTATTGAAACTAAAATTAAAATATTGGAAGCTAAAAATGAAGCTATTTTTGAACAATTATCGTTCTTATATGATTCTTCTAAGAATATTTCCACGTCCGCGAGTGTAGACCTTCGTTCCTCAGAGACATTCATGGCGGACACTGAAATTATTAGTACAATTCGTCATGAATTTAGTGCCAATTTAGATACAATTAACGCGTTAAATATGCAACTTGATCCAGAATATAAGATTGATTATAAAAAAATGATTTCCTTTGATACAGTGTACACCCGAATAGAAAGGGTTCGTTCTCTTATCGTCAATAAGACAAATACTACGTCGAATGTGTCTGCGCAGAATACTATTCCGTCCCAATATAAAGGTCGTATCAAACTACCACCAATTCAAATTCCGTCATTTGATGGAAAAATAGAAAATTGGCCCGTCTTCTTTGAATCTTTTAAATCTAATATACATTCAAATCCTGATCTTTCGAATTCTCAAAGAGTACAATATCTTGTAGGTAAATTAACAGGAAATGCTTTAAAAATCACGGCAGGTATTATACCGTCCGGTGATAATTATAATTCTATTTGGGACAGCTTAGTTCAAAAATATCAAGATAAAAGAGCATTAGGCTCACACTACATGTCTAATTTATTCAATGTTAAACCCGCATTAAATAATTCCGCGTCTTTAAATACGTTCATTGAAACTTTCCACGCTTCTGTATCTGCTTTGGAACAGTTGGGTATTGAAGATATGAAAGATTTTATCTTACTTTCTTTAGCTTTAAAGAAGTTAGATCCCGCAACCGCTAATTCCTTTGAAATTTTTATGAGGAATAAAGAAATTCCTTCTTATAAGGATTTTGTTGATTTTATTAAATCGCAAGTAAAAATATTAGACCGCACTTCTACGCCAATTGCTGGCTCCGCGCGAACCGCCCCAGTCGGTAGCAACCTTAATAATCCGCCCGCTTCTCGGTCTCAACCGCGTAATTCAAACACAGTCCACCATGCTTTCCTTGCACGCGATAATAATAATAAAAGCACTTGCTTATTTTGTAATAAATCTGATCACTATCAGATTTTTAATTGTTCCTCTTTTAAAGCACTTAATACTAAAGATCGTTTAGATTTTGTTAAATCTAAAAGAGGCTGTGTAAACTGCCTCAGCCTTACGCATACTGCTTCTCAGTGTAAGTCGTCGTATAGTTGTAAAACTTGTAATAAACACCATCATTCTCTTTTGCATTTGGATAGCAATTCGCAATCGCAACAAATAGTTTCTGACACGCGTCCCTCTCACTCGGCGCGTCTTGATAAGAGCGATAACCGCATCGCGCCGTCTCCACACGCGCAGGACGCGCAGCTTTGCGCGCAGACGTCCGCCGCCGCCCGCGCCGCGCCGCGACCGCTCCCGTGCGCAGCCTCGCCCGCGCATCCGACCGCGTCTCCTTCTAACGCTACGGACGCTCCACAACCGGTGTCGCTATGCACCCGAGCGCGAGTTGATAAGAATAATGATAACGAACGCGATTCTTTTAATAAATTAAATCCTTCCCATACTACTGTACTTTTATCAACCGCTCAAGTTTATGCGTCTAATAAGGACAATAAATATATTTCAGTTAGATGTTTAATAGATAACGCGTCTCAAAACAACATAATTACAACTGCCTGTTGTAAACAACTAAATTTAAATATAATACCGCTTAGCAATTCTTTTATAAAGGGTGTAGGATCCACTTCGCGTCCTATTCACGGCTACGTTCAACTTAAAATAACCGCGAAAAATAAAAAATATTTTTATAATATTACCGCTCTTGTCGTTGATTGCATTACTGACAGGTTACCGACTGAATATGTTGAGACTTCTATAGTGCAACATTTAGGTAACTTACCGCTCGCTGACCCTCTGTGGCACATCCCCGGAGAGGTCGAAGTAGTTCTCGGGGCACAATTGTTCCCATTTTTATTATTAGGTCAAAAAATTATTGCACCTCCCGCTCCTTCTGCCCTTGAAACCGTGTTCGGTTATATTCTTATGGGCGACGTTCCCGCTAACTCTAATATTAATAAAAATGCATCCATTTATTTTAATACCGCGACTTTTTTCATTTCTGGTCCCAATGACCTTACTATTTCTTTAGATGATTCCCTACTTAAGTTTTGGGAGCTCGAAGAAATTCCCGCGCAAAAATTTATGAGCTCGGCCGAAAAGGAGTGAGAACAGCTGTTCTCTCGTAACTTCTCACGGGACTCCGCAGGCAGATATTGCACCGCGTTACCTTTTCGTGAGGATCCTGACGTGTTAGGTGATTCCCGTTCCGTTGCTCACCGCCGTTTACTTGCTTTGGAGCGTACCAAGCTACGCGATCCACAGCTACGCGCTAGTTATAATGAGGTTATACAGGAGTACTTAGATAAAAAATACTTATCTGAAATATTGCCTTCCGATTCTGACGACCATGATAAAGGGTACTTCATACCGCACCATCCCGTCGTACGGCAAGACAAAGAAACAACAAAGGTTCGTATAGTACTCGATGCTAGTGCTAAATGTCACAATGGCATATCACTAAACGATATTTTACATACGGGACCCAATTTACAATCTGACTTGTTTATTGTATTACTGAACTTCCGCTTATTTCCCATTGCTATTACAGCAGATATAAAACAAATGTACCTACAAATTGCTGTTATTAATGAGCATAGAAAATATCAAAAAATATTATTCCGCTTTGATCCCAATGATCCGATCCGCGTATTTCAATTTAACCGAGTTGCATTCGGTCTTAAGTCCAGTCCGTTTTTAGCCATGCGCACTGTGCGCCAGTTATGCTCGGATGAGAAAAACCTATTCCCTCGCGCTGCTGAAGTAGCTTCGCGTGAACTATATATGGATGACTTAGCCACTTCCATTCCTTCTTTAGAAGAAGCTAAAGTCTTATCTCAAGAGCTCATCTCTCTTTTTAAAGCTGGTGGTTTTGATCTCACCAAATGGGCGAGTAACTCAAAGGATTTGCTTGTCTCTGTGCCGCAATCCAATCGGGCTGCTATAGATTTTTCAGACAATGATAACCTCAAAATTCTAGGCCTCAAATGGATTCCTGCAGATGATAGCTTCACTTTTACTACATCTGATTTACACGACAAGTGCACCAAAAGATTCATACTGTCAACAATTGCCCGCTTGTGGGATGTACTCGGATTTTCTGCCCCAGTGGTATTGTTTGCCAAATTATTAATTAAAGATTTATGGAATCTTCATATTGATTGGGATGAAACACCCCCAGACTCTATCGTTTCTCTCTTTAATAAATTCAAAGAGCAATTGCCTCTTCTTTCTACATTAAAAATACCGCGTCATTTAGCCGTTTCTATAATAATAATAATATGGTTTCTATGGGCTGTAAAACAAATATTGTTGGTTTTGCTGATGCCAGTCTTAAAGCATATGGCTGCGTCATATATTTACATGTGACCGATCCTGATGGTAACATACACGTACGGTTGGTGTGTGCGAAATCAAAGGTTGCACCTGTAAAGGTAGTTTCGCTTGCTCGTTTAGAGTTATGCGCCGCTGTTCTTCTGTCAAAACTTATTAAATTAATTAATGAGACTTATAGTGCTCGAACCGCTATTGATAATATATTCGCATTCTCCGATTCTAAAATTACTCTGTCATGGATACATTCATCTCCACATAGATGGAATGTTTTCGTTAGTAACCGCATTGCTAAATGTCAAGAAAATCTTGACCCAAAACATTTCTACCACGTTAGTGGTATAGAAAATCCTAGCGACTGTCTCTCTAGAGGTATTTTACCTGAGCAGCTAGTGTCACATCACTTATGGTGGCACGGCCCGAAATGGTTAAAAGATCCAGTTTCAGAATGGCCTATCACTCCATTTAGTCCCGAATGCTGTGAGGACCTACCTGAATTTAATAGTAAAACGCTTGTTACTTGTACCGCGTCCGCTTCTGTTGAGCCTAATTTAATTTACGAGCTTGCTCTGAAATACTCATCATGGAATAAAATATTAGGTATAATATACATACTATACATACTTAGATTTTCTCGCATAATTTCTCGTGATCAAGGTCACAGCCGCATCACAGCTTCTGAGCTAAATAAAGCTGAAGTATATTTAATACGCTCTGTACAACAAGTTCATTTTCAAAATTTATTTAATAATATTCAAAAAGTTAAATTATCTTCCCCGCTTAAAAAACTTGACCTCTTTATAGATCAAGATAAAATTATTAGAATTGGAGGTAGACTTTCAAATGCAAATCTTCCGTATGAAGCTCAGCATCCCGCTCTTTTACCTAAACATGACCACGTTACTCATCTTATTATAGACTATTTTCACCGTGCTCATTGCCATACTGGTGCCAATCTTCTGAGCTCACTGTTGCGCCAGAAATATTGGATACTGTCCGCTAGAAGTGTCATTAGACACAGAGTACATTCATGTAACTTTTGTTTTAAAAATTCCCCTTCATTTCTCAGCCCAAAAATGGCTGATTTACCCTCTTGCCGCGTTCAGGAGACCAAAGCGTTTGTGCATACGGGCGTTGACTATGCTGGACCCATTAAAGTAACATTATGTAGACGCAGAGGTCAAAAGAGCCAAAAGGCATATATTTGTTTGTTTATATGCTTAGTAACCAAAGCTGTACACATCGAATTGGCAACTGATGTGTCATCAGATACTTTTATTTCCGCTTTTAAGCGATTCATTTCCCGTCGAGGACCTGTTTCTTTTCTTTACTCCGATAACGGAACTAACTTTGTCGGAGCTAAAGCTCAATTACAAGAACTACTTACCGATCAGTACCGCATTGAATGGAAAATGATTCCACCCCGCGCCCCACATTTCGGAGGATTGTGGGAATCTAATATAAAATCGATTAAAACTCATTTATACCGTGTTATCGGTTCGCAGCTCCTCACATATGAAGAGCTCCTCACTGTTCTTACCCAAATTGAAACAGTCTTAAATTCTAGACCGCTTTGCATTTTATCTGAGGATCCCTACCCGGAGCCTCTTACTCCCGCTCACTTTATAATGGCTTCACCATTGACTTCATTGCCGCTTCAGAATGTGTCCGAGGAAACCATATCTTTACGTTGTCGGAAACAATTATTAGATCAGATGGTGTGTAGCTATTGGAAAAGATGGCGTATAGAATATTTACATAATCTTCAAGTTAGACAGAAATGGCTCATTGATAAAGATAACATTAAGATTGGTACTGTGGTTCTTATACACCAAGATGATATTCCCCCTTTACGTTGGCCGTTGGGCATAATATCACAAGTTTATCCTGGCAAGGATGGAAATATCCGCGTCGCTTTAGTAAAAACTTCAAATGGATCATTCAAAAGACCCATTGTCAAGTTATGTCCATTACCCTCACAATAAAAATTAATCATACCGCATCTTATATTCAGTACTTTAGTAATTATTATAATCTGTAATTAGTTCTTATAATTAATTATTTTTTCTTTCTTTTGAGAACACTACGTATTCTCAAGGCGGCGGAGGATATTTAGGCCAAAATACCTATAATAATATTTATAGTAGAAACCTACTCATATTGAGTTTCAATGACGAGCCTCTACTTCCCGATTCCTCTCCTTTTCCCACATCATATGTGAAAGCGAGAAAAGAGCTTCGGGAATCTTCTACATACTTCGGCGACGCATCGCCAAACGCGTGTGTGCGAGTAAAACGAGACGCGCGCGCCCCGCAACATTCAGTACGAAAGACGCTACAGACAGAGGCGCATTGAACTTTGTGATTGGTGAATTGATATGAAAAAATAGTGCTTATCACTGTGCTGGATTACAATAGGAGTTCCTGGAGTTCCTGGTAAGTCCTTACCTTTATCCTAGGAGGCTCCTCGTTTTCCATATTAATATTTTTACGCAAAAACCCATCAATAAGCTTCGGTATCAATTCTCATCTTTTATAGGCAGATCCGTCGACCCTACAGCGAGCGATCTAAACTTCTGCGTCTCGTGTTCACTTTAATCTATGCGGGGCGCTTTTGATCATTGCACACAGCGACCGCAGCGGTAACGCACTTAGAACTCAGACCGCAGAACTCTAAACCGCTTGCTGCGGAATGGGCGGTTAATAATAATAATAATAAAGCCGCAGGGCAGCTTGTGGCGAGCTGTTGGTGAGAAGCGAAACCACGGACCCGAGATCTCCCGGGGGCGGCGCCTATGCCCCCGCCTCTGGCTTGCCTTCACTGGCCGGCCTGAGTGGAGCGCGAGAGCTATATGCTCGAAAGGGTGGAAGTGCTCAATCTGCGTAATAGCGGGGAAACCCGCTCCGAGATTACTCGCGATGGTGAAACCGGTGCACACCTCTCGACACCCTTAGCTGCTGACACCAATGTTGCTCCCTTTGTCACCTTTGTTTCGCTGACTGTTTATGGGGGGCCCATTTAGTTAGCGGCGAGTCACCGTCTGCCAGGATATCGAGATTGAGACGTTTGATTTGGTAGGCGTCCCGTTGTCTCAATCAATAGCCCAGCAACCAGTCCAGCAAGCTCCTTCCATAGACCCAGTATAGTTCCCTTCTTTTCTGCAATAGTCCTTGCACTTCGCGGGTGCTGTCTTTGGCCGTATCTTTTCAATAGTGCGGGCAGAGATAGAACCCGCTTAGTGTACATATCCCAACACATTGCTACGTGTTGGATCTGTATCCCCATGCACGCCTTCCAAAAGGACCGGTCGTCGGACCGTGAAATTCCAAAAGGAAAGATACAATAATAATAATAATAAGATACAGAAGGCGGTACTCCTAGACACGGCGCGCATCGTCCTCTCTCTGCAGCCCTAACCACTGGTAGCTTGGTCCCTACCCTGCTGCCGGCGGCACACTAGAATTAGGTTTTTTTTATAACATTTTTAGTTGATTTTATAGAAATATTGTAAAATAAAAAAAAACATATTTATGTATAGGATTAGGTTTTTTATAATATCTTTTTGATTTTATACATTAATATTATAAAAAAGGTAATTTTAAGATACACAATGAATAAAGAGAATAATAATAATAATTTATTTCCAAAAATAAAGACGGTACAATAATTTGTTCATAAAAATTATGGGCTAGTGTACATGACAAAAAATAATTGAACAGCATCCGTTGCCAAACTAGGTAAAAACCTGTATTTCAGCAAACAGCGCCACTCCCCGCAGCAATATGGGATAATATATACTAGCCTTTATTAAATATCTGTGATACTAGCCTAGTTTACAAAAAATATTTTAATTTCGCTAACCTTAAAATTAAAATTATCAGTTTGAAAATGAACCTCTCTTTTTTAAACGTGTTTTTGTGTGCATGAATGTGTGAAATTGGGGTGTGTGTGAATGTGTGTGTGAGAGAGAGAGGGTGTGTGACTGATTAATAGCGGAGTAATTACTGAGTTTATTGCCGGCTCTTCTCAGCAAAAGCAACCTTCCGAACCGTGCATTAGTGCATTAGAGTACTAGAGTTTGACTATTCGTGCCTGTGAAGACCTAGGTATTTGAATGAATAAATTATTTCATTTCATTTCAATAATTTTGTCAGTGTAATATTCTTTGTATTTGTTACGCAGTCATAGGTTGTTAACTAAGTTACAATATTGTTCATACAACATTACCTTCGATTGTCAACATAGTAAATCCAAATAACAAGTTTAAGCACATGACCCTAATGTTAACAACACAAGAGCTATAACATTTAAACCACATCAGCAACATTCCGGTCTATGACAATATTTACATTGCTTTGTATGAGTCTGTGAATTATTATGGTGTATAGCTAAGTTAAAATTAGTTAAATAAATGTTTTTAACTCCTATACTTGTGATTTCAAATCACTAACACAAACTGATATAGGTAAAATAGTTGTGTTAGTAAATCTGTCTTCAACAGCTACTGGTGTATTTTGTAACATCATTGATAGCCAATTATAGGCTTTATGTGCTTACTACCTTTGGCTGTAACATCTTTTACTATATTAATTCAAGGGACAGATGTCATAAAATATATAAATAATATTTATAAACAAAAAGAACACATGTAAATCTTAAATACCATAGTAGATTGGATGTCCTACTTACTTAACTTAAAAATAAAATAAATATGCGGAGATATTCTTCACAAACGACCATCTGATTCCGAACTAAGTAGAGCTTGGAAACAAAATCAAAATCAAAAAGTCATTTATTCAGTTTAGGCCCTAGTAAGGCACTTATGAACGTTAAATTGGTACATACAGTTGAATTTACCACCGGTTCGGAATACACTGAGAAGACTCCGGCAAGAAACCGTGCGCAAACGCAGAAAGTATGCGTTTCTGACACCTGTTTATACTGGCCAAATCACGAAAACGGCTTATCTGATGGGACTTCCGTTAATCGCCTAAGAAAAAACTGAACCTTCCTGTGGAAGTCTCATTGAAATAGGATTAGCCGTTTCCAAGATTAGCCCAATATTAACAGGGTCAAATACGCTTGCTATCTGCACTTTAGTGCCGTGCTTCGTGCACCTCTGTTTGTAGTCGACCAGCTGTCGGTAGGTAGGTATAATTTAAATAATCATATTCAAAACACAAAAATTATATAATAACATAAAGCTATTATAATAAGTAATAAAATCCCACCAAAAACATTTTTATGTAAAATATTGCCAAGACATGGCTCGCACTGTCAAAAAGTTATCAGATCTCATGTAGAGCCAAGCTTATAACTCTACATGCACTTACTCTACAAGCCCTAACTTCACAAACTCTACACACCGTAGTCAAAATATGTGGCTTGGCCGTTTCGCTACCATCACATGGGAGTAAGATGAAAAATGTATTCACTGTTCATTACTTTATTGTTATTCAATAGTTCTTGTAGTAGTGAAACGACGAAGCGCTTCGAGAAAAGGTAAGTAGTGCCCTTTCGCTTCGCTTGGCTGTCTTGGCGGGGGGCACTTCCATGCCCCCAGATAAAATAATTCTATTTTGTTGAGAAACAGGAATGGCACAATAGAATGAAACTATTATAACATGTAATATATTTTTTCCGCTAACTATGAGAATTCGAAAATTATCACATTTAAACATCGAAATAATAAAGTTTACTATTTCGATGCATTAAAAATTAGAATAGAATAAATTGTGGGCGTTGTGACATAACACGCCACAACTCATGCTGAGTCGGTATCCTATTTGACAGCACTTTTATTATTATTATTTTTTGTATTTTAATTAAGTGCTTACTTATCTACTATTTTTGTCTGTATTTTTTATTTCTTACTTACTTACTTATACATACATACATGCATACATACATACACTCGAAAAACATAACCCTCCTTCCGGGTCAGTCGGGTAAAAACACGCGATTCCTGGATTATTGATAAATAGTTAAGAGTGCGTACCAAGCCAGAAAAATATCGCAATGTCAGATGAAACAAACTTATGTCTAATCTTCGCGTGGAGATGAGATGGAGATAGCGTGTTTCGCGGCACAAAAATGAACGAAGCGCTTCTTATCTAAATAACTCGTAAAGTATAGAATATTTAAAAAAATCGTTAGTAGCAGCCCTAGGTCATATGTTAGTGATATTATTTATCGAATTTTTGTCTTAATTAGATACACCATGAACGAATAAAACCGAAAATTCATTATTATTAGAGGTAGCTTTGTGATTTTTTTCTATCGAGGAAATTTCATTCCATTATGTTTTTGCTCAGGCAGAACCCTCGCGTATATAATGAAAATACCCATATAAAAATATTTTTTCATTTAAATACTATTTACTTGGGTAAATTTCAATTCTAAGATTGTTATTTTGCTTTATACGCAGCCTTAATGAATATACCAACAGTATTATATACACAGATATAATTCTAAATAGATGACGCGAATGTATGTACTTCGCGTGCCAAAAGGGAGAGCAATGCATTTCTTTTGCCATTGTATCGCGCGGACGGGGAACTCGCATATGGCTGCATGTCCACCAGAGATGTGTAGCGAGGGAAATGTTTTAGCTGACAATTGGATCGCTTCGTTTTCACGTTATAGCTCTAATACTAGCCTAACTAAAGCACTCTTGTGGCATCATGGTAAGCAGGAAAAAAGTGGTACGCATGGTTACTTCTTTCTAAAAAGGTCCGAAACCGACATTTGACCATCGCGTGTTTGCTCAATGTATGGTCGCTTAGTTTCTGTTCTCCTCGACTCTCTTTTATCTTCTTAAAACAAGGATAAATCTTTCCCTTTAATTATTATCATTCAACCTTTAACTGAATTTCTTTCATAATTTTGTTAAGTCAGATTGTCCAAGTCTAGCATTTATCTATATTGTTATCAATAAAATAAAGTTAGTTTCACAATATTGTATTTAATTATACATTTAATTATAAATGCGTGATTTGAATGACAAGGTGTTCTTATCGACCGCGGTATCCCGTTGGGTGGCTTATCTCGCACTGCCTGCCAAGACGCGGGCGCACCCCGCGGACCACTCTTCCCCTGGTGACGTCACCACCGGCAGCCCTGCGTAGCCAGTCGCTAACACGGCCATACTGACGACATCTTCGTCCTCGAAGTACAAAGCTGATTCTGAAACTGTATAACTGTATGAGGGGGTTATGATCCTCATACGCCTGCCTGACTTTTAGTCAGAAATTTGTTCTGCCGGCCAATTCATCATATTTTCGAAAGTGACCATCACTCTATGAGTGCTACCGTTGGGTTTAGTTCCCAACACTTCAAAACAGTAATTTTACTACTTTGCATGGAATACTCCGGAATCGCCCTTTTAACTTCTTGTACCCGGGATTCCCTTTGCTGATACGTATCAAAACTATATCGCCATCATTGTAATTTAATATATCTTTTGGCGTTGAAACGTATCATCTGCCGCTTTTGGTCTTCATCCATAAGCTTTCGTGCTTTTGCACGCTTGACTCTCAGGTCCAGCCTCTCACCAGCCTGCGTGAGATTATTACATATACACACAACGCCGTTGGTTTGTAACCAAACAATAACTCATTTGGAGTTCTACCAGTGACTTTGTTCACTGCGTTAATTATTAACGAATAGTACTTCACACAGCGCCGTTGGTTTTTAACCAAACAATAACTCATTTGGAGTTCTACCAGTGACTTTGTTCACTGCGTTAATTATTAACTCATAGTACTTCACACAGCGCCGTTGGTTTGTAACCAAACAATAACTCATTTGGAGTTCTACCAGTGACTTTGTTCACTGCGTTAATTATTAACTCATAGTACTTCACACAGCGCCGTTGGTTTGTAACCAAACAATAACTCATTTGGAGTTCTACCAGTGACTTTGTTCACTGCGTTATTAAGCGCCTGCTGTGTGGCAACCAGAGTCCCACACCAGTTCTATTCAGGTTCATCTCTGACAATAGCGTTCAACGTATTTAATATCCTCCTGTTGAGACGCTCTACCTGCCCATTAGCTCTGGACAGATTCAGGGAATTTATCATCAATTTTATACCATGTTCGTTGCAGAAAGCCTTCATGGATCTTGACGTAAATACCATCCCACGATCACAAACGAGCCTCCTTGGTACACCCAATAAATATGCCATAGCTTTTAGTGTCTTCAAAACACCTTTGGTACTCGTTTCTGCCACCGCTTTCAAAAAGCAGTATTTTGTAAAACCATCATGTAGATCAATGACGTATTGGTATCCTTCTTTACTCTTCACGAACGGACCAAGATGATCTGCATGTACTAATGCAAATGAGGTATCACCCTTAGGTATCGGGTCCAACAGCCCTGGCTTCCGACCAGTGTCACTCTTGCCAATTAGGCATTTAAAACTAATTCCGGACATACTTTGTTATAACCTTCCTCATCCGGGGAAACCAACATTTATCCCGGATGGCAGCCATACTTTGTTACAACCTTCCTCAACGGGGAAACCAATATTTATCCCGAATGGCAGCCAGTCCTGTAGACACCTTGATGTCCACTTTCATCATGCATAATTTTAGCACCCCCCATCTTGCATATCGTGGTACCAACCATTTGGATCCTGCCTTTATCTTTCTGTAAAGATGTCGCTCCTTAATCTCATAATCAGTAAAATATTGTTCTCTATCTCCTTCTTGGACATCTTTCAGAATACAAATGATTCTCGATATTTCTTCATCTGCCATCTGACATTCAAGTAAATTTTCAGCTGTTGTGAAGTCATATGTCAGACAAACTGGATTGCGGCTCAAATAATCAACATAAGTACTAATTTGAATCGAATCCCAATCAAATACACTCGAAAATGCTTAAGTGCTTTGCACAACTGCAAATCATACGAATCTTTAAATCATACAAATGATATCTGGATTCATCCGGTGACGTGCACCGGCTATAGTAAGCAACCGTATATAGTTTTCCATCCTCATCCTTTTTCAGCAGTATTGCCCCTAGTCTAACACTCGAAGCATCAGTGTGAACTTCAGTCTCAGCTTCAGTGTCATAAATCTTATTTATTTCTCTGTAATCAATACATAAACGATCTTCCCCATTTTTATTACCAGCAGCATTGGACTTGCGTACGGAAAATTACTTGGCCTTATTATATTTGCTTCTATTAATTCTGCGATCATTTTCTTCACAATTTCCCTCTATTTGGGCTAATCTGCAAGGTCTTGTGAACATTGGATCATCAGTCAAGAGTTTTATAGAAAATTGATATCTATTAGAACAACCAATCTTTATAGGATGTAGAGACACGGTCCCAATACTGAAACATTATTTCTTTAAAATCTAATTGTCCATCTTTGGATAGAGGACCAGTTTCTATATCACACAATAGTACCGCTGCGCAGGTGTGACTGATGTTACCTGATCCACTGTCCAGAATCTAATGTTGACACCATTCATATAAGCAACTATTGGGACACCTGGATGTTCTAATATATCGCGGTCCACCAACGAATCCACCGGAATATCGTGATTGTTCATGATCAAAGGATTGATATCTACACCAACACCGTCATTAC
Organism: Polyploca ridens; assembly: GCA_951394255.1. NCBI lineage: Eukaryota > Metazoa > Arthropoda > Insecta > Lepidoptera > Drepanidae > Polyploca > Polyploca ridens. The sequence continues at coordinate 11,205,327 of OX596251.1, read as the reverse complement.
TTAGTCTGCATGATGTCTGGCCAACAGCTGCCATAATACTTGTTTTTATTCTGCTCATCAAAGCTGTGGTTGGATTTGAGTGTAAACCAAGCTTTTGTGCAATATCTTGTCGTATTAAAGTAACCGAACTTCCCGTATCAATAATGGCTTGAACTGGGTTATTGTTCAATAGCACGTAGTGACCATGCGTACTAATTTATCGGAGCATTAGTTGACGGGTTTTAATTTCTTGAAGCATTTATCAACAGTGTGCCCGTAGCGGTGACAATGCTCACATTGTACCGACCCTTTGTTTATGTTATTAGACTTATAAGTCCCGGCCCCATCGCCGCTAGATGTAACGACCTTGCCCGTAATATTTTGTTTCGACTTACATTCGAATCGTCGATGGCCCGGCTTCCCGCACTTAAAACAAGTGCCTTTTGTTTCTTCGAAGCGTCGTCGCGACGAATGAGATTTGTTGATAAGCGGTAGAGAGTTATCAATATGGGTACGATTACGTGTTTCGCTCATTGATCGTCGTGACATTTGTGTTACCATGTCTTGCATAGTTTCACAACCTTCCAATACAATACTGATATTCTTGTCTACTATACCACCAAGCATTATGTCCATCTGCTGACGTTCGGTCAGTTTTACACCAAGTCGTTTAATTTTGGCGGACATTCGACCTGCATAGAGCACCAAAAATGTCGCTTGATTACTTTTAAAATTAACTACATCCTCCATTGTGCTAAACAGATTAGCTTCCCTGGGATAGGAAATAAATAAGTCTTTGTTGAATTGTTTCCAAGATCGCTTTTTGGGCAACCAAAGATTAAACCATGCCCTACCTTCGCCCTCCAGAGCCTGAGTTGCACGATATATTTTTCTCCGCTCACTCCAATTACATGCAGAAGCGATGTCCTCGACCTGCTGAAGCCATTCCTTCACATAACTGCCCTCCCTGCTGGGATCGAAACCCGGAACAGAGCCTAGTTCTGGTGTTCTTGATCTCCTGCGCCGCACTTTCCTTGGAGGAGTGTAACTTGACGACGACTCCGACTCGGACGTTTCACGACTGCGAGATGATCGCGACATTGTCTATTAGTGTCTATTATCACTTTCACTTTACACAACCAGTTCACTTCGGAAACAGTTTATGGATATGTATCCCACCGCTGTGTTATCAATAAAATAAAGTTAGTTTCACAATATTGTATTTAATTATACATTTAATTATAAATGCGTGATTTGAATGACAAGGTGTTCTTATCGACCGCGGTATCCCGTTGGGTGGCTTATCTCGCACTGCCTGCCAAGACGCGGGCGCACCCCGCGGACCACTCTTCCCCTGGTGACGTCACCACCGGCAGCCCTGCGTAGCCAGTCGCTAACAATATAGGGTGACTGGTAATTTTTAAACGATACTTAGACACATGATCGTACTCATGATAACAAACAACTTTCCCAAAGAAACAAATAGGGATAAATAACTAAATTTAATAAAAGCTGATGGTGTATTCTTATTCTTGTTAGGTACCTACTAAATAACTAAACTAAATAACTAAAGGTGACCGCCTAGTGGTATTTCAAATCGAGCGTTTCCGTGCTTCGGAAGGCACGTAAAGCCGTTGGTCCCGGTTATCACTTAATTGTGATAGTCGTTAAGCTAGTTGGATGCCTCCTAGGCGGCTTGAAAAATTCCAACAGTAGGTTGACCACTAGCCTACCTCCACCGATCCGCAGCGGGCACGCGTGGTGGAGTATTGCCCATTCCCTTTCACCTTCATTTGTGAAAGGAGGCCTGTGCTCAGCAGTGGGACATTATTGGCTGTTGATGATGATGATGACCTACTAAATATTATGAGCTCATGTGCTAAGTAAATAAAAAAAAACGTTGGGGACATTGAATTATTAATTCAATGGTTGGGAAGTTGTTTGTTATCATGAGTACAATCATGTGTCTAAGTATCGTTTACTAATTACCAGTCACCGTATAGATATGAATCCCTATTTCCCTTGGTCACGCCATAACTTGAGAATAACTTTACGGTTTTCATCCATATTTCTGATAGAGATAGCCTATGGTATGGAGAAGGACATACTTTTTACCCCGGGCACGCGGGAGAAACCGCGGGGGACAGCTTGTCATTAATATTATCGTAAAATAGATGAATTTATCATAGAGGTCATTTCCGTCGGTAAAACATCATCCGACAAAAAAATGAGGAAAGTGTCATCATTGGCCTAAATTTTTGACCACAGGTGGATATTTAGCAAGGTAAACTGCAAACGACTTCGATAGCTTTCCTTATCCAGTTATCTTTTAAAACCTTAATTACTTTAAGAATCTTGGGATATTTCTTCATTTGCATGCAATCTTTCATTTGCAATAAGTTTGGGTATGTTTGTGTGACTTGGCCGTTGAAGGGTACACAAGGGTACAAAACCAGGTGCTCCATGACACCATTGCACCAATCTGTACTTGTACCCACTAACGTATAAAGAATGTTCACCGGCCAAGTCACACAATATTAACTATAATAATAAAGAAATCGCAGTAAGGAACCTTAGACTTGACACGACTTTGTCTAGATTTCATTACTTTTTAGAAATAAACAAGCAGCTCCATCGAGACTTGGCTAGTTTTTCCAAAATGTTTTTGGTGGGATAAATTTTACTTGTTTTATCAGTCTAATAAAATGATAACTTTTTGTCTGAAAATGAAATAAGTAAATTCAAGAAACTCTTACAAAAGCAACTTATTTTGACCTTGCACAACTAAATAAAAAAAACCCCATTCACACGTTTACGTAAACAGAATATTTTAACACATATCTATGAAAAATGTTGTTAATACAAAGATATGAGAAGGTGGTCACTTAAGTTCAAGGTACCTTTCCAGTATGAAAGATATGTACAGAGTTACAAACCTGTAGACATTACAATCTCGGGCCGCCCGGGCGGGCGCCCTGCGCCGTCCCCGGTACGCTACGTCACTGATTAGCATCTCTATAATGTATTCTAGCCGCTACACTTGAGAGCCAGCTGAGCTTTGTGTCCTTACCACCTTTGGCCACATCAAGCTGAGATTATGGTAAAACTCAAGCATATTCTATCGTATAAAAGAGGCAGCCCTAGGAAGGTACAATAGTACCCAACTGATATGGCGCGTCGTGAATCTTCGTTCGCACAGAAAATAAAATATGGCCCCGAAGATTAACGAAAGAATGCTTAAAACTTACGATCGACCTTATATCACTAATATAAGGTTCATAATACACTGCAGCTGTTAGTTCCGTCTCACTCGAAAGTCACGCCCCTCCGCAAGGCGCGCGCTAACATGGCGGCAGCTGCCGTGCCGACCAATAGCGTTTCCCGCGCTTTGAAAATGTATCTTCAGCGCAGGTACATCGGTGACCCATATTAGTTGGGTAATACTGTACTGAATTTAAAGTTCCAGAACTATTGGAAATTTGATATCACTGTTTTACTTTTAAATGGTAGTCTTCTATTATTTTCAGCTCCTGACAATGGTATACTTCCCTACGTGTATTTACTGTGACTGGATGGAACTGAGAGGGAAAGGTGATCAGAATCATATAAAGTACCTCAATCACTTCAGATACTTGTGTTTCACCAGCATTCTATTACCGACCACAGCGGTAAGTGATTTTTAATCGTGAGCACTCTCTATTGAGTTTCCCGTTGTGATTTACCATAGCTACTATAGCCAAAGTCAAAGCCATTTATTCAATTTAGGCCACAGAAGGGCATGGACGTTTACTGAAGTTACCACCGCTGCACCGGTTCGGAACTAGGCCTTCAACAGAGAAGAATCCGGCAAGAAACTCAGCAAGGTTACATTTTTTTAAAAATTTTGCACAAACTGACTATGTTTGGTTTGACTTTATTTATTAATAAGGGGGTTTAAAGTCTCGCAAACGAAAGACACTCGAAATAATATAAAAAAAATATTTGGAAACATTTTATATAGCAATACAATATTGAACTGTTTTACAAAAAACTTAAATCGATTTCAAAGTACACTAAAAAGATATCAAATGCTGACCCGATGACAATGGGACCAAACGAGAAGTGTACCCTTCCGAACGAAAAAAAGAGTTTTCCAAATCGGTTAATAAATGACGGAGTTATGATTGTAACAAACAAAAAAAAACAACCGAATTGAGAACCTCCTCCTTTTTTTTATGTAGGTTGAAAAAGTAGTTTTATTCCAGGTTTCATGCTAATTTTGGGGTAATGCTGATATTCTTTTTTAATTTGCCGCGGATTTTCCGTCTACTTTCGTTTGCCAAACTCTTCAATAATATTCATTAGACAAATGACTGAATAATTGAAAAAAAAAATGCACAAACTTATACAGGTTGTTGTTTTGGTTAGCGACGAGCGACTCAGGGTCGATAATAAAAATGATACTGGAGCTAAAAAAAAAATAAAAATAATACTTTATTTTTTTTAATAATAAAAATAAAAAAGTAAAAATTTTGAAAATCATGTAATAAGGTAAAGTGTAGACATAATACTCAACGGGAGTACGAGGGAGTAAAGGGGTGGGGCGATGGCGGCTTGCGCCTAGCTCTAGTCTGTGCACGTGCCTAGTAACCATACTTTGCGGTAATTTTATTTCAAATTGAATAAGGTATTTCTCAACATATTTACAGTATTTAATGGAATTAAGTCCATTTTTGGGGAATATATATTTTGTACTACCGCTCCTGGGTCGCTTGTCGCCGACCAAAACAACAACCTGTATTACCCCAAGAATATTCAAAACAGTTTGGATGTTTTAGCACAAAGGTTAAATTAGATAATTAAAACCGCCTGAAGGCACATACGTGCCGATGCATGATAAACACTACATACTACTTAAGTGTTATTAAATAACATGCAATAAGTAATATCATACACTGATAATAACTACTGAACACACGCATCGTAACCATTTACTCACATAATGGGTTTCATTTATACATTTTATTGTATGCATTTTCATTCATAATTGCAGCCATAGAAATACAATATACTAGAGTGGCAGTTACCAAGTGAGAACTGTCGGAATGGGTTTGAACAAGGTAACGATCCCACCGCAAGCGCTAGTAGTCGTTGTCGAGTACCATACTCTATTTCACATAGGATGAGTCGTCAAGGTCAAGGGTTTTTTACCAATATCTAGTGAAATTCCATTTGATTACTCTCAAATAATATTCACAATATTTCGTGAAACCTAGCTCTATCATAGTATTCCTTTATTATATCGAAATGAACATTAACCATTGAGAAATTTAATAAAATACTATGTGTCACCGAACTGTTGTGCGCGTCGGGTGCGAATTTTCTTTTTTTTTTATACCACTTAGGTGGCAAACAATCATACGGCCCGCCTGATGGTAAGCAGTTACGAAGAATTGTACAGATCGGGGGGCACGGCAGTGCCCCCGCCGAGTCGAGCGCGAAGCAAACACTGCCGTACCATCCTTTACTGGAACCATTTCGCCGCATTTTCAGGCCCCTATTTGAGAACCTCTGGATAAGACCCGAACGCAGAAATTTTCTTCATCCAGTAATCTATAATCACATACTTAAAATCCAAAATTTCAAGTCTGTAGGTCATTTAGTTCCGAAGTTAAGCGAAAGCACAGTTTCACATTTATGAAACTCACTCACTCACTCACTCACTCACTTATGATCATCAAAATAGAACTAGTACTTCCCATAAACTCAGAGAGCTGAAATTTGGTACAGAGTTAGGGTTTAATGACCACATAAAGGGAAAACTATAAAAACTAGGATAATCGAAGATCTGGAGTACCTTGTGACCCTGATTAGAAAACACAAGAGCCCAACCAAACTATTAGAGATATCGACATACCGCCTTTACAAAAAATATTCAACTTGGTGGGTCGCTTCATTTTCTACAAAAAGAAGTGAAATCCCATCAAAAACATTCTGTAAAAAACTAGCCAAGTCTCGATGAAATGTCTTGTTTATCTCTAAATAGTAATGAAATCTAGACAAAGTCGTGCCAAGTCTAAGGTTCCTTACTGCGATTTCTTTATTATTATAGTTAATGTTGTGTGACTTGGCCGTCGAAGGGAACACAAGGGTACAAAACCAGGTGTTCCATGACACCATTGCAATCTGTACTTTTACCCACTAACGTATAAAGAATGTTCAACGGCCAAGTCACACAAGATTAACTATAATAATAAAGAAATCGCAGTAAGGAACCTTAGACTTGGCACGACTTTGTCTAGATTTCATTACTTTTTAGAGATAAACAAGACATTTCATCGAGACTTGGCTAGTTTTTTACAGAATGTTTTTGATGGGATGTTTGTTTTTGTTTTTACCAATAAACATGGTTAATGTACATTGTATTTCTATGATTGCAGCCAACAAAGGAGATATCACTGGGACGCAAATATAGCGGATTACTTGGAAACACCGTGATATCTTCAAAAGTTATAGAGATAGATCGCACGTATAAAAAAACTAGTTTCCGCCTGCGGTTTCACCCGCGTTCCCTAGGGATATATTGCATTCCCAAAGACAAATTTCATCCAAATCCATTCAATCTCGCTCACCCATCTCTTTTTCTTCATCGCACAACTAGATGAGCACCACAGACATCTGTGATGACCACCATATTGCCAGGTTTTTTTTTATCCTATTTTGAGGCAGTTTTATAGAGATCTTAAATCATATATCATTTAATATGAAAAGTCTCGAAACAAAAATAATTATTGTTATTTAATTATATGTTTTTCAAATAATATTTCGTTCATTATAATTGTAATAAAATTACAATTCATTATAATATATTAGTTATATATACAGTGTACTTACTTTCCGCCCTAGGTTCGAAAAGTATCACTTTCAACCCGCTTCTTAGATAAACTAGTCTACTTTCAGAGTATGAGGGATGAAAAACTATTTCATTCACCCAACATCCTAATTCTATATAATGGTGAGCGAAAATAGTCCTAAATATAACATACAATAAATAATGTGTTTACGATAAGGTATAAATTTTGAGCACTTAACTGGGTATTTCACACCTAAATTAGGTATGGGTCATTGGGAAAACCGTCTATAGACTTAAGATGACAAATACTAAACGAATAAATATTAATTTGCATAACGACGACATAATGAAATACAAACGGACTTTACTACGATCAATCTATTTTTCATAATTCATTAATGATTTTGTCATGTTTTCTGAGTGTAATCATGGCAGAACGAAAAATCACGTCAAGGTGACTTGTTCATAGAGCCTTGGTTTTGTTTACCTAGCAAGTAAACACAACCAAGCATTTCGAAACCAGGTAAGTTTGGGTATTGTTGTCTGGGAAATAGCGCAAGTTGATCGTGTGATGGGTCGCTCACTTCCCTCCAATATGGCGAGGAGAGCGATGGCTGCCACACGCGTCATACTTGTGAACAGGTGCTGCTTGTGTGGGCTGGTCTGCTTAAGTTTGCCATTTAGTTACTTCTTAAATATATGTAGATTCAGTCTACTTTGTAGTTTTGCCGCCGAGCCGGGGCACGCAATTGTTGTCAATGCGATTTAGAATGTAAATATTATGTAATGAATCTAAGCTTGTTTTGAAAAGAGTAATTGCTGAGTTTATTGCCGGCTCTTCTCAGCAAATGCAACCTTCCGAAACGGTATTAGAGTATTAGAGTCAGACCTTTCATAAGTGCCTGCGAAGATCTATTTGAATACTTGATTTTGAATTTGAATTCGTTGATTTTTTTTATTGTTTTCCTGAATTCTTCAATGAATTTCCTTTCCACTAAAACAAATAAATGTTTTGAGAGGTTGAACATAGCGTTTATTCGCTCAAAGAGCAGCTCGACTGGGGAAGTACAGACCTCCACCTTTCAGAATACCGCAGCCAAGTAACTTTATGTTAAGTATGTTGATATGTTGCAACCGTCCATATGGCTTCGGTAACTCTCACGCGTTACCGACCTTTCTCCTTCCCCGATGAGCTCTGGCAATCTTACTCACGTGTAGGAACACAACATAAAAGTTATTTGGCTGCAGTATTCTGTAAGGTGTAGGGACGAGCTATCTGAGCACTGCTTGTGGAGGGGTGAGCAGGTACGCGTTCAACACGAGAGCCCGCTCCCCTCTCTACAGCGCAGATGGCGACCATGGTGGGGTTTTAGCCGGTAAAAGTCCGGTATAACCTATCCACTAACCCCGGGGCGGTAAGGTATCTAACGAGGCTTTCCCCAATACAAAAAAGATACTTCCCCGTCGAGCTGCTCTATGAGAGAATAAACGCTATGCTCTACCTCTCCAATTGCTGATAGCATTACCAACTAACATAGTTTTTTTTCTAGTTTGGCGATATCTTATTCTGGCGTGTATGGAATAAGGATCGAAGTCTAATAGCACCAGCTGCAATTGATAAACTGGTACCATTCTGGACACAGCACTGTATGCACACCATATCTCTTGTCGTTATTCTGTTGGACCTCATTTTAGTGCCTAGAGAAAGACCCAAAAATATGCTTTATGGCGTAGCAATACTTTCGACGTTCCTCGGATGCTACAGTTATGTGTAAGTTTCTTATATACCTACTTATGGATAGGTACTTACAAGAATATTAACATCAAAACTACCAGCAAACTCTTTAGAGTAACTCCTTAGTTTGTTCACAATAGTTTCTAGTTTATGTACCTACAGTGTGTGTAGTACTTTGCTGTCTGGTAAGTTCAAAGACTTTTACTTTTCTGTAGTAGGTAATACTTTTAAACTTGCTTATTCAATTAATTTTACTGTGTATAGGCATGTGTTTGTCCGTAATCTCACAATGGTAAGTGATGATGTGGCCGAAGGTAGTAAGAGGCCTAGAAGGAACTGGCTCTCAAGTGTATCCGTCGGAACACACCAATAGATTCTGGCGACAGATTTGCAACATGAGAGTGGTATTGACAACGATGATCAGACTATCGTTATGCAATTATTGATATTATTGGGCCAATGGGAAGTGGGACATAATGACTAAAAACCCCGTTTTTCGTAGTGCCCTCTGTATTTGAAACCTTCAGGTGCAGCGCAGATGACAGACCGCACCGCGCCGAACTTTTGAGTCTGTGAAAATAGAACCTATACCATTCTAGGTACTGCCTAGAATTGTATAGGTGCTATTTTCACACGACGCGCAAAAAGTCCGGCGCCGCAGACTAAAATCCGTCGTCTGTGCTGCACCTAAACAGTGTTACAATAAAAATACAGATATAACCTACCGTGTATTACACATAACAAAAATGATAATTTAATTGTTGAAAAAACCACTTTACGATACGACGACGTATTTTTTGCGAGAAACACATCCTTGTCACAAAATGGTCGACTGACGACGCTATAAGTATGATTTGACGTTATCAAATTCAAATTTTGCCACTTGAAATTCAGTAAAAAAAATACCAATTACGGGTGGAACAAAAAGGGATAACAAAAATGAAAATAATTAAGACACGTATTAAAATAAATTACGTATATTGCACCCAGGTACGATTAGAGATCTGTCGCTTTCTATACCATAGAAAGCGACGGGAAGTTTAACGTTTCTCAACATTATAATCATGGAACAAGTAGATAGTCATTTAACTTTACCATTCAATGATCCGCTACAATTTTATATAATGGAGACTTAAGCAGTAACAGTTTCATTGGTTGAAGATTTGTGTAAGTGCAAGAGGCCATTTTATTCGAAACGTGCAACGTTTATAGTCACTACTTAGTCCCCTCACGTTCTATTGCAGTAAGACTATAGCCTCAGTCACTTCATATCGTAAGAAAATTCCATTTGATCGGATAGTTCCAGGATTGTTAAAAGCCCTTTCGAATTGACTATCTATGGCGATGTTAACTGAAATCTATCAAGTCAGAAAGTTGATAGTAGGATCTTTAAATTTTAAAGTACCTATATATCCATAAATCAATGTGTCAATCTTGTTATTTAAAACTATCTATAGAATACCGTGTTCTGTATTTTGTTTATCAACGCTCTACATCTACGGTCAGCGTCAAAAGTAGGTTGGCATTATGGTACCCTTTCATAATACCTAATCTATTGTGACTTTTGACAGTTTGTATGAAAACTGTGAATTGCTTAATGTGACACGGTACTAAAGTGATCAGCTACTTTTGATGCGTAAAGAATGCTGTTGGGGCTCCCATAGCACTGCATCCATGTTTGCTGATGCTCATACCGGTGGACTTCATGCCATCATAACGAGAGAGCTGCCTCGATGCTCGACATCGGCATACTGTCCGTTGTAGCTACCAATTGCCAAATATTGTGACATTTGGCCCGGTTATGTCAACTATATAACCGGGAAAAATTTCTCAATATTTCATAATAAAATGATATGAAAAAATATTTTTTCCTTTTCACAGATGTGTGCAAACCTTCATGGATGGAGTAGCAATATATCCAGGCCTCAAGTTGTTCACCGGCTTCAAATTGCCTATCCTCTTGATTTATGTGATGGTTGAAAATCTATTTTACTATACAAGTCAGTGGCTAATAGTCGATATGGTGTGGGGACAAAGACCCACGAAGAAAATTGTATAGACAAAGTGAGAAGTCAATCGCTTTTGGTTTATTAGTTTTTGAGAAAGGTAGATAATTATTATTAAGTTAATATAAAATATGCTTAGGTACTGAGATCTGCCATGACTATGATTTTATTAGTAAAGTGAAATGTAGCTTGAATGATCGAATGGATGTGTGAGGGCCAAAACTTTTTGAAACTTTTCAAAGAAGACTAAGTTTATCGATATATTATTTTCTATCGATATAAATTAGTTATTGGTTAATTAAAGCGAGAACCTGTGCAATTTATGTAAGTACTTAGTTTAGATCAGGTATTTTGAGAGATTGTGTTTTAACAAAATTTCAATACCTAAATGGCGTGCACAAATTACGTAAAACTTTTTTTGCTTCTTCCGGCCGTACACTCATCCCCTTGTTAACTGCTTGTGTTTTTATTAGACTGGATTCAGATATGAAAAATATTTGAGTTTCCGAAATCAATTCAAATATTACTAATGCAGTAATTTGTGAATGGTCATAATAGCTGAACGGAATTCGATAAAACTTTTTGTATGAACAGAAAATATTGGAATAATTAAATTCCGAGAAATTCGTCGAGAAAACGGGAACGCGGGTAAAACTCTTGGGTATTTTTGGGCGACTTTATGTAGCTCGTGGGCGTTTCAGTATTGAACTCTGAAAGTTCTATATTACAATGTAATCGCTCAGCGATTGTCGCTCGTGGGCAGACTCCCACTGTGAAGTATTACAAACATTGCACCCCCTCCCCCCATAAAATATCACTTGTAAAGACCAAAGGTTGCTTTAAGTTCGCAGCATCCAAGTGCTGGAATGACATTCCACCACCAATACACAACTTGCCACTGTCGTCTAGCTTCCGCGTCAAATGCTACAACTGGCTTATCTCAAAGCAATCTATGGCCTAGTTTAGGACTTCATTACTTTTATTTTAATTATTTCAATCATATAATATATTATCGTTTAATTTAATGCAGACTCATCATCATGTAATGTCAGGTTGTGCAGATATCAGCGGTTGTGCGATATGCCTATCCACAGCCATGGCTAAGCACTAGACCTTTTTGTCTCTGCTTTTATTTATTACTTTTTTCTTTTGTTTTATTATGTTATTTTTATGAGACAAATAAACGTTCATTTATTTATATAGGATCGCAGAGCCTACCTGGACCACACTCCTCCCCTAAATAGCGTTACGTAATTTGAGTACGTCTTCTTATTTAAAAAATACGGCTAACAAACATTCATATCATAATTATTTTATAATATTTTTTATAATAAGGGTACCGTTTGCTTGTATAGACCTCAAATGTGACTCTATATAATGTTCACCTTGTTTTTTGTTTAAATAATAACTTATTGAAGAAAACATTAATTTTACTTTGAGTATGACAATGCTAAGTTGGATATTTTCTTCATGATGCTATCTGTGAAAATGTGTTTATGTGATATTATTATTAAGGGGTGGGTAACATCAAAGGTTTTTACAATTATTTATCGTCCTTACCTTTAATGTGAGTTAGAATATTATTAATATTTATTGTAATAAATGAAACTTACAAAATAAAATAATGTTTTATTACTTGCAATATATCTGATACCTAGGACTTTTATTTTATTTTATTACTTTTTAAAAACTTAGTTGCTGTTTATAATTATAATATAAAAACTGTTTTTTTTTTAATATACTTATCTACTTAAGTTCGAACATTCATGAAAACTCACTGTTATGTTTTGGTTAATCTATAAGCCACTGTTTGCAGTTAAAATGATCAGTCAATAATAATGTATAAGCATGACAGGGTCACGGTTATTTCCATGAACAAGTAACATCTACCAATGCCAAATAAAATAACATGTTTTGCATATTTATACTGGTTATCACTGTTATGTGACAAAATGTTAATGACAATTTGATGAATCAATACTGCAAGATGCTGTCAGGTTCAAATTTAGTTTTTAACTTGCGTACAGTAGTACCCAACTTATATGGCGCGTCGTGAATCTTCGTTCACACAGAAAAGAAAGTATGGCACCGAAGACTAACGAAAGAATGCTTAAAACTTACAATCAACCTTAGATCACTACTATAAGGTTCATAATACACTGCAGCTGTTAGTTCCATCTCACTCGCAAATCACGCCCCTCTGCACGGCGTGCGCTAACATGGCGGCAGCTGCCGACCAATAGCGTTTCCCGCGCTTTGAAAATGTATCTTCTGCGCAGGTACATCGGTAAGCCATTAGTTGGGTACTACTGTACTACACTTGCAGATTTTTGGTGAAAGAATTTTCCTTCAAATTTATTTCAAAACTCATAATGCGTATGAAGCGTGTATGAAGACAATTTCACAGACATTTGATGTACATTTATTTTCTCTAGGCCGTTTTGGTGCACTGGGCCTATTTGTGCACTTTAGCCTTTATTTAGTTGAAACAATTAAAGATATGTAGCCTATACCTGTACCAATCTTCATCCAAATCAGCATCAAAGTATAAACTGTAAGTATAATTTTGCATTCGTCTCTTTAACCACTCTTTACCTCTACCATAGAGTAAATAATATACTACGTACAACCTCTACACACACAAATAACACAAGTTTGTGCAAAGCCATTGGGCAAAATAATTAAAATACTTTTTCAATATAATAATTTTAATTTATTCGTCTGATTTTTTTAATAAATATTTTCTAGCACCTAAAATGTAATTTTCTAAACATTTTTCCCAAACAATTGTTTTAACGTCAAAATTAAAATCTATTATGTCTTGTTTGGACATGGTTGTCAATAAGTTTCGTACATTTGTATCAGTAAAATGCCACTCGTTAAGAAGAAAATACTGCATTAATTCGACGATCTTGCTGATTTTTTGTTGAATTAACATTTGCCTGTAACATAATTTTAAATCATTTCCTATTAAACTGCCCTTAAGTAGGAAGTAAGTAGAACAAATCAGTTGCTCACATAATATGTTTCAGTAAATATTCAGCATGCATTAAATATTTGTTTATACTTACTTAGCTTTCTTTTTCCATAAAAGAGCCCAAATATCAATTATAACGGACGGTATTAATTGCAAAATAAACCTTAACAATTGATACAAAATTTGACTACTTGTAAAAATCAAGAAAGCCAGTGGAAATTCATCTGAAAAATTAAACTATTATTAGGAAGCTTAAGAAATAAGCTGCTCGCACTCAATGATAGGTATCATGATTTTATTATACATTATATCAGGATATTACAACTGGCAATGGAAATATATTTAATAAGTAACAAGCCAATTTTATGGAGGACCACTTGTAATGTAAAGGGCCAAAGATTATACAGGTCGTTGTTTTGGTCAGCGACGAGCGACTCAGGGTCGATAATACAAATGATACTGGTGCTAAAAAAAATATAAAAAAAATACTTTTTTTTTAATAATAGGTATAATTAAAAAAATATTATTTGGAAAATCATGTAATAAGCTAAAGTAAAGACTTAATACTTAACTTAACTTCGTAATACTTAACGGGAGTGCGAGGGAGTAAAGGGGTGGGGCGATGGCGGCTTGCGCCTAGCTCTAGTCTGTGCACGTGCCGAGTGATCATACTTTGCGGTAATTTTATTTCAAATTGAATAAGGTATTTCTCAACGCATTTACAGTATTTAATGGAATTAAGTCCATTTTTGGGAAAGATATTTCTTGTACTACCACTCCTGGGTCGCTTGTCGCCGACCAAAACAACATCCTATAGACTACTAGCTGCCCGGCGTGACTTCGTTCGCGTGGTGCTACCCTACCCTACCCTACCCTATCTAAACCATCCAGGGAGTTAATTTTTCTGTAATTTTCGATAATATAACCTAGATACCGACTGCAGCGCCATCTGCCGGGCTGATTTGTGAATCTAAACCATCCAGGGCGCCACCCAAACGCATATAAAAAAATTCATTCAAATCGGTCCAGCCGTTTAGGAGGAGTTCAGTGACATACATACGTGCAGTAGAATTTTATATAAAAGGATTCAAAAAGGATGTGTTCTTTTGCAGGGTGAGTTACCCGTGGTTTTCATATCATCATATTGGTAGGGGAGCCCAAGCGGGGATTTTGGGAATTACTCAAGCGCGACAGAATAACATAATGTAGGAAACTCCTCCACATAATTGTCAGATTATGGATCAGACCGACAAGGGCATCAATCTGTATATTAATCTGACGCGCTCGAGTATTTCAATGTCCTGTTTTTCTTTTGCATTTTTAAAAATCTTCCATGAGTTCCTCTAGGGTTCACTTAATGGGCATTCTGAATATCTCAAAAGATTTTGTTTCTCCTTTTCTACACCTTCGTACGGCCACCCCCACCATGCAAACCGGCAAATTAATGTAGGCCTGTATTTTACCACAATCTCACTATGGTAAGTGATGTTGTGGCCGAAGGTGGTAAGCACACAAAGCCTAGGTAACTGACTGTTTTTTTTTTACATTTTTGAAAACCTGTACATGCTCCCCCCGCTAGTGAAATAACATACATAATTTTTCTTTCTAGCATCTTCACAATCCAAAAGGTCCGTCGAGCGTCGTAACGCTAGATTAAATCCTTGGCCCCCTACTATATCAAAGGTTTATTCCGATATTATAAGGGTGTGGTAACTCAGAGTAATCAAGTATAATTTCACAAGATATGGGTGTTATGTATATAATATTATATTTATATATTTTAAGGTACACAATATTAGTGACGTCGAATACCGTAGCGGAGGTCGTGAGTCCTACAATCCTACGATGAACTTCAGCTTTCAGCTACCACCAACAAGTTGAAAATATGTCTCCAAGAACTTATTAGTGTGATCCAGCACCCTACTTGAGAGCCGTCCCGTTCTAGGCTTTAGTGGTCACCACCTTAGATCCCATGAACAATTACCATGATGAGATTGTGGCAAACACTGTTCCAAATTACGATTCTGCTTTGTTCTTAAAATAAACTAGATCTAGGATCAGATCATAAATTCATTGTTACATAAATGTAAGAAAACTTCAAATACTTCAGTTGTCCATAAAAATGTGCGACAGATTTGAACAATTAAATACTCACTCAATGATCTCTTTCTGGTAACTCTACGAGCTATTTTTTCTGCTCCTGCACAGGTGATAGGGTTTGATGTACCGGTACAGCAATTATAAACCATGAATTTATTCAAACTGAAAATAAATATCAATAGTCATTTTATTACTGATTCTTGAATAGTGCTAATTTCCTTTATCTTCAAGAATCATTAATATCTTGAAACGGTAAAATACAAAATTTTCATCACAAGAGATTTTTTGCTGCTCATCAGGTTATACATTTCTAGTATAAGCTGACCTCTCATTGTATGGAAATCCCATACATGCCAATCAGCTTATACTGGAAATTTATAGCCGTGTGTACCTACTTAACACATTAGAGTAGGTAACTGTAATGTTGCCCTGTAGCTGGGGCTTAGAATAACAGCTACGGTGTCCCCCTGCCTGTCGTAAAAGGCGAAAACAAATAATTAAGGTAACTGTAATGTAAAAATATACCTTTTGCATCTAGTAGCTGCAACTATTGAAAGATTTGTGACTATATCGAGCGGAACTAAATCTGTCACATTGCTTCCTCTTCCAACCATAACCTTCATTACTCCAGATGACATTCCAACAAAAAGACCTGTAGCTCCATTCCAGTTGTCTATCCATCCAGGGCTTGGTTCTTTTTGTGCAGATATAACTATTTATCATCAAATAATTTATTGTTTAACTAGAGGTTCATAAAGATAGAGTATATATTATGGTTTTCAAGTAGGTACAATATTATTAGCAAATAATTTAAATATATTTTACCTATTGATGGTCGGACTATTGCAGCAGGCATGTTACTACACTCCTTTAAAACCATTTCTTCAGCAAGTGATTTTGTGAACGTGTAAGTGTTGGGCTTATTTCCTATAACAAATAAATGATTAGCAGTACATTCATATTTTAGTGTAGCGAAGATTGCTACTCCAATCGCTATAATTAAAGATAGAAACATACAGGCCGCCCATTGTAACACTTTCGCAATTTTAAAGCTTCAAAACAGTCAAAACGATCCGCCTACAGATAATAAATACATAATTCATATTGTCAGGTAAGGGGACTGCCCTTACCTGACAATATGTATTTAGAGAAAATTCAAGACATTGATAAAATCGAAGGAAGACAAAGATCCTCTCCCAGAGCGCGCCACTCCTTCCGATTTCTTGCCATCCAGCCCAGTCTGGCCACTTTTTTGAGGTCGTTAGTTCATCGTGGTGAGGCGTCCTACACTACGTTTGCCAAGACGCGGTCTCCACTCTAGGAATCGTCTGCTCCATCGACCGTTGGTTCTTCAGCAGACGTGACTGGCCCATTGCCACTTCAGCTTGCTAATTAGTTGAGCTAATATATATAATAGCGAAAGCAAAGTAGTATGTTGTAGGTCCCGATCCTTATAAAATACTAGCTGATTAGGCCGTTCAAACAAACATACAAGTGTTTTTTTTTTTCAATAGGTTTGACTGTAAACATGAATAGCAAAGTCATATAAGAACATTTATTTTGGTATTACTTACCTAGGAGTTTTTTTGTGATCTCATCATCTGTTGGGAAATTTTCAGCGATACATTTGACTTGTTCTAACGTGTAAGTGTTAGAATATACTTTCTCATCAATTTCATGGCGTTCTGCATTACTGAATGCTGTTGACACATGAATAAATGCCTGAAAAGGATAAAAGTAGCTGTGAGGAACAGAACTTCCAACGAATGAAACATTACATTTTGCCCGGCATTATAATATAAACGAAAAAACGACGTTGTTTGTATTTTTTTTATCTGGTCCACATAATCGATTCTACAATTAAGAGGACTCAATTCATCATACTTTTCATACACAACCTCTGTACTTATTATGGCGTTGTTAAACATTTTTTGTTAGATGTTTTGAACAAATTAGTATCTTGTGCACTATATCTAGCCGTGTATCTCGGCGAAATTAAAAAAAATCTGAAACGAATTCAGTCAAAGCCTCCGAAAAACAGCGTTTTTGCCTGAACTTTGGCCATAGAGGGCCGCCTTAAGCTCAATTTACTCCTGCTTTAGAAATCCTTGTCCATGCTTGAACCTTTGAGCAAATGTTTATTAAGATTATGATGAAAAATTATATTAACAGTTATATCTTACATTCGCATCTCGTTTAGTCAGTCAATTAGTTTTGGTGTATCACAAGGGAGCATCCTGTGGCCTACGTGATTCCTCTTATATATCAATGAACTTGTATTTAAATACCCCATAGCTAATAATCATAATTAATCAACGCCCTTTAACATTAAAATTAAATATTGTAAATAAAACGTTCTATATTTAACAAACAAATTAGCTGGCACCGTGTGAAAGTGTGGCCCGATCCCCAGGATAAAAATTATTCTCGTTCGTAGCTGGGGTCTTTTTTTACTATGAATAAGCATGTGTGTATCGCAATCTCACTATAGTCAGTATTACGCTACGCGAATTCGTGCTCCACGTGTGCTCGGCCATTGCTCGGTTCGTGTAGCATAGATGCACCTATCTTATGTTCTTTGTTAGAAAGAGATATAGTGAGACTAAATTAGTTAAGTACAACCACAGCACCTAAATATGATATCATTAAGGAAGTTCGATATTATTTGTACGCCTCTGGCTAGGTACACGGTATACGGTACGTTACATCCTACTTAATTAAGTATTTAGAAACCTATATTCTATAATTAGCTTATTACTTTCCTTATGTCTATGCTATATACATACCTCTAAATTTACGAGACGCTGACATAGCTTGATTACTTGTTGTGTCCCAAAAACATTGATATTTAGAGCATCTGCAAGAGGTTCGTTGAAATTCACCGAAGCCGCTAAGTGAAAAACAATTGAGACCTTAAACAAAAGAATAATTTATAGATTAGCAAGTGTCTATAATGGAAGAAAACAAGCCTTATCATAATTATAACAAAATAAGGAAAATTCAGTATTACAATGTGAAAAAAGGTATTTACCTCATTTTCCAAGCGAGTCACATCATCATCAGCTAAGCCAAAATGTTCTGTACTTATATTCCCAGAGAGAGGTATCAATTTATTTAAAACCACGGCATTTTGGCTCTTGAGTCTATGAAATGCCTGAAAATGAATTGAGTAAATGCTGCAACTGTTTGCATGTCACATAAAAAGTTCGGACATCACTTAACTTACAGGAGAATTAGCAATTTGGTGAATTCTTCTATGCGCCTGCTCACCTTTTTTATCTCGAAGTAGAACGTATATTTTTTTTATCTCAGTGCTATACAAGAGTTTTTCAATTAATGCCTGGAAAATCAAATCATATTTTTAGCTTAGATATTTAGGATTATAGTTTCGGAAATCTTACTTTATTTTCAGTGCGGCCGCGGAGAGAATGCGTTTTCGTCACCTGTCAAATCACTGATTGTCAAATCACGGAAATGGCTGATCTGATTAAGATGGGACTTTGAATTATTATCAATCATCCTGTGAAAGAAAGTCACATCGCTTTAGGATTAGCCATTTTCGAGACTAGCCCAATATTAACGGTCGCATTCTCTCAGCGGCCGCCCACTTAATTTTGTGTTCAGTTTTTTTTGGTTGTTTTATTAAAATATGTATTTCCTCTGAATGTATTCAATAAAAAATATTTTATCTTTTATGGCAAACGCACGTGACACGATACTGCCCACCGCGGCAGTGCACGATGGCGAAATCCGCGCGGAGAGGCGGATGCAAGGCAAAAACCCGCGATTTGCCGCGTCAAAGCTCGGTAGCGGCGACCGCACGGAATAGCGGGTTCTCCGCTCCACCACGCCTCCACGTGGTATGACGGTTGCCGTGTGCAAAGCCTAGGCGGATTGCCTGCCATTCCAGTACAAAATGAGTAACCGTGGCAGCAAACTGTACGCGCAACGCCGTGGAGCGCATTACGTACCTTTCCGAGGAATCCTGTTCCACCAGTCAAAAACACAGATTTTCCAGAGTAAAATTGCGCCACTTCTGAATGTAGTTTAGAAACAGACATAACTTATATTTTTTTTTTTTTAATTTTCACAACACCAAAATTTCAAACGCCGATAGCTGAATAAAAAGCTAATCCGAATTAAAAAGTCTTTGAACGCTGCATCGACATTTAAAGTATTACCACAGTAACTCATGTAAAGTCGGCGAGATTTAATAGGCCCATTTTAACAGCACATATTCATCAGTGTGTTAAAAAGAGACAAAGATACTGTGAAAAGAAGAGACACCCTCTTGTCAAAACGGGCCTCTTAAATCTCGACAACTTTAGGAGATAAGATATGAAGTACGCATTTCTTTATATAGATTGTAGGCATCTTGCAAAAATTATGTCATTCAGATAAGATATGTGGTGTATGGTAGTGGTAGCCATATCATCACACGGTGGCCGGATTGCGAGAGAACCCGAAACTATTCTGCGAAGAAGGTTCCGAACGATGGACATAGCTCGTATATGGAGTTAGTAAGCTGAAGTGGCAATGGCTACATCGCTCGAAGAGCCGATAACCGCTGGCTCTCGAGTGGAGATTCTCGAGTGGCGACCACGTACTGGAAAGCGCCGAGCGAGACGACCTCCCACTCGGCGCCCCACAGGTGGACCGACGACCTGGTCAGAGCCGCTGGGCGCGCCGCTGGATGCAAGCGGCGCAAAACCATTCGAAGTGGAAGTCAATGGGGGAGGCCTATGATCAGCAGTGGACATCCATAAGTTGATATGATGATGAAACTATGATGTGATGATGAAACAATAATTATGCAAAATTACTTATAAGGATTTAATCATATTTTTTAATATTGCGAGAAAACGTAGTACCTACCCGCCTAGCAGGCTCCATCCTCCTGTTGAAAATCTGTCACCAAGCACATAAACGTGTGATTGAGCAATTCCTTCTAAGCTTGTGTGCTTGTAGATTACCACATTCACTCACCATGAAAAGACTATGGTCAAACAAAGGCCTTACATTGCAAAAAATATTCAAAACATAGGTTTAAGACTTTTATTTCTCTCACTAAGAATTTACAATTCACTTACATGAGGAATTAAATACTTATTTACTAGTAACAAAATAATGAGCGTACAGATTAAACTAAACATATTAAAATATAAGAAATATAAAACAAAGTGGAGGTAGATTTAATTATTTTTGTGCATGAACCAATTAAAACTTAACAAGTGAGTGAGCGTACATAGATATAAAATAAATAACGAGACAACTAGATGTGGCATAGACAGTCCTTTAGTTTAATTTGTTAAGGATATGGTATTTCAACAGCCTCTTAAATGTTGCCATGGATTGTGAATCTTTAATATCCTTTGGCAAGTTATTATATAGTTTAGCGCCTTCATAAGCAATGTTTCGTTTTCCATAATTTGTCCGTGGTGGCCGTAATATAAGATTACTTGCATTTCGTAATATCTTTTTTTGAACGGTTTGTTTTCTAGTGAAACTTATGTTTGTATGTATATCCCGGTTTATTATTTTTCGTACTAAAATGCATGTGCAATATGTATATGTTTGTGTAATGTTCATTATTTTAGTGTCTTTGTAGATTTTGGTTGTAGATGTTAAATAACTGTAATTGAATAAAACTTTTATCAATTTATTTTGAGCAATTTGAATAATATCCAGGTTTGTCTTGGCAGCCGATCCCCAAACTTCTATTAGGTATTCAATGTGCGGCTTGACAAGTGAGTTGTATATAGTGTATTTTACACTTTGAGGAAGACATCTTACAAAACCTCTCAACATACCTGTGAGTGATGTCATTTTAGCTTTAATTTTCTCAATATGCGGCTTCCAGGTCAGTTGGCTGTCCAAAATTAAACCAAGATATTTTTCATTTGCCTTTTTGTAAATCGTTTTATTGTTTATGTTGGGTTGTATATAATCAGATATTTTTTTATTTTTTGCCGTAAAAATTACATAATTTGTTTTAGTAGTATTAATCGTCAGAAGATTACATTGAAACCACTTATTTAGGCGATCTAGGTCACCTTGTAAATCAATCATGATAGTATCAATTGAGCGACCGAAATAAAAAAGGGAAGTATCATCGGCATACAATGTGATATCCGCTTTAAGGCCAATTTCATGGATGCTATTAATATAAATCAAGAACAGAAGTGGTCCCAAGATTGACCCTTGAGGCACGCCATATGTAATCTTCTGTGGTTTACTTTGATAATTACCAATTTTAACAATTTGTAAGGTAAGATATTAAAATTTTATGTGCACAGCCAGTTATACCAATATCCTTCAATTTTTTAAGCAAAATGTCATGACACACCGTGTCGAAAGCTTTTTTTAGATCAATGAAAACTCCGAGTGCAATTTGCTTTTGATCAATTTTGATTTTAATTTCAGTTACAAGGTCTATCGTTGCCGATAAAGTGTTTGATTTGGTTCTAAACCCATACTGCTTTTCAAAGAGAAAATTTATAGATGTTAAAAACTTATCTAAGCGACAGTAAGTAACCTTTTCAAAAATTTTTGAGAAAACTGGTAGAACAGATATTGGGCGATAATTGCTAGGATCGGACTTGCCGCCAGATTTGTGAATTGGTGATACTTTTGCGACTTTAAGGCTATCGGGAAAGATTCCGAGTTCTAAACATCTATTAATACATTTTGTGAGGTTTTGAGCTATCAATTTACTGACGCATTTAATAGATTTTGTGGTAACACCATCTATGCCAGAACTAGTGTTTGGTTTTAAGTTATTTATAATGTTATTGATTTCATCCATAGTTGTAGGTTCAAATTCACTTAGTTCAGTTTTTTGTCTTATGTGAGATACGAGTAGTTGGGAAACATTTTGGTTGTCTTGGCAGTTTGCAGACACTTCATTTGCGAGAGTCTCACCAATGGTTGTAAAGAACTCATTAAAACATTCACAAATGTCTTTTTGGTTTGTAATTGTACCTGAAACAGTTTGAAGTTTTCCTGGAGGTAAGTCTTCTTTTATTTTGTTGTTAGATAGATTGTTTATCAATTTCCACATTTTTGCTGGTTTATCTAAACAACCTGTAAATGCTTTATGATAATAATTTATTTTTGTTTGTTGTATATTTTCTGTTACCAGATTCTTTTCCTGCTCGAATTCTGTTTCCAACTTCTTGTCTGTCTTGTTCTTTTTGTACTTTTGCCATAATATGTTTCGTTTGTTTATACCATGTAAAATATCTTTATTTATCCAGTCCTGTCTTGGGAGATTTAAATATTTGGACTTTGTTGTTTTACTGTTTTTTATACAATATAGAAGTTCTCGTTCTAAGATTTCATAATCATTAGTATTTTTCATATGTTTTTCAACGTTTTTATAAAGTTTTTCATATTCAACTGCTTCATAGTTATATTTATAAACATAGCAATATTATCCTATAAAATTCTCGCATCAGGAAACAAATACATACAACTCGTTCTAGTTGTCGCAATTCGAAGAGGTAGGAAGCGAAATAGCACAAAGTCTGTTCACAGACACTAGATAGAAAAGAGTAGATATTATGGGTGGCGAGTTTCGCTTTGTTCCACGAACTAACTTCAAGCAAAAGGAAGTTGGTCGACAACACGATGCGTGTATATTTTATCTTTCTTATATCTTTTTCAATATCACGTGTTTCATACCAATCGCGTCGCATCGATGACACAAAAATACATTTCTTATTATAAAACTGAAGTGTATGTTTGTATTGTCAAAATAACAGCTTTTTACTAAATGCATTGTATGAATATTACACTGACGAGCAATATAAACAGCAACGTATCATGAAATATTTCCGAAACCAAGCAAGATAGCTTCTTGAAGTGAGACGCAATATTCAAATGTAAGTAAAGCATTCAAATGCAATCCTATTTTCAAGTTTTTTCGTACTTAGATTTCTTTAAGCACTTTGCAAATGTCAAAGTAGTAATAGTTTGCAGTGTATACACAGATTTTCCAGAGTAAAATTGCGCCACGTCTGAATGTAGTTTATAAACAATATAAAAAAACTATTCCAAATTTCTAATTAATAGCATCAGTGGTTGCCGGAATATATCGCTGTTTCAGGAGGAACGGAGTGGGCACCTAAGCGTTACTTTTTTATCTTTTCGTGTACAAAGAAAAATTTAAAACAATTAATATTTATTTGGAAATGCATATCACAATAAACTGTTGATAACTTTATCATCGCCAGAATACAGTTCTGCGATGTCTCTTGCATGCTCCAGAGTATGAGGAGTTTTGTATTACTATTTCATCTATTTCCAAATGTTCCGCATTGCTATACGCGGTAGAAACGTGTATAGTGCCTATTTTAGAATAATAAATATTTCTTACGTTATCATAATATATTTTTTACAGACAATACGAAATTTAGTTTCCTAAAGGCTCAGAGAAAATAAATACTAACCTAAAGGTATTTTAAGTTGCTTAACTGTGCTACAAGAATGGTCCATCCAAGCTTGCAGCGCAATCAACAATAAAAATCTTAAATATGTACTTATTTAATTTCAAACCAATATTTACATTCCTTTAAAATTAGACTTAACATACTGACTGTACTTGGTGCACGCGCTACACCGCTATAGAGAAGTATATGTACCGTTGCCAAACGGGAATAAGCCAAATTTTTATCGATTTTTGTCGACAAATCTGACAAACTATCAGTATGACAAAAAACCTAGTTTATCGATGTTTTATACTTATCGACGATCCATGCTCGGCGGGCGGTAACTATTTAATAATTTGATCTCTAAATGCTTTAAACCATTAATAGATTAAAAAGAACTTGACTAATCGCACTTAAATTTTAGAGACTTATAAAGTTTTTCTTTGAAGGCCTCGGTTTTCTCATTCCCGATAATGTTAAGGAAAATAGGCTATTGTACGCTTGAATACAAAAAGGCGAAGATGTCAAACGGCAAAATTGGGAGGGTCACAATTACTTTACCTGTAACTTTTTCATCCGGCGACATAATTCAATTTCTTCTTGAGTTCCATTAACATTAATTTCTAAAGCATCTTTCAATGGTTCATTGAAATTTACTGAAGCTGCCAGATGGAAAACTACGGATAGGTACCTTTGAGAAGATAAAGAAGATGTCAATCATATATTTTTATACACCACACATTCCTCATTGTTTTTAACCACGATCGTATCATTAATGCTTGCATTACTTATTTCTGTCGTAAATTAAATAATGATAAAATTAATAAAGCTATTGCAATGAATATTGATAGTTGATAGGTACTAATTATTATATTCATCATTCACAATTCAGCCCACCTCTTCTTGAAGAATATTTACAGCCTCTCTTGACAGTCCAAGATTGCTTTCAAAAATATTTTCAGATAATGGAATAATTTTCTTCAGTTATATTGGTTTGGTAGCTTTTAATCTGTCAAAAGCCTGAAAAGATAAATGATTAAGTAACTAAAATCGAAAGAAATTCAAGAGCAAACTTACAACTGATGATTGTTCGATCCCATGAAGCAATTTCTATCCTCTCATTGACCCGATTTCCTTTATTGTCACGAATTAATAGATATATTTTATCAATTCCATTGCAGCTGTACAGCAATATTTTCGATCAAAGTCTAGAAACATCAAAACAAACAATTATATTTTCAACACGCTTGCTCGTAAAGTGGCTCTTATTGCAGATTAAAATCTGATTAAAAAGCACCAGTTTTTCTTATGAAACTAGTGCTTTTTACTTTACATTACCGCACTAGTGTTTTATGATATTATAGTTTGTATCTCTCTGTAAGTGATATATCTGTAGACGAAGGATTACGGGTAAAACAGTACGACAGCGCATGACTGTAAAAAAAAGTAATTGGCGGGCCATATTTGTGTTCGCCTCGGTAGTGACATGCGTAGTAAAGTCTGGCAAACGAAAGTTGAGCCTGGCTGTAATTGAAACTGTTTACATGGCAACATTATATTATTGTCACTTTCGTCACCTGGCATAAAAAGTGTCAACTAGTTTACCAGAACCAGTTTTGATACTAAGCCTTTATACATAATGGCTTTATAGCTAAATGAGTGTTATAGTGTCCACCTTCTCATTCTTTCGATCACCTTAATGTTCTACAATATGCTAAATGAACTTCTACGGTCGCTAATCACTGAAACATATATCCATATTGTTCTACGAAGGTAAAAAAATATAGTACGCTCAGTTTGGGATCAGATACCAATTTGTGAGGAATATCCAAGTTTATTTATTTAAAAGCATTTTATATAAAAACATAATATAATGACTTTTATCTATTAAAAGCTTTATATATAAAAATAGGATAGGAAAATCAAAATATTTATATATTTTTTTTTGTAAAGTATCAAAACAATTTATTCCTACTATACTTAGTGATACCACATCTAGATTTTTTAAATTTGCCGCGCTTTTTCAGGTTCTACTTTCGTATGCCAGACTATATCTCTACTTATTTGTGGTAGTGACCAACTTTGCACACATGTATCACAATGTACTATAATGTCCATGGTCAACAATAACATAACGCTTTTCTCAAACGAACAGTAAAAATCAATAAAAACTTGAAAAATTACTTTACTATTATGTGAAACACATTTCTTATAATTTTGTTTCACAATGTACCGCACAGGGAACAGATACCATAAAACATAAAAAGACTATCGGGGGGCACGGCAGTGCCCCTCACCAAGTCGAGCGCGAAGCAAACACTGCCGTACCATCCTTTACTGGAACCATTTCGCCGCATTTTCAGGCCCCTATTTGAGAACCTCTGGATAAGACCAGAACGTAGAAATTTCGTAAGCTATAATAACATACTTAAAATCCAAAATTTCAAGTCTGTAGGTCATTTAGTTCCGAAGTTAAGCGAATGCAAAGTTTCGCATTTATGACACTCACTCACTCACTCACTCACTCATGATCATCAAAATAGAACTAGTACTTCCCATAAACTCAGAGAGCTGAACAGAGTTAGGGTTTAATGGCCACATAAAGGGAAAACTATAAAAACTAGGATAATCGAAGATCTGGAGTACCTGGTGACCCTGATTAGAAAACACAAGAGCCCGTGAAGGCGTGACTTGGCCGTTGAAGGGTACACAAGGGTACAAAACCAGGTGCTCCATGACACTATTTCACCAATCTGTACTTGTACCCACTAACGTATAAAGAATGTTCAACGACCAAGTCACACAACATTAACTATAATAATAAAGAAATCACAGTAAGGAACCTTAGACATGGCACGACTTTGTCTAGATTTCATTACTTTTTAGAGATAAACAAGCAGCTCCATCGAGACTTGGCTAGTTTTTTATAGAATGTTTTTGGTGGGATCTTTTTATGTTTTATGGTATCTGTTCCCTGTTTACTACCAAACAAGATGCTTTTGTTATTTCATTTAAAGAATAGGGATTTCTGTCGTTCTAATCTCAGGGGTACTTTACAAAGAAACGGAAGGAGAGACATACAGAAAGCGAAATGATAATAAAAGGCTTCCGTAGAAGATAATTATTAGATATAGTAGCCAAACAATAGATATAAATTGACATCATAGTAATTTTTTCCATTTGTGGAAAATGTCTTATAAGACTTTAAGATTAAGATTTTATAAGACTTTATAAGGATTGTGTGTGAAAAATTAAAGGTTGTGCGACGGCCTTTTTGCGCGTCGTGTGCGTTACTGCTTAGAATTGTATAGGTAGGTTATATTTTCATGGATCAAAAGTACGGCGCGGAGCACTTAAAAAAATATGTAGCATTTACATATCCTAAAAAGTCGTACCTTTGCGTAGTGAACTTTTACTATTCTTTATAAATTTGTCCGTAGCTAAGCTACGTGATCATTGAGGCCTGGAGAGCACTGTTAGTACAAAAATTTACTAAAATAAGAATTCAGATCATACCTTCCCAAGAATGCCTCCAGTTATAAATATGCATTTAAAAACTAGCCTGCATAAAACTTTGCAATTTCGAAACCTTTGAATTTGCCATGCCAACTTTTTTTGAGTCTTTTCCCGAGTCTCTGAGAAAGAAAAACATGAAAAAAATAATATTTATAAAATCAAGCAAGGTTCAATTGTGTTATTGACACCTTCCAAGGAAGGATTTTCCGATTCCCGAGGGAATGCAGCCCGTAACGACGAGAAGCTAAAAGCAAAAACTCATATATTCGGTGAGCAAAGTAATAAAACCAAGAATTCAAGCATAGTTCTTTTTAATGAAATAATTCGATTGGAATCCACAAAAATTGGAGCTGCTAACAAATTTTCATAGATCATCGTTCCGTAATTTTACAAAGATATTAAAATGACTACAATTATACACTCATTGACAAATAGATCTTATAGCGAAGGTTTTATAGAAACCAAATCGAATGACAACTTGATTTTTTGCAATACGTTCCCAGATTCTAAAGTGTTACTTCAATATACGACCATAAAGGAATTGCTAAGGAATCCTGCAATTCCTAGCAGCTGCGGGTCTTGGCAGTGAACTGTAATTAAGTGAGATAGCAGCTTTACGAAGACTTGAAAGCGGCTTATTGGAACATTATGTAAAAAAGCATTTTCACTTTACTAGTCGGTTTCCTTTAATAAAGAAAATACTATTTGCAGTATATGTTGTATAATAATAATGATACAATATAAGCATAATAGATCATTATTGCACATCGGGGTGATCACAAAGGTGCACGGGCTATTCGAAAATTAGATACACGATAGTCTTCGTTGTGGGTCGTCTAATATTTTTTTACAATGCTTATGGCAACATTGTATAGAAGGTGGGTTTTTGGATATTGCAACTCGCA
This sequence comes from Polyploca ridens, assembly GCA_951394255.1. NCBI lineage: Eukaryota > Metazoa > Arthropoda > Insecta > Lepidoptera > Drepanidae > Polyploca > Polyploca ridens. The sequence continues at coordinate 11,176,848 of OX596251.1, read as the reverse complement.
TATTCCATTCACGGTCCGTACGTCTGTTTTAAACTCTACTGATTCACCACAGGCTTTTCAGGACATAGTCTCATCGGCCCCGGTGCCTCTGCCAGCAAATGAAACTTGATCCGTGCCATTCTCTCCGTTAAACGTCGTCGCCGGGGCTACCGGGGCCGATGAAACTATATTTTGTATGTACCCGGGTAACGAGTCAAAGCCACCGGGGCGGATGGGAGCAATTCATGCCATCGGCCCGGTTAAACGCAGACTCCGCGGAGCTACCGGGCCCAATGGCACTAAGTCCTTTTCAGTAAAGAAAAACATCGTTAGGAAATGTGCGTGCATGCCAGAGAATTAAAAAACATGTGAAATTCCTACCTACCAGCACTGGGTCCACGTGGTGGAACGTTAATTTCTCTCGTGAAGTCCCAAGCTGCACCAGGGAGAGAAGGCCTCTTCCTACATTTTCTCATTTTTAAGTCAGAAGGTTGACTTATGGGATACTTTACTTTTCAGAAATTATTAATAGATTACACCAAATCGATACTAAGCAATACCTTTTTTAGAAATTGTTTATGATTATGCAAGTACCAGTCAAACTTCCCGATAGATATTGATCTATATAAAAATCTCATCGATGATACTAAAATACTTATCATATAAAGAAATCTAATACAATAACACCATACACATACACACACCCCACTACACCATACACATACACACACCCCACTCACATATCCCCTCACACATTCCCCTCCTACACTCACACATTCCCCTCCTACACTCACTCATTCCCCTCCTACACTCACGCATTCCCCTCCTACACTCACGCATTCCCCTCCTACTCACACATATCACTGCGCATTATGGTCAATTTCAAATGTGTTAATAGCATAAGTTTATTATTGTTTTTGGTTATTGTATTAGTGTCATAAGTTGTAATGAGATTTTGAATATTCTAAATTATTAACTGTGGAAATCTTTTACTATTATGTGAAACACATATTTTGGCTGTAGGTACTTGCGATTATGTCTGTATTGTTATTTCTTTTATATCGTTGTTGTATTCCCCTAAGATTAAATAAATAAATAAATAATAGACGCTAAAATCAAAAACAAACAAACTTAAAAATACAAACAAGCGAAACTAAACAACAGCATGTAGGAATCGCGTGCGTGCGTTTACACTAAATGGAGGAAAAATCCAAGTATGACAAAAGAAAAATATAAAATAATGAAAGTAGATTACTACCTCATTTGGAAACTAGTTTTACAAACTTTTAAAGTTATTTTGAAATATTGTAGTGATTATTATAACTGATGGTAATTTGCATTGATGGATATTGCTCATGAGTACCCCAATACGAAGTGCACTGAAAGTAATTCAATCACGTTACAGTTTACTGGAGGAGCAATAATGGAGCTTACTCCAATATTATTACGATCCACTCAGATGATCCATCGACGGGTCGTTTTCGACTCTACTCACTCTACTAATTTAAAGACACCGTAAACAAAACCTACGACTATCGGATTATGATTAGAACTTGCGTGTGCTACGGAAAAACTAAACTCGCTACGAGTTTCTTCCCCTTAGTTCAGGGGAAGACCGAACGTAGAAGCGAGCAGAAAATTGTGGAACGCGCTTGCAGTTATAATAAATACTTTTTTTAATTGACTAGAAGGTGAGGCGAGCGCAGTGGGCAATCATAAACACGGTACTTAATCCCTTAGTACATGAGATGGTTTAATCATAGCCATGTATAATCCTGGTTAATAATATATCCGTTACATTCTAACTACATAACAAATAGAGACTTCAATTAATAATTTCAAGGTTTCTGGTAGCAATGCGGTTCAAAAGTCTGTTGAGCAGTGCAAGGCACGTTTCGACGCGTACTTCGCGCTGGCGATCATTGAGTTCGTGGGGCACCCATTTGTCAAGCTTTTTTACCTTGCCAATTTGACGCAAATGGACTAATATTGTTTTGACGCTAACGTCGAAAGCTGCTGCTAATTCAGCCGTCGATTGTGTATCATCAGCTTCCACAATCGCCTTTAATTCGTCATTGTCGACCAAAGTCTTCGGACGACCGCGAGGTTCATTTTTCAGGTCTAAATTCCCAGAACGGAAGCGAGCAAACCAATAACAGGTGGTGCGTTGGTTTGTAGTGTTAGCTCCGTAAACGTCGTTGATGTTGCGTGCCGCTTGTGCCGCGTTGCTGCCACGACGGTACTCATATTCCATAATTACTCGAATTTTTAACGTATCCATGATGACGAAAAAGATTGAAATGCGATGAAAATGTAACACTAATCAATAAACAAATGACTACTTTTGGAAAAAGAATTCCATGTTTTTAAAATAAAATTAATTTGAAATTAGAATTCTTAGCCAAACAAAAATTATTTTGATTTGAAATGGCCAGTACTACAGAACGGCAATTTCATAGGTAAAGACCTTAGAAAATATATATGTCTAGAAAGAGTATCCCCATACTACATGACTTTTAAAAAGTGGCCAACTTTGCTACATCTTATCCTCGCGTTACGTCATTCTGCTTGTCATAGTGACGTTTATACCAGTTACCAGTTCTTGAAAAAAATCCAAGAAAATGGGGAAAAATATATTACGGTGTCGATATCTTTTTAAACTCCGAAAATAAAAGTGGAATCGGGATAATACATGATAATAAGAATAAGATTAATGGCGCCGATATAAATTAATACTTATTATTTTTACTTTGATGTCAACGAACAGTAATTATTTGCGTTGACGTTTCAAATCAAGTCAAATTAAGCAAATCAAGTCAATTTTTTTTTTTTTTTTTTTTACTGTTTATAGGCCTGTGTTTTACTGATGGTAAGTGATGATGCGGCCGAAGGTGGTAAGCACACAAAGCCTAGAAGGAACTGGCTCTCAAGTGCAGCTATCGGAACACACCGAAAGGTGCTTGGCGACAGATTTTCAACTTGAGGGTGGTAGCCAGCCAGGCGGGTACTACAAAGTACCCTACCACCGTGCTATGGTTTCCTCACGATGTTTTCCTTCACCGAAAGCTCAAGCTCATTGTAGGATTCGAACCCGGGACCTTCATCTCGGTATCCGACGTCACTACCACTGAGCTATCATCGCCATTAAGTCAAATCAAGTCACATCGAGTCAAATCGAGTCAAATCAAGTCAAATCGAGTCAAACCGAGTCCAATCGAGTCAAACAGGGTCAAACCGAGTCAAATCGAGTCAAACCAAGTCAAATCAAGCAAATCTAGTCAAATCCAGTCAAACGAGTCAAACCGAGTGAAATCGAGTCAATAAGTCAAATCGAGTCAAATCCAGTCAAATTGAGTCAACCCGAGTCAAATCGAGTTAATCCGAGTCAAACCAAGTCAAATCAAGCAAATCCAGTCAAACCGAGTGAAATCAAGTGAAATTGAGTCAAAACAAGCAAATCGAGTTAAATCAAGTCAAACATTTTTTTTGGCTAGGTCCAGAGATCTTCACTACGGCTTCTCCGAATGATATCTATCCATTGGCTTCTTAAAATTGGATCAATTGGTATTCTGTAAAAAAAGTCTTATTATTTAAGTCAGTTATTACAAAATTAAAAAAAGGTTATTCGACACGCGTGTATGTAATATTATTGGAATTGCAACATATTCACAATTTAAAATAGTATCCGCCATATTGAACTATTTAGTTATTGGTCCGATTGCTCTCAAAATTGATATTTGAGAGGCCCTTGGACCATATAACATAAATTTTTACTCAAAATTGAAAAAAAATTGCCGCCATATTGAACTATTTAGTTACTGGTCCGATTGCTCTCAAAATTTATATTTATGAGACCCTTGGACCATATAACGTGAATCCATGCTAAAAATTAAAAAAGTGTCCGCCATATTGAACTATTTACTTACTGGTCCGATTGCTCTCAAAATTGATATTTGGGAGACTCTTGCACCATATAACATAAATCTTTGCTCAAAATTGAAAAAAAGTGTCCGCCATATTGAACTATTTAGTTACTGGTCCGATTGCTCTCAAAATTGATATTTGAGAGAACCTTGGACCATATAACATACATTTTTACTCAAAATTGAAAAAAGTGGCCGACGTATTGAACTATTTAGTTACTGGTCCGATTGCTCTCAAAATTGATATTTGAGAGACCCTTGGACCATGTAACATAATTTTTTGCTCAAAATTGAAAAAAGCGACCGCCCTACTGAACTATTTCATTACTGGTCTGATTGCTCTCTCAAATATGAATTTTGAAAGCAATCGGACCAATAACTAAATAGTTCAAAATGGCGGACACTTTTTTCAATTTTGAGCAAAGATTTATGTTATATGGTCCAAAACTGTCCCAAATATCAATTTTGAGAGCAATCGGACCAATAAATAAATAGTTCAAAATGGCGGCCACATTTTTTAATTTTTAGCATAGGTTCTCGTTATATGGTCTAAGGGTCTCTCAAATATCAATTTTGAGAGCAATCGGATCAGTAACTAAATAGTTCAATATGGCGACCATTTTTTTCAATTTTGAGTAAAAATTTATGTTATATGGTCCAAGGGTCTCTCAAATCTCAATTTTGAGAGCAATCGGACCAATAACAAAATAGTTCAATATGGCGGCCACTTTTTTGAATTTTGAGCAAAGATTCATGTTATTTGGTCCAAGAGTCTCCCAAATATCAATTTTGAGAGCAATCGGACCAATAACTAAATAGTTCAACATGGCGGCCACTTTTTTGAATTTCGAGATAAGATTCATGGTTTATGTTCCAAGAGTCTCCCAAATATCAATTTTGAGAGCAATCGGACCAATAACTAAATAGTTCAAAATGGCGGCCACTTTTTTTCAATTTTGAGCAAAGATTCATGTTATATGGTCCAAGAGTCTCCCAAATATCAATTTTGAGAGCAATCGGACCAATAACTAAATAGTTCAATATGGCGGACACTATTTTAAATTGTGAATATTTTGCAATTCCAATAATATTACATACACGCGTGTCGAATAACCTTATTTTTTTAATTTAGTAATATCCGACTTAAATAAAAATGTAATAAACAAAATGTGCATGGTACGCACATATACAAGTTTACATCGTACGCCTATGCAACGCGGCTCTACGTAGTTCAAATGATTTTAAACAGATGGCTGTACAGTTTACTTGTATGAAGAAGTATTTTACAAAATGTTCCGGTGACCGCATCCATGGTTATATACATCACTGACTATGATGGAAAAACCGAAAACGACAAACACGTCAACTTAAAAAAAATAGGTCCGCCATCTTGAAATTCAAAATGATATTCGTAATTAGCTCGAGGAAAATCTTAAATTAATACCCATTTTGATTTTTTCATTACTGAAGCGACTACTTATCTTACATGACATAATCGTCATTAGTATTAAAAAAAAACATTCGACTTTCCACTCAAAAATTCGACTTGTCCACCGTCGCTTTTGATTTATATCAGTATCTACATACTCGTATTTAACTATTGACTGATATTACCATGGGAGTTTTGAGTTCATAAACTGGCAGCACAGGCAACACATAAAAAATGGCGCTTACTCAAAATATTTATTTTCGAAACATTTCAATGGCTTATATTGCAGAAACTAATAGGAAATATTGTTACTTACCGATGATAGGTGAGTTTTTTCGTTGGTCTAGATCGACCCATGTAGTTTTTATACACTTTTATCACACAAAACGACATTTTGAAACAATACAATTTTGGTGAATTTGGTTGTGTCCCAGTGACGTCTCGACTGACACTGAAGACGGGAAAATGATTAAGCCCCTAACAGTTAGGGGCTTATTTTATCGACGCGTAAACAGCTTCGTAGCTCCGTCTGGATATATCATTAGTCAAAGGTAAAGACCTATTATTTCCGAAACTACGCAAGATAGTGTAAAGCATAATTGGACTGTTTTACAAAAACCTTAAACCGACTTCAAAGTACACTAAGAAGTAATCAAATCCTGATCTGATGACAATGGGACCAAACGGGAATCGTACCCTTTCAAATAAAAAAAGAATTTTCCAAATCGGTTAATAAATGACGGAGTTATGAGGTAACAAACATAAAAAAAAAAAAAAAAAAATACATTCGAATTGAGAACCTCCTCCTTTTTTTGAAGTCGGTTAAAAATTCAAGTGTATTCAATAGCGCATTAAAAAATACACGAAATTGAAACAAAAAAAAAGTTTATTTATTTATTTTATAGATTTACGGTATAGCCAAAAACGTTTTGGACAAAAAAAACGATAAATTCTTAAACAGGACTTCTGTGAACCTCTATGACACACGTACACACGGCCACTATGTAGAGTTATCTTATAATGGTACCGTTATTTTTACTTTTAAGGTCCGGAACCCTAGAAATAAAAAAAATATTTGTGTTTTGCTACCTCATTTTATTTTTATATATAGATAAATATATATTCTGTTATAAAAACTGATTTTATGGCTTATTAATGATAATACTTTGATAAAATATAAGTAGTTAACAAGATTCCAATGAAAAAACGTAGGTATTTACCTGTGAGGCGTATAATTTTGTGGGTTATTTCTTTCTATGCACGTCCGAATTGCTTGGAAAAAATCACAATGTCTATAACATACACTTTTCTACATAGTTTTATTTCCACAATCGTAATTATTTTCATCAAAAGGTGAAATCACACCAAAGTAAGTACTCGGGTCTCTATGGTTGCTCTATGGCCTCTAACTCGAATTTATTTTTGACTTACCTCAAAATTTTGTTTTGTATGTGTCTCCTTCTCTCTCACAAAGTGTTCAAATAAGTGATATCTCTTTTACACGTTTCGTTGGTCTTTTTAGAGTAGCGAAAATAGTCTCTTGATGAATATTTACCAAACATTGCTACCCTCACATGAACCACTAGTAAATACCTATAAGTACCTATTCAACATTTATTCAGCTAACTGCGCAACCTGCATGGGTGAGATAATAATTAATCTTATGATTTATTGACCGTTGAGCTCCGTTAAGTCGGTAAAGCTGAGTTCAATATAGGTAACACTTATTATTAAATGTAGCTTAATAATTTCGTTATTATTAATTAACCAGCTGTTTTCTTGTTGATTCTCACTAAAGTTATTTTTAAACACCTGTGTATATTGTAATTATAACAATCAGGCACGAAATACGAAAGAAGTTTTTTTAGTTTTTTTTATTCGACTTAATCTGTTAACAAGCTTATATCGGCTCGCCTAAGTGGTAAGGGGTTCTCGTAGGCCTATTTACGCTTGCATCACACGGGGCACTCACGCGTTATCGACCCTTTCCCCCTCCCCAATGAGCTCTGGTGTCCTAAACACAGCATAATGTTATTAGGCTGCGATATTCTTGTAAGGTACTTCCCCAGTTGAGCTGCTCTTTCTGCTGTCAGCGACACAACGCTATGCTCTACCTCTCTAAATACGTTACTGAAAATCAAGGAGGATTTACGGATGTAGTTCCAAGGCTCACGAATCATAAACAATAAAACGGTATCGCGAGTGCAAAGGGGAAGACTGATAATGAATTCAGAAACAAAATCAACTTTAGCGCTCGTCAGTTTGACAGTGGTCGTAAATCGGGGTTGGTCAGCGAACTGACCTATTCACACTATTGTCGCAGCAATGTTGGTGAAATAGACTTGAAGTCTACGTATAAGATGGATGTATAAGATAGAATTTCCTGCTGAAAACTTTGAATGCCACCGTAATCTTAAATTCTAGTATATCTGGAGCTTTACTATAGGTACTTTTAACCACATTCGTTTTCTCGCTATTATGAGTAAAACCCAGGCGGCAAGTAGTCATATTTTTAAATTTTGGTGTATTTTTATGTTTTTTTATGTCAATAGGTTGACAAACAGGCAGACGGTCCACCTGATGGTAAGTGGTCACCGCCGCCTATAGACATTTGCAATACCAGGGGGATTGCCGATGTGTTGCCGACCTTGAAGAGCTCTTTTTATACCCTTTTTGAAGATCCCCATATCGTAGCGCTGAGGGAAAACCGTAATGGGGAGCTCATTCCACATCCTAATGGTCAGCAGTAAGAACGTCCGACTAAACCGTTGTGTGGACGATCGAGATGTGGAGACTAGAAATATTTAACTGACTCCGTCTTTGATATTTTTCCGCCTATAAAATAAAATCAAAAAAACTAGTTTGTCCGAGTCTAATATTGAGTCTTATTATTAAGTCTGGTAGCGTCCTCTATGATCGGATACAGATATTAACATGTGAATAAAAATGTTAAACCTCTTTGAAGTAACCATAGAATGCGATGAACCTAGTTCGCCAGTCCTCCGATAGATGCTGCTGATATATATTCTATTTTTGAATTATTTAAATAACAATCATTATCATCTATAGAAAGTAAGCCCTCCAAAAGACCTATAAACCTCCCCTTAAGAAAATATTAAAAGGGTTAAAATTTTAATTAAAAATGGTCTGAGTTAAAGAGCTAATTATAATGTTGTAAAGTTTTCAGGTCAGTAACAGGAACGCTCATTTTTTTTCTTTAATTTTATTCTAAACATTGGTAAGAAAGACTTCATAGACTTTGATTTCAGAATAAGTCGACAGTTTGGCGTGGCGAGGCATACGAATTCCTAAAATTAAATATAGAATGACCCTGAAAATTTATAAACTCACTTTTTTGCTAGGTATATCATGAACGGTTATTTTTTCATCATTATCTAGTATCGTGATAATTTTACGTCTATCATTCCGATCATCTTTATGTGTTTACATAAAAATTTTGCTAAATATCTCAAGTTCACAAAAATAGATAAGGTTATCTATTTTTATGTACTTGAGATGTTTAGCAAAACGGAATAGATAAGTACCTAAGTACATTATATTATGACATGTATATGTTTGAGATACGTGTCTTATTTGAAAAATATTTTATTCTTGCGCGCCATAAATGATAATTTTTAGTACACAAATATTTACCTTCTATTCCATACTACACCCTTACATACTAATATTGATCATGCGCGAGTTTATATGGTGGGTTGAAACCAAAAAGTAAAAAAATCACAATAACAATTAATATTTCAGTTGCAAATTATAATAATCAAACCACTTTTATAAATAAAATATACAATTTTGATTGAAATATAAAATATACAATTGATTTTTCAATGGCCACTGTATCTGTCTTATTAATTTGAAATTGAAACAGTTTTTGTAGACTTATATGAGGACTTACTTACTTAACATGTATATACTTAACTTACCCTTACTTAAAATGTATATAGCGTTTAAAAAACAAATTCCGAATATTTAAGATTTTTTACATATTAAATATTGTTTCCTTACATGAGATACAATACAATAAATACTGAACTTAAATGACAAATATGTACCTACGTACAATTTTGTCAAATTGTATGCTGCAATGTTTTCTGTTATGGGCTCTGTCTTTTTTTTATTTATTTAGTATCAAAAATATTTACAAAAACTGTCTACTTTTAACTTATTAGTTATTAGTAGATTTTAATAAAATATATTAAAATCAAATAGTATTTTCTGCATTTGGTGTCCGTACTAGCTCAGAGTATATAAATACTGTACTAGTATAAAACTGTATGACAGACACCAGCGCCTTGCTATACCAACTAACTTGACAACTGTAACCAACGGCTGTTTATGTGTCGCTATAGACAACAATTATTTTATTTTAAACTGTCACTAACTGTTGTACGAGCTATAGTCCGCGCGGAACTTTTTGGCCGTTCGGGCGGAACTGTTTCATCTTGCTATTGAAATCTCATATGCGTTTTTATCATAACTGAAAGTTCCGGCCAGTTTGGATGGCAGGCACATGAGATTTCGATAGCAAGATGAACTGGTTCGGCCCGAGCGGCCAACTAGTCCCGCGCGGACATTCCAAATCTACATACCTAAGCCATAATGAAACTTTCGAGCATGTAAGTTAAAGTCGTTTGTAGATTAGGGCACTTACGACAATTTATTGTGATTAAAGGCTCTGAATGTATTTTGAATTTTAAATACAAATGATTTTGTATTCTATATTTCAATTAACGACATGAAAAGATTTTGTATTTCGTATTTTAAATACATGCGAGAAAGTATTTTGTAATTTGTATTTTAATTAAAGCAAAGTACCTATGTAATTTGCCCAGCCCTTACCATTGTTATCCATGCACTTTCGCCATTTTATAGATAGTTGATTGATCCTTTGCTGAGAAAATTGTGGAAGCGAGAATCAATTAAGTCTTTGAAGGCGCTTTTGACTAGGTACATCACATTGAGCTATTATTACTACGTATAGAGAAGACGCCATACATCACAACTATGTTCCGGTCAAGTGAGGCCACCCGGCCACACTTTTTGGTGTAGAAGGATGAACGAAACGCGTAAAAATCACGGTGTTTGCGAGAAAAATACTCCTAAAAGCGTTCTGATAGCGCTACGTGTTTCTACTGTTTTTAGACGACTAATTAGTTTGTTTCAACGCTAAAGAGAACTTTAGTTGACTCTAAAAAATGGGATATAACCTTTACTTATGATAGCTTCTCTATACGTAGTAATAATAGCTCAATGGTAAATCATTAGAATTTTTTTCTTGCAAGAAATTCTCCAAAATCCGGAAAAAGGGGTAACCTGCTGGAGCAAGGTCGGGTATTATGGTGGGTGTCGGAGACATTTCAATCTCAGCTCCTCTAATTAGCGATGATCGTCTGTTGTGTAGTGTGTGGTCTAGCGTTGTCATTGACCAGTTTCAGTTGTTTAACGGCTAGCATTTCCATCATGGTATGCAATTGTTGACAATACTAATGTGTCGTAATCGTGTGGCCAGATCTTAGGAATCTGTAATAGATGACACGGCACTAGTCCAACAGACAATTACCAATACCTTTTTCAGAGTCAACTTTCACCTGGGGCAGGATATGGCGGGTTCTCCTGAGTTCAACCATTGTGATAATCGTTTCCGATTATCGCACAGGATCCATATTCCTTCACAACTAACGATACGATTCAAAATACCCTCGTTATTGTGACGGTTGAGTAATGTCACGCAGCACTCAACGTGTGTTTGTTGGTCTGCTTCCCTCAATCCATGTGGTACCCATTTTTCAAGCTTTTTCACTTTTCCAATTTCATCATCATCATCATCAGCCTATAATGTCCCACTGCTGAGCACAGGCCTCCTTTCACAAATGAAGGTGAAAGGGAATGGGCAATACTCCACCACGCGTGCCCACTGCGGATCGGTGGAGGTAGGCTAGTGGTCAACCTACTGTTGGATTTTTTCAAGCCGCCTAGGAGGCATCCAACTAGCTTAACGACTATCACAATTTAGTGATAACCGGGACCAACGGCTTTACGTGCCTTCCGAAGCACGGAAACGCTCGATTTGAAATACCACTAGGCGGTCACCCATCCAGGTACCGACCACGACAGGCGTAGCTTAACTTTGCCGATCGATTAAGAACGGCTAATTATGCTACACCACGAGCGCTTCCAATTTGTTTCAAGTGAATTAAAATTATTTTATCACTCACACAAAAGCCTGCTGCTAACTCTGACGTGGTTTACGATGGATCCGCTTCCACGATTACTTTTAATGACTGTCAACTAGGGTCTCATGCAGGCCATCCACGAGGTTTGTTCTGTAGGTAAAAAGATCCAGAACCCAGAACCTTTGGAACCAAAAACGTACCTACCGTGTTTTCTTTTACAGTAGTTTCCCCATTCCTTCGTGCTATTTCTGCAGCAGGTGTCTCGGTGGAACTCGTATTCGTAAATAACGCGATATTTAAAATTTTCCATATTGTGTGTAAACAGAACGATGTTAAAAAAAAACAAATGGCGCAAAAACAAATGAATCACTGAATTCGAAACATAGGTACCCAAGCCTGAATTTAAAAACTTTGAATTTGGAATTCCTAACCGAACGCCAAATTTATGCGTATTTCTGTGATAGGTATTTGATATCAAAGTGGCCAGTTCGACAAAGGGCTAATTTCATGTAAGGAACCTGCTTTAATACATGCATAGAATTTGTTTCATGCAATACATAAGAATCTACCAATTATGTATAACTGGTACATATACAGTTGACCTGAATTCCTTAGGAGCCCATCGTCACGTCAGATTTCCATTTACTTTAGTGACAGGCTACGTCAAATCCACCTCTATACGACATTAAGAGCACTCTCGTCTCTAATTAGAGATTAATTGAATCAGGGTGCGACGAAGAGCTCTTTGTCGGCATCTATCATAAAAGGTCTCCGTGGATTCTATAAAGTCCGATATATGTCCCAAGTTCCTGGGTGGAAAACTCCAAGATTTTTTTAATTCCAATTCAAAATTCGAATGTTTTCGTTTCTCATTTGTCGTAGTCTAGATGTAGTGCGAGCGAGTCAGTAAGCCGCCACGCGTAGTCGGCGTCGCACGTCGCTCGTAGCGCCATGTTTCGCGCAGTGACCGACAGCTGGAAGCGATATTGGTGGGGAACAGGTACGGAACAAGCAATCACGACTTCCTCAATATACAACCAAATTATTTATATACGATGTGAGAGCGAAATGTGTATTTGGGTGAAGGTTTTCAGTACGCGTAACCGTTTATGATTATATTCTACGAAAACATCGAATAACTGGAATATTTGCAGTGAATAGCGGTTAACGTTACGGACTATAACGTTTACTACCTTTTGTTAATCAGTGATTAAAACCGTACTATGCAGCCAACCTTTAGTGAACATTGTAAACTCGGGGTCTACCTTGGTTTACTGTTAATAAAAACTGTATCTTACGAAAGGGCGCTAAACGGTGCGAAGTACGGCATGCCACAAAAGTTCACAACTATTTACGTCTGCGATCATTCAACCTCGGAGCGCATTCGGCTATTTCCGACGCACGTGGTTTTAAAAGAAGTGTAGTAACAGGTGTTGCAAATCAAAAAAATAGCGGCTTTCCGCTATTTGCATGATGACGACCAACACTGTTTGTTAAGTTGATGGACGCAATATGAAAATAAATATTAATTTATCATTTCTAGTACATACATAGACGTACTATTAGACATTGAAGCATTTTTAAAACTTTTATTTATGAATTAATTATTTACATATTGCATCTCTCTCACACAATTATTATTGAATATTTGTCTCATTAGTAACATAATTAAATAACAATACTACCTTATTATCATTAGTGCCTAACATCCTAATAACGCAATTATGTTAGTATGCTTCCGAATTATGTATTTACAATGTGCCGATAAATAAATAGAACATTTTAATGGTTTCATGATAAGCGAGTCTGATACAACCACAGACTACGGGGGACATATTCTCGCTAACAAAAAACTGTGTCTATGGAGTCGGCCACCTCACACGCACACCTTAGTTGGCTATTCCGCGGTAAATTAGACTCTGTCGCCGTTTACACAGAGTCGATTACTCGCGCTCAACTAATGTGTGAATGTGTGCGTACCGGCTTGTACGTACAGCGTGGTGGCCGACTTGAGTGACACAGTTTTTTGTTAGCGAGAATATATCCGACTTTTTTTAATATCTGTGGATACAACTAATTTTTTGGGCTACAATTTTTCGATGCTCACGTAACAAAAAAATATTTTAACTGACTTTATATTTTGTCAAGTAGGCTTATTTGCATTTAATATACTCATAATATTGATAAATATATCCTCATTATTCAATGACTCAGGTATTACCAACATCAATGAATAATAAATAATACTATCACAATAGTAGGTACCTACAGTACATTAGGTAGTACCTATACTATGGGGGTACATCATAGCTTATAATTAATACCTAGCCTTATATACCTATAGCTATATTTGTATATAGTTATTAATTTATTTTAACAATATTCATATTGATTTATTATATTTCCCACTGCTGGGCAAAGGCCTCCCCCTTTTTCCTCCACTTATTTTTTTTCCATTGTGGATCTGTGCCATAGTGCACCTTCATAATTATCAAGTTCGTCTCTCCATCTAGCAGTTAGTTTACCTCTCATCTCTTATGTACCATGTACCTAAGAGCTTAAGAGATGCTGAAAGAAGATGTTTGTTATGGCTGAATAAACATTCATCATCATCAGCCTATAATGTCCCACTGCCGAGCACAGGCCTCCTTTCACAAATTAGGGTGAAAGGGAATGGGCAATACTCCACCACGCGTGCCCACTGCGGAACGGTGGAGGTAGGCTAGTGGTCAACCTACTGTTGGAATTTTTCAAGTGACTATCACAATTAAGTGATAACCGGGACGGATAAACGGATTTACGTGCCTTCCGAAGTACGGAAACGCTCGATTTGAAATACCACTAGGCGGTCACCCAGGTACCGACCACGACGGTGGTAGCTTAACTTTGCCGATCGATTAAGAACGGCTAATCATGCTACACCACGAGCGTTTCATTCGAAATACACATTATTAAACATTAAACATGTAATTGTTATGTTGCTCCATCTTTCCGCAACTGCCCTCGATAAATGACCATTACATATTCCTGTCTTTGCTATCCTAACCACATCTCTCACTTTACTCTTCTGTCTAATATCCCTTTTCGCAACTCTATGATTTTAATGCCTAGCAAGCTTCTTCCTATCTTTCTCTGGGTCACCTTTAGCTTTTTAACCTAATTCTTAGTAGTACTAAGCCTATAATACTCGGGGATAGTGTAGATCTATTAGTAAAAAACTTTTTCAAATCGGACTGGTAGTTCCCGTTTACAAAACATACACTTTCTTAAATTATTTTCAAAAGATTACAATAAATCATTGCAGGAAATAATCAAAAAGTTTAATAGAATACGTATGTCAAATAATAATTGGAATTTATAAAAAAAAAAACAAATAAAGATTAAAATAATTTAAATTATATTCAAAATTAAACTAAATATAAGAATTATACTAGAAATTACACATAAATATTACGCATAGGTAAAAGAGATATTAATGACACGCTTTATTATACTCGTATAGATTATTAATTAATTTTATATACGTAGTATAAATGAGTTTTTATTCAAACTTATCAGTACCTGTAAGTTTATTTGTATACATAAATCTAACACCTATTAAAACATGCCGCGAGAGTACCATACCGCGTAATTTATTCGTAGCCTTGGACCGATGAATGAACAGTTACTTGTTGGTCATTACAACACGTATTATTTATTTACATTCTATAAATTCTAAACCCACACAAGTGATCGCACTAAAGATATTGATGAGAGTTACATGGCACAGCAGGCTCTCCCGTTAAAAAATCAGATCAAAGTCGAAGAGAAAGTTGGCATCTCGCAAGTGATACTGATATACCCCAGGGGCCCAATTCTCACTTCCCTCGAACTGGCCTTCGAATCGAACTTACGGTTCGAGTCCTATTCGACTGTAAAATTTCGAGGGGCGGAGTCAATTCGAACGGTCCCGACCAATCAACGCTCTAGCTGACTGGTTTCCCTTCTAAATATGCCGGCCTTGAAATTGCCAGAATAACGTAACGTTCGTAAAAGTTAGAATTCGTGCTTTTTTCGATCGAGCGATCAGTTTCGATTGGGTGAGAATTGGGCCCCTGGTATTGCAAGTGTCAGCTAACCGCTTAGCATCAGGAGCCTTGAACATTGGCGTAAGGTTTCGTGTTTGTCGGTCTTCTATAGGGTATATTTTGTTGGGTGTGTTACAGTACAGTTTCCTACCACATTTCCATTCGTTCCGAATATTCGATCGAACGAAATTTTTTTGACGTTTAGATTCTTCTAAACCTACTCTAATGCATGAATGTTCCGAACGAAAATTCATATTTGTTCGGAATTTTAACCTCAAATTGACGAAACCAAAAGTGTTCAATCTAATTCCTCCATCCCCATCTCTCCATCGCTCCGGGGTACGCAATTGTTGTCAGTGCGATTAGCATGTAAATATGATGTAATAAATCTAAGCTTGGTATTGAAAATGCAACCTTCCGAACCGGTATTAGAGTTTTAGAGTCAGACTTTTTATAAGTGCCTGCGAAGGTCTATTTGAATAAATGATTTCGAAGAAAGGGACAGGTCTAGAGATAATCAATAATTATACTTTATTGACGTCTCTGAGTGGGGCCTATTATCAATATATTAATTTATCATTTAAAGGAGCTGATATTTTTATATTTAAGTAACCATTTAAAAACATGAATCGGTTGACATAGGTAATAGACTACACAGACTAATACCACAGAATAATTAATAGTACAACTATCGGTAATCTTCTGATTCTTATTTTTTACCCAAGATGAAGGAACGAAATTGTAAGTTTGACGTAAGAACTTATTTTCCAAACTGCTTAACAGATTTTAATGCGGGTTCTTAAAGTACATAAGTAAAAGATTTATATTTATTAAAAAAACTAAACAATTTTGGATTACCAACTTTATAAGCCGCAGATCCGACTCATATGGAGTAGGTACTGCTGTTATCTATGGGCAGGAGTATTGGATACCAGCTTGGGCCTTTAGACTCGGTTCAGCGACGTGCCGCCAGAATTGATGACGATCCCGAGCTCACAAGCGGTTTAGAGCTCCTCAGTCTGTGGAGAGACTTTGCCTCCTTATGTGTGTTCTACTTCTACCGCTTGTACAACGGAGATCCGAGTGTTCTAAAGAATTGTTCGACTTGATGCCTACGGCCACCTTCCACCATCGCTACTCTCGCCATCGACGGGGAGTCCATCCTCACACATTGAAACTAGAATTGTTTCGAGCTGTGCGGGCTCAAAGGAGTTTTCTTCCGCGGACGCTCAGATTGTGGAATGAGCTCCCCGCCGTGGTTTTCCCAATGGAGTATAGCATGGTGTTCTTCAAAAAGGGTGTGAAGAGATTTCTTCAGGGTCGGCAACACGCGAGTGACGCCCTGCTTTTAAGCGTCCATAGGCTACGGTAACTGATTACCATCAAGCGGGCCGATGCTTGTTTGCTACCATAGTGGTATAAAAAAAAATTCATAAGAAGGGAAAATTCCGAAAAATAAAAAGTTGTAATTTACCTTAAGGTAAATTTGGTACTTACAAGTTTTCGCGAAAATCTAAATTTTCCCATATCTTTTTATCGTGTTGACTCATTGATTTTATTACTTACCTAATAGGAACTATAGACCTCAGTATCTGGTATAAATTTCAACTTGCTAGGTCCTCCCGTTCCTGAGAAAATCGGTGGTGACACACGGACAGACAGACGGACAAGAGAGTGATCTTATAAGGGTTTCTTTTTTCCTTTTGAGGCACGGAACCCTAAAAAGGGGTACATAGTTTTCTCATGGATCGATAGACTTTGTGCTTTAGATAGAAGAGTATTAAGAGTTTACATTTAAATATTAGAGATACCTTTACATACCTACATGTCTATGTATGTTATACATATTACCTATGTATTTGTTTTGTAAATCTGTCCCGCTATCAGTCTTTCAATGATTACAGAATTGTGTATATTGAATAAAATCGTCATTATCTTTAATTGTTCACTTAAAGATTACGTTATTGTAAATCTGTGCTAAATGATAACTCTTCGCGAATAAAATACCTAAAAAACTTAGGAGCTAATCACAGAATAGATAATAATAGAAGAGAGAATAAATAGTACTGACGTACTAATCTGGGGGCACGGGAGTGCCCCCCGCCAAGACAGCCAAGCGAAGCGCAAGGGCACTACCTACCTTTTCTCGAAGCGCTTCGTCGCTTTTTTGAAGCCTCAGAACTGGGGTTTGGATTATACCAGATAAACAAAATTCTCGGAACATGATGGCAATAGTGAACTTATTAAACATATTATGTTTCAATAACATAGCTCTTATACTTTAGATTTTATTGCTACTACTATAAGAACTATTGTATAACAAAAAAGTTACAGTGAATACATTTTTTACCTTACTCCCGTGTGACGGTAGCGAAACGGCCAAGCCACATATTTTGACTACGGTGTGTAGAGTTTGTGAAGTTAGGGCTTGTAGAGTAAGGGTAAGTAGAGTTATAAGCTTGGCTCTACATGAGATCTGATAACTTTTTGACAGTGTAAGCCATATGTATGTATGAATATTTCAGAAAGTTAAAAACAACATCTAAATAACATTAAACACGATCATATTATTTACATAAACACATTTTTCTAATAAACAATGGTGAGTATTATTATTTATGAACAGGAGATCTAGTCTGCTATTACAATTGTTTTCCAGTGAACTTTCAGTGGTGTCAAAATTGTGATATTTTACAGTTTTGCTAGTCTACTTACACAATAGGGTCACAGTGGCGCCATTTTACGATGATTTCCACTGAAACTATAATCGTGCCACAATGACCATTGTAGTTATCAGTTTTGACAGTTTTTATACTAAGATTCTTTTCATTCATTACGAGACCATTATGAATTATTAGACAGCGCACGTCGGGGAATTGCAATAGTATCGTGTAAATAATATGACATTCATCTACCTATCCTGAGTGTAAAGAAATTTGCGTAAGAAAACGCTTACTATCGCTTGCACGAAGTAGGTATATTAATAGTAAAAAATATATTTATTCATTTACTTTATCAAAAATATTAGAAACGTATTATTTATTTTGTCAATTACTATGAAAGTAGATGGATATACAGGGTGTTGTTTTGGTCCGCGACGAGTGACACAGGGATGGTAGTATAAAAAATACTCTTTCCATAAATGCCCTAATTTCCATTAAATACTGTAAATGCACTGAGAAATACCTGTTTCAATTTGAAAAATAATTACCGCGAAGTATGGTTACCATGCGTGTTTTACAGACGTACATCGCGCGACGGTGTGCGAGCGACGCGATGTGTGCAGTGCAGTAGGCACGTACACAACACATGCTTGTAGGTACATACTACCTATACTCTATTATCACAGCTATAACGAAGAAATGTGTTGATATTTAGTTACATTGTCGGTATTATTGTTTATGTTATTGAAATAGTTTATCTTATGAAGATAACATAAACAATAAAGACGCCGACTAAACCTTTTACGGCCCCGAAATTTCCGAAGTCGTAAACAGCCGTCTAGCTTTTGTTATTTTTAATTGCCTTAAACACGTGCATCATTTGCACACGCTTGGTTTATTGTGAATTTAGTTGTTTTTCTATCTTCTTCCCATAATACCTACTTTGTTTGATTCATCTTTCCCTTCATAGGGTCATTGCGCTGGTTTTCGTCCAATTATCGGAGTTGCCAGCTTTGTGATGCGAAATGAATATCTTGAAGTACCCTTACTTAAATGTATTATATTTTTTATGTGTGCTTAATTAGTCTTCTTTAGGTTAATGTTAAGAGAAAATAAATCATTTTCACATCTCTTTTTATAAAAAAATATTTATTCAAAAGTAGGGTTTTTGCTAGTTTTCGTCCAAAAAATTTGGTTTTCGTCCTAGTGTGAGCTAGATTTCGACCACTATGTAGAAAAAGGAGTGCAGGTGAATTATTAAGTTAAAAAGCAATTATAATATACTTTTATTTAATCAACAACATAATATATCTACTCTTAAATAGACTTATTGTAATTGTATCTCTTTTTATTTCTTTTATTAGCAATAATTAAACAAATTAAGAAAATAAATCAAACATGCGTATTACAATGACAACCTACGGTATCTACGGTGGCCAACTAAAACAATCAACGCCCAAAATAAAGCCTGTCCTGGAATTGTCGTGAGATGAACTTTCACCATAATTATGGTTTTCAGGGTTTGATAATGGAGTAGGAGGGTAAGCACAGCAACTCAATGGTGGAGCAACGTATCGTAGCCGTGTTTGAAGTCATTGAAATTGTCGTTAGATGAACATTAATCATGCATGGTTTTCAGGGTCTAATGATGGAGTAGGAGTATAGGCACTGGAACTCCATAGTGGAGCAACGTATCCCAGCCGTGTTTGGGGTCGTTGGAATTGTCGTATGGTGATTTTTGACCATATATGGTTTTAAGGGTCTGATGATGGAGTAGGAGGGTAGAACTGGGACTCTATAGCGTAGCAACGTATTCTTGCCGTGTTTGGGGATGTTGGACTTGTCGAGAGTTGACAGAGTAGGAGGGTAGGCACTGGAGCCCAATCTTATCTTATCTTATGGAGGGGCCGAGAAATAGCTCGGACACTTCGACCCATTGGGATCTATTGTGGTCCCCTAGATACCTTACTCCTCCCCAATCTCGTTGAAAACTCTTTTCATGAGTTTTACAACGAGGCTAGGAAATATGAGCCTATAGTCTTCTGGTTTTGGATATCCGATCCCTAGGAGACTCATTCGCTTACCAGCCAGAGCATCGCATGTGCACAGAAGGTGCTCCATGCGTTCCGTATGTTTCCCACACAACCTGGACATGGGTGTCGCGGTTAGACCCATCTTCATGAGCATGTCGTTGGTTCCAAAGTGCCCAGTAAAGGCCCCAAGCAGGTAGCGGATTTGCCCCCTGCTCATATTCCAAATGCATTCCCGGGCTTTGAAATTAGAGCCTAGGAATTTCTTGGAGTGTTGTAGACCGGTATTAGACAGCCAATGTGTTCGTTGTCTTTGATCTGCAAACTCCCTAAATGTGGCCTTTACGAGACAAGTCGATATGCCTACACATGGTTCTGGACCCACAAAGTCATTTGCTGAGCCCTCTCTTGCCAGTTCATCTGCCACTTCGTTACCATGGATTCCTTTGTGCCCAGGGACCCACATCAGTCTTACCCTGTTATGCTTCCCAAGCCTGTTTAGTGTTTGGACAGGATCCAGAATAAGTCTGGAGTCCACTTTGTAGGATGCCATGGCTTTGATTGCAGCCTGACTGTCACTGAGAACATAGATGGATTTAACTTTGGTTCCTCTATCTATATTCTCCTGAGCACAGGTTATTATGGCGTATGTTTCTGCTAGGAATACAGTAGCCATCTTCCCTAAGCTTTTGCTACATTTGTAACCTTTTTCGTATATTCCCGCTCCTGTACCTGATTCCATTTTGGATCCATCAGTGTACCAAACCAGACTTTCTGGTTCTGGTGGATCGAGTCCCTTCGTCCAGTCCTCTATTGTAGGGATTTGGACCTTGAAAGTCCTTTCAAACACAAATGTAGTTTGCATTTTATTGTATATATTGGAACCCAATAGTGAAGCAACGCATCCTAGCCGTGTTTGGGGTTGTTGGAATTGTCGTGAGATGAACTTTGACCATATATAGTTTTCAGGGTCTGACGATGGACCCGTAAGGTTGACACTGGAAATTCAAAATGGAACAACGTATCCAAGCCGCGGTTACATTCTATGAAACACAGTTAGCACTTAGTTAGCGATGTATATATATCGAGGACCGTAGATTTAGGAATTCCATAATCTCTACAGACTTGTCTAACTGACGCCTTATTTTCCCAAATTGCAGTTAGAGCCTTTATTAAGAATCTTCCGTGTACGCGGCGGTTTTCTTTCTAGTTTTAAAGTAAGTTTTTAAAATGACAAGGCTACTTTTTTATCCTGGGAACGCGGGGGACCAGCTAGTATAAAAATAATATGTCTATGGACGAAAAGTAATGCAAAAGAATATCTTTTTTTTAATTTTCGTCCACCCGAGTGCTCGTTCATGGACGAAAACTAACACCACATTAAACGCTTTTTTTAGTTTTCGTCCACGTCCTATAAATATTTTTTATTCCCGCAACACTGACAAAGGAGTGGACGGAAACTAAAATGTCTAAACTCATTGCAATAAAGATCATTATTAGGAGATAATTCATCATTTTATAGGTCCGTTGAAGTAAAATGACCATTACAAATATTCACATAGCTATTTGGGTTTCCGTCCACGTGGACGAAAACCAAATATTTTGCTAAATTGGTATGCTAGTATTAGTCCACTAAATTTTACTAAGATTTCCATAAAAAAACTATAATAAACACTTAAAATTGTTTTAAATATGGTGTTAAATAAACATACTTGCCAAAAACATTACGTAAACTAGCTAAAACAGTTATTAAACTTACCATGAACTTTTCCTACCGGTATAAATTTTTTTTAGGCGCGTTGACTTCTGCAAGGCAGGTATGCGAAGCGGTCACTGACGTTAATATTTTTGAAGTCACTACTCGTCAAATCACATTTTCATGTTGATAGAACTGTTGCCTAGACATTATGGATCGCAAAAAGTCCAAACTTGCGCGGGAAGGTACGTTTGTATTCAAATTTTACGCATGTGTTTGTAGTACCTCAGTCATATGGACGAAAAGTGGTACTGGACGGCAAACCAGCGCAATGACCCTACTTTACGGGCTTAGGACCGTCAAAAATACCGAACATGACCGGCAAGCATAGATTGTCGATATGCATAGATAATCTTGATTTATTTAGTACCTAGTAGTAGTTTTCCAATTTGTATTTACTTTGTTAAACAAACTTTATTTAACAAAAAAACACTTCTTCATTAATAAACTGTACCTAGGTAGGTACCTAGTTAAACAAAGCAAATAAAATCTGGAAAACGAATACCAGTTTATTTATCGATAGGTATATCCATTTTTGCGGAGTAGGTTTTTATTAACCAGTGAAGTTTATTAAATTCTTAATGTAAGATAAAAAAATTGTAAGTTACCTACCTCATAACGATAAGGCTGTGATAATGCCTACGACAGCCTACAGCATGTTAAGTATCTTTGGCGTATTTAAAAAGGTGAATCAACTTATTTACAACGATTAGGCACATGGTTAGATTAAATCAAAATAAGTTCCTTGATTAGGTCAGTTTTAAAACATGTTCGAAATGTCCTCCGCGTTCTGCGATACACAGTTCAGCACGTCGGCGTAAATTGTTCGTGAGGCGAGACAAAACTAACTGATTTTCCCTCACATTTTGAAACGCGTTCACTACGGCCTCTCGTAGCTCATGTACGTTTTCATATTCATCGTGTCTGCCGTACACGATGCGCTTTACGTCGCCCCATAGATAAAAGTCCATGGGCGTCAGGTCCGGTGATCGTGGCGGCCACGGTATAGGCCCGCCTCGTCCAATCCATCGTTCACCAAAGATCGAATTTAGGTACTCACGTACAACAAGGGCGTAGTGTGGGGGAGCTCCGTCCTGTTGAAAATAAAGTCCCGCGAGCAGACGAAGGGGGATTTCGTCCATCATCTCGCCGATGACTTGGTCGCGAAGAATTTCTAGGTAGGCTTCACCAGTTAGTCGCCCGTCGATGAAGTACGGTCCGAGAATGTTGGTACCGAGTATTCCCGCCCACACATTAAGCGAGAATCGCGTTTGATAAGAGTCAACAACAGTTTTGTGAGGATTTTCACTGGCACTCTCACTTCTCACTTCCCACCAATGTTCATTGTGCACGTTAAACATCCCTACTCTCGTGAATAACGCTTCATCTGTCCATAAAATGTTATGATGCAAATTTGATCGCAACCATTCGCAAAATGTTACGCGGCCTGCGTGATCCGTGGGTAGAATGTGCTGTACCCTCTGGAAGTGAAAAGGGTGCATCCTTTCACTGTGCAACAACCGCCACACGGTTGTGTGATCAAGGCCAAAGTACCGCCCTGCGTCACGAGTACTTGCACGGGGTTCACGACGATAATATCGTAAAATCGCTTCCTGAACATCCACTGAAAGTCCACTTTGTCCTCTTCCTTGAGCGTGGTTGGGTGTTTCAAAGGATCCCCACTCTCGTAGGTTGAACACGATATTCCTTAACATGTGTCGTGTAACAGCGGGCCGTTCTGGGAATAATTCACTCCAGAACCTAACACTAATGTTTTCATTTTGTCCACTTGAAAAGTAAATGTTCAGTAAATCGAACTTATCACGATTCGTCAACACCATTTTAATGTGAATTTACGTAAACGTATGTTAGTAATAAACTGATGACGCGCGCGCACACGTCACGGGAACTTGTAGCAGACTGACTGGCGCCGGCCGGCGCGGGCGCGGCGGGCGGCCGGGTCGTGTGCATTGCACTCGCACCACAGTCCACCTTCGCCGCCTCACCCCGTCCCCAGCCCCTCGCACTCCCGTTGAGAGTTATGATGACTACATTTTAATTTATTATAAGATTTTCCCATAAAAAAATAAGGTATTTTTTTTATATTTTTTTTAGCATCAGTATCATTTGTATTATCAACCCTGAGACGCTCGTCGCTGACCAAAACAACAACCTGTATAGAAGAGGAAGACCGAAAAAGAAATGGATGGATTGTGTGAAAGATGATATGGGTAAGAAAGGAGTGGATGCTGGTATGACGGATAGAAGAGATGAATGGAAGAAGCGTTCATATTGTGCCGACCCGAAATGATTGGGAACAGGACAGGCAGATGATGATGATTTTTACAAGCTTTTATTTAACTTGCAATGTACATATTTATGTATGTTTGTTCGTTCGGGTGGAATCTTGCAAGTCGAATTTCACCCGTATATTGGAAGTATAGTCAACAAAAAGTACAGTCACCAAAAAAGCTTGTATTAAAAATGTTTTTTTTAACAAAAACTTATTTGATAATCTAACTGACGGTTTTTTTTTACTTCTTTTAATTTAGGAATCATCCCTAGAAGCTATCGCGTATTGCGTTATGACATTGGCACAGCGCCTCTCGCGGTATACTCTTGGAACTAATTTCTCCCATATTTTTCATATACCTCTTATCTCTATTATACCTCTGTTTTTCTATAATAAAATTCTTGATACTCGTTAGAATACTTAAAATCGTAAGTTTAATATTAATACGGTTTACTGATAAAGAATTCTAATAATTCAATCCCGTTTTAGACTGATAGTTTTCCGGGACGAAAAAAGGTCATTTGATTGACCGTAAAGTGTGTGTGCTCTATAAACAAAAATAATGCTGATAGTAAGTAAATACTTACTGTTTTCTTATCTATAGAATTTGAGTGACAAGTCATCACGTTTCATATCGTTATCAACATTTTAAAGCTTTATAGAAGGATGCTAGGAATAATATCAGTTTCAGTAAAAAAAACCCAGATAATTTTTATAACACGAGTCACATACAAGTTGAGATAACTACGTGTCATTAGTGACAGATAAAATAACCGACAATTTAACATCAATTTTGAACTTTTTGTTGACTATGGCGACTTACATGACAAGGCAAAAAAATCTACAAGACTAGTCAGTGACAACACCTAAGTGATTAATTACTTTGACAAAGTGTGTAAGCTCCGGCTCCGCTCCGCCCACTTAGTAATTTTTATCACTGATTTGTTTTACCAAAACAATCAATGCCCTTAAGTCACTATACAATAAAACATAGCTTAAAACCTTCCTCAAATAATCAGCTAGATAACTGGAAATCAGCATCAAAATCTATGTAGTGGTTCTCGAGTTATAAGCACACGAACGGACAGAGAAACTGCGTTTTATAATATTTGGTAGAAAAAATTATCAAGCGACATGATTTATAGACAAAACAAAATGGTTTTAAAAACAAACAGCATTGATACCTTTAATTTTTGCGTAAAGGTACATTCCGCTAGCATTTTCTCACAGTTCATCCACGTAGTCCGGTAAAGTTGCTACGTTTCATTTCGTACCCCATTTTCTATACAAACATTCCACCGAATTAGGGGGCAATTTGAACATTTTAGAAAAGCTGTACACATACCCCCTTACTCATAAAACGTTATTTAACTAATAAGCTGATTAAGTGGTCACCTAAATAACTTCAAATTGTTTGACAATGACAGCGAGGTGACGTTATTTATTTGACCATTTATTCAGTAGACTAGCAGCGAAACCCGGCGTTGCTCGGGTTAAAATACATCGCATGTTTGATGGTATAAAAAATATATAAGGATCACAGACTACGGAGGACATATTCTCGCTCACAAAAAAATGGGTCTATGGAGTCGGCCACCTCTCACGCACACCTTAGTTGGCTATTCCGCGGGAAATTAGACTCAGTCGCCGTTTACACAGAGTCGATCACTCGCGCTCAACTAATGTGTGAATGTGTGCGTGCCGGCTTGTACGTACAGCGTAGTGGCCGACTTGAGTGACACAGTTTTTTGTTAGCGAAAATATATCTGACTTTTTTTAAATATGTATCTGTGATAAGGATACATTTTTTAACATATTATAGATTTCTTCTATTTTCGATATTGAGAGACTTTCCAGAACATTCAAATAGTTTGTTCTTTTTTTACTCGACTGCAATCACAATTGAACTGACGAAAAGTCACTGAAATTCGATTTATATACCGAAATTTCCAGTACCAGATCACTCTAGAATATTTAGATGTACATCACTTCGATTTGGTTTTTAGAGATCAATAATAACACTCGTACACATTTTGGAACATTCCAGACCAATCCAAAAATTTTTTGAAATTTCTCGAACATTTTAAATCGCTTATAATAAATTGAACTCATTTTAGAATTTTACTGATCATTCTAGAAATATTTAGAACTTTCTCAAACATTTTAAATCGTTTATAATAAATTGCACTCATTTTTAAACTTTCCAGATCACTCGGAAAATTTCTAGAACTTTCTCAATCATTCTACATCGATCATAATAAACTGCACTCAATTTGGAACTTTCTAGAACATTCCAGATCAATTATAACCGTTTTACATATTTTGGAATTTTCTAGATCATTCGGAAAATTTCTAGAACTTTCTCGATCATAATAAATTGCAGTCATTTATGAACGTCTCAGATCATTCGGAAAATTTCTAGAACGTTCTCGAACATTCTATCGCGATAATAACAATTTTGGGACATTTTGGAACTTTCTAGATGAAGCCAGAAATTTGTAGAACTTTCTCAAACATTCTATATCGATTATAATAGTTTGCATTCATTCTAGAATTTTCTAGATCATTCCAGATAAATTATAACCGTTTTACTCATTTTGGAACTTTCTATATCATTCAAGAAATTTCTCGAACATTCTAAATCGATCATAATCAATTGCACTAATTTTGTAATTTTCCAGATCATTCGGAAAATTTCTAGAACGTTCTTGAACATTAACTTGATAATAACAGTTTTGGACATTTTTGAACTTTCTAGATGAAGCCAGATCAATTATAACCGTTTTACTCATTTTGGAACTTTCTAGATCATTCAAGAAATTTCTCGAATATTCTAAATCGATCATAATCAATTGCACTCATTTTTGAACTTTCCAGATCATTCGGAAAATTTCTAGAACATTCTCGATCATTCTAAATCGATCATAATAAATTGCACTCATTTTGGAACTTTCCAGATCATTCTGGAAATTTCTAGAACGTTCTCGAACATTCTAACTCGATAATAACAGTTTTGGACATTTTGGAACTTTCTAGATGAAGCCAGAAATTTGTAGAACTTTCTCAAACATTCTATATCGATTATAATAGTTTGCATTAATTCTAGAATTTTCTACATCATTCCAGATATTTGTTGAACTTTCTAGAACACTCCAGATAAATTATAACCGTTTTACTCATTTTGGAACTTTCCATTCCAGAAAGTTTGAGATCTTTTCAGAAGTCCTCATGCGTTAGAAAAGGACAGCAATATATGTTTTAACATTTTCGCCACCCACAACCACCCCCTTCCACCCACCGCGACTAAACTCCCTTACTACCACCTGGAGACCAAGGGGTATTTACCACCCCAACGGGAAGTTGATTGGGGTTGGTGGTGATTGAGAAAACTGCGTATTTACGTACCCACAAAAGCATTTTATATATATTATTAGATTTAGTTAAATACCGTTTATGAGTAAGGCCGTAAGTTTCGTATCCCAATTTCTTTCTGCTTTTTTTTCATTACGATTATCAAAAACCTTTTTGAACAAATGCACATTATACGAAACTGCCTGCCATATTGTAAGATTTATAATTCTTAAGATTTCTCTAATAGGGAGTGGCATTTTGCTTTTATAAACAGGTATAGATTTAATTTAGGTACCTAAGTAATGTTTAAAGTTTTACATATACCAGTTAATTATCCCAGTTGATGACATTTACGTCTCTTGAACCAATCTTCAGCTATAAGCGACGGAGTAGTTTACCTCGTCCCACAAACCGCAGGAAGCGTACGATTGCATTGAATATTATAGCAACACGCCATCGCGCCATCTCGCATCGCAGTCATATCGCGCTTCGATGTGGAGACACATAATCAATAATTCAATGCAATCCCATTGCAATTTATTTGCAAATAGGTAGAATCCAATATTTTTAAAATCATTGCGTAAATAATACCTCAAGTACCTTCTGTCCGTATACTAAAAACGATGCCCTATGAAAATCTTTGACTAAAACCAACGTATAATTACCTATACCGTCTGGATGTGTATGTACATTTAAATGAGAAGTAAGCTCCAGTTTCTAGAAACCCAATTAATATTAATCTCCTGTTAAAATTATACCCGTTAACATCACGTTACGATGTCAATAGTTTTGATCAAAGATTAACTTTGATGGGGCTTTCAGTAATAAGCAGTAATTTTAGTAAATTAGGAGAACCCAGCGATATTATGTACTTCATATACAGGATGTTTTTTTGGTCGGCGACGAGCGACCCAGGAGCGGTAGTACAGAAAATATTTTTTACCAAAAATGGACTTAATTCCATTAAATTAAATAAAAATAAATAAATAAAATATTAAATACTGTAAATGCGTTGAGAAATACCTTAGGTCGGCCGCATACTATAAGAAATTTTCTGTCAGAAATTTTCGGACGCCCGCCGGAAGGCACTTTCCCCATACATTTTGTTCTAGACCCCGCATACTATCCGAAAATTCTGACGTGTCTGACGTCCAAAAATGTATGAGCAAACGAATTTCTGACAGAAAATTTCTTATAGTATGCGGCCGGTCTAATTCAATTTGAAATAAAATTACCGCAAACTATGGTCACTAGGCACGTGCACAGACTAGAGCTAGGCGCAAGCCGCCATCGCCCCACCCCTTTACTCCCTCGCACTCCCGTTGAGTATTACGTCTACACTTTAGCTTATTACATGATTTTCCAATTAATATTATTTGAATTTTTATTATAATAAAAAGTAAAGTATTTTTTTATATTTTTTAGCACCAGTATCATTTGTATTATCGACCATGTGTCGCTCGTCGCTGACCTAAACAACGACCTATATATCGATGGGGAAACCCTAAAGAACATCGTTGTCTACATAGAAATCAACGCTCAATACAATAAACCATAATTAATGATTTATTGATGACATAAAATATGCTACTTACAAAGCACCTCTTATTTATGAATCTAAAGTAAGCAGTCTTTATCATTATACGTAGCTACATGCAGCGTACATGTACCTAATTACCCACTTTGCTGAGTTGCTACCGTTTTATATGGTTTCATTGTTTCAATAAATGAGTTGTGTTGCAACAACCAACTTGCAATACTGGTTAATGAAACAACTAGTCCACTCTGAGTGATGACGTTACTGCAAATTTAGAAGTATCTACAACAGATATTTGTAAATAGATACCACGTTCATATGAAATATTTACATAACGATTAAAATTGTGTGAAGTGAGAGTGCGTTTTACAAGAGATAGAGCCGCTTATAATAATTCTGCTCTGCGTTCCTGAGCTTGTTTGATTACTTGTGTACGAAATGGTACTTAAATCCATTCAGCCGTTCCAGCCATTTAACTTTCACATTTATAATAATTACATAATTTTTATTATTTCTCATTACAAGCCCCTTTTGCCATGTCTCTACTTTTAACATAAAATCCGAACACAAAGTTACAGCTTCTGTCTCTAAACAGTAAACAAAAAGTTACATTGTTTTTTGTGTTACAGCACTTACAGCCTCATTATTACTCTTCAAACAATGCTAAGTACTCTCTATTTAAGAGCTTGTGAAATACCGTCCAACGGAACATGACATGCTCTGAATCTCGTTCCATGTTAAACACATGTACGTGATCTCAGCTGCAGATCTTGTTTGCTCACATTGCCTCATGGAAACCGGTTATTTTTTAAACGTGGGCCATCGGATTTGCTGGTATATTCCTTCCACAGTAATTTTCCAGAGCAATTGACACAGTTACCCAAAAAGAGGTTTGAATTTCAAATGAAAGTCGGTTCCAACAGAACAAAACATTTTACGAATTTATAAATTTTCGTTTATGTAATCAGATATATGACATTTGTAAGCATTCGTAATATGTAAGAATAAATTATAGTATGACTTAAAAAGTAAACGAAGTTTAAAGAAACCGGCTGTTAGACTACTATAAGTACTAGACCAGCCCAAAGTTTGAACGCGTTTCCCAGAACAAATTCCAACTCAAATAAATCCAAAGAATAATCCTAAATAGAACTGAAATAAAATATCTACTTAATTATTCTCTAATACGTCCAATATAATTCGGTAATTCTACTAAAGCAACCTGGCAAAAACGTCGGTTTTAATTAAGTAAATGTAACTCGTAATCCCAGTGGGAATTCAATCGGAAAAGTTATTAAGGTAATGGACTATCTTTGTAAGAATTACTTGATCTATTTTGGTTTGACACGCCAACATATCTCTGTACAGTTTAACAGGAAGATAGCTAATAATCAAATAGAAGAAGAACATAGATCTGGTTAGTTTGGGATCAGATAATAATAAATAAATATCCTGGGACATTCCTCACGCACGGTCATCTGATCCCAAACTAAGCTGAGATTGTACTATATACTGCTTTTTGTTTGTAAATAAATACTTAATATACATAATTACAACCAGACTCAGGACATACAGACGTTCATGCACACAAATGCATATCCTGTATGGGAATCGAACCCATGACCTGCGGCGCGATAGGAGACTGTGCCAAATGGCCCGTCATCAAGACAACTGTGTGTGAGGAATGTTTATTTTTTTATAGAAGATAAGTCAGGTGGTTTGATTAACAATGATCTTCATCCATGAACCAACTTTCTAGCACTCAACAGACGGGAACTATTAAACATTATCTACTTGTATGTACCTACATGCCTTATAGTAGTAATAAAACTGCCTATTAAAAACCTCTGACAAGTCCAGTTTTCTAAATTATGTAACTAAGCAAAGGTAATAACAAAAAATACACCAAAAACAAATGAAATGGGTAGAATGAATAAGCAAGGGGTTTTAACGTTTTTACTTACCTATAAGATAGGATCAACAATGGCAAAATAATTTGGGCATGTCATTAATTAAGCTTATATAATAAATAATAATAATAAATAAATATCCTGGGACATTCCTCACACACGGTCATCTGATCCCAAACTAATCAGAGCTTGTACTATGGAAACCAGATAACTGATATAATACATATACTACTTTTTGTTTGTAAATACATACTTATTATATATAATTACACCCAGACTCAGGACTTACAGACATGCTCATGCACACAAATGCATGTCCTGTGTGGGAATCGAACCCACGACCTGCGGCGCTATAGGTTAAGACGCCACGTCTTAACCAACTGCGCCAACTGGCCCGTCCCGTATATTTAACACTAGTAAATTAGAAACTATTGCAATCCAATTTAAATAACCCTATTATATTTTACGTAATAATCATGAAACAAGAACAATTTTAAATAACTTCAGCATGTTAATTATTACTTCAGCGTCACCTTATTTACATAACGAGTTACCTTATCGAAGCATTTTGCATTGATTTGCATTGAGTGGGAATTTTCTTTGACGCACATGAAACGTAGGTTTCAATGTGAGGTCAAAACCAAGACGCGTCAATTAGGTATTAGGTATTTAATATTCTTTGGCCAAGTACGATTTAAAAGTATTTTTTTGAACATTTCTACATATATAAAACGCTTTATATATATATATATATATAATTATTGGTCCCAAACGGCATCAATCAATTCAATGAGTCCATTGCATTGTCCGTTAAGTGTATGAATCGGTCAATCAATTGATATTAAGTGTTTTTAATGAATGGGACTTTCTACAACATAAAATTATGTCAAACTACTTAACGCATATCAAAATAATATAAGCTTTATCTCTAATAATACAAAAACAATGGAAACCGCACCGTTAAATTGGGATGCTACGCGAACCGAGCATTGCTCGCGATGTCAAATGTGGACATAATGTGGACGTACAACGAGCCTACAGCACGAACGCGATGCGAATCCCTGTCTTCGTAAAAAAACTGACAATCGGCGCAGCGCAGTCGAGCGCGAGCCGAACGCTCATTCGAGTGCTCGCTTCGCGTAGCATGGACGCACCATTAGATACTAAAATCTTTGTGAGATAAAACTTATCTTCTGTCTTAAAAACTCCGCGACCACAATGAATTAAAATATGAATTTCTATGCAAATTATTAAGTCGGTTAAAACGGGACCAAGAACTGCTATTCTCACTGTGGAATATATGAATAATTTGTCTTTTCCTAAGGACAATGAAGCATCTATTTCTGATATAGCCAGCCACAGTCTTGCTAGATGAATTTTTAATTGTGAAATCCAGGTCAGCGTGGGCCCTTATAACCCGGAGGTCAGCCGTCAACGTCATGTTTGATGTCACGACAAGAGTACAGGCTTTGTTTTGTTTACTTTTATGTATTAATACAAATAATATGATTATTTTTCATCTGCAAGTGATTTAACATATTTTATTTAATTATGGAAAATTGATTATTTTCCTATATAAGATTATTACTATTAAGATATTGCTATAAGATTTTGCTTCTCATATTTTGTATTGTATTTTAAAATAATTTAATTCTTACGTTAGGTAAGTAATCCTGCAATGATTTCCGCATTAGATAAAAATTTGATGATTGTTAATCTCCATATTTCTTGTAAATATACTTAGGTATACATATATTTCCAACGAAATAATACGATATAGCATATAAATATGTTAAATATGTTGTATAAAAATATAGCCAATTGTACAATCGTGACAGAAAACATTAATATTTACATCGGGTATATTTGTTATTGAAGGTCACTGAACAATGGCTGTACGAATATCTTTACACGCTTTGCGTAGATATATTTATGATTTCAGTAATTATAGTGTACGTATTATCTCTGTTACATACTTACATACGATGAAACTGCTCATAATCAGATTTTAAATAGCCTACTAATATTATGATTACTTTTTTCTAATAAGTATTTCCCGGCTCTCAGTAAAAACATGATTTCGAACCAGTTTACGAGCCAGATATTCTAATACTTTTATTTCGGACAAACATAAAGGTGCGTCTACGCTACGCGAACACGAACACGCGTGGAGCACGTTTTCGCGTAGCGTAGACGAACTTGCGAGCCTCGAACGAGCGTTCGACTCGCGCTCGACTGCGCTCCGCCAATTGTCCGGTTTTTGATGAACACAGGGATTCGCATCGCGCTCTGGGTGCCTAGACAAGATGGTTATCAACAATCGTCATCGTTAGTAAACGATCAACCTTTATATGGGATTGACATTTCAAATCGAAATATCACGTGATATTTAACAATCTCTTATGTCAAACCCATACAAAGGTCGATCGTTTAGTAACGATGACGATTGTCGATAACCATCTTGTCTAGGGGGGCTGGTTGTAAGATCGTTTTACCTCCACACCTAACATTGCGAGAGAGGAACGAAGAGTGGCTCGGCTCGAGCTCGGTTCGCGTAGCGTAGGCGCACTATAAGATCCCTCAGGAGCGCGTGTGGAAGCTAATTCAGGGTGTTGTTTTGGTCGGCGACAAGCGACCCAGGAGCGGTAGTACAAAATATATATTCCCCAAAAATGGACTTAATTCCATTAAATACTGTAAATATGTTGAGAAATACCTTATTCAATTTGAAATAAAATTACTGCAAAGTATGGTTACTAGGCAGGTCTTTCAAGGTCCAAATCCCTACAATAGGGGACTGGACGAAGGGACTCGATCCACCAGAACAGGATAGTCTGGTGTGGTACACTGATGGATCCAAAATGGAATCAGGTACAGGAGCGGGAATATACGCAAAAGGTTACAAATGTAGCAAAAGCTTAGGGAAGATGGCGACTGTATTCCAAGCAGAAACATATGCCATAATAACCTGCGCTCAAGAGAATATAGATAGAGGGACCAGAGGTAAATCCATATATATTCTTAGTGACAGTCAGGCTGCAATCAAAGCCATGGCATCCTACAAAGTGGACTCCAGACTTATTCTGGATGCTGTCCAAACCCTAAACAGGCTTGGGAAGCATAACAGGGTAAGACTGATGTGGGTCCCGGGGCACAAAGGAATCCATGGTAACGAAGTGGCAGATGAACTGGCAAGAGAGGGCTCAGCAAATGACTTTGTGGGTCCAGAACCATGTGTAGGCATATCGACGTGTCTCGTAAAAGCCACATTTAGGGAGTTTGCAGATCAAAGACAACGAACACATTGGCTGTCCAATACCGGTCTACAACACTCCAAGAAATTCCTAGGCTCTAATTTCAAAGCCCGGGAATGCATTTGGAATATGAGCAGGGGGCAAATCCGCTACCTGCTTGGGGCCTTTACTGGGCACTTTGGAACCAACGACATGCTCATGAAGATGGGTCTAACCGCGACACCCATGTGCAGGTTGTGTGGGGAACATACAGAACGCATGGAGCACCTTCTGTGCACATGCGATGCACTGGCTGGTAAGCGAATGAGTCTCCTAGGGATCGGATATCCAAAACCAGAAGACTATAGGCTCATATCTCCTAGCCTCGTTGTAAAACTCATGAAAAGAGTTTTCAACGAGACTGGGGAGGAGTAAGGTATCTAGGGGACCACAATAGATCCCAATGGGTCGAAGTGTCCGAGCTATTTCTCGGCCCCTCCTTAAGATAAGATAAGATGGTTACTAGGCACGTGCACAGACTAGAGCTAGGCGCAAGCCGCCATCGCCCCACCCCTTTACTCCCTCGTACTCCCGTTGAGTATTATGTC
The DNA here is from genome assembly GCA_951394255.1 of Polyploca ridens. Lineage (NCBI taxonomy): Eukaryota > Metazoa > Arthropoda > Insecta > Lepidoptera > Drepanidae > Polyploca > Polyploca ridens. The sequence goes on along the minus strand of OX596251.1, from coordinate 11,141,878 downwards.
TACACTTTAGCTTATTACATGACTTTCAAAATTTTTTTTTTTTATTTTTATTATTAAAAAAAATAAAGTATTTTTTTTTATATTTTTTTAGCACCAGTGTCAGTTGTATTATCGACCCTGAGTCGCTCGTCGCTGACCAAAACAACAACCTGTATATCAAATAAGTTTGATGACAGATAAAAATAGAAGATCACATAGAGGTGGAATAAGTTGAACCAATCATTGATAATGATAACCTCAATCACAATAATGGGTAAATAAGATATGGCAATAGAAGCGCATCAGCTATTTGAACTCTAGTGATGCGACACCGGGTAGAAAGTTACTCAATTTTGTTATGGCGGAATACTCAACTTTTATTAATTTATCGAACACATAAAAACTAAACGATTCGTGTAAGTGACAAAACCTTTATGTTTATGTGATGAATTTTGAATTTTGAATTTTTTTGGAAGCGCTCGTGGTGTAGCATGTTTAGCCGTTCTTAATCGATCGGCAAAGTTAAGCTACGCCTGTCGTGGTCGGTACCTGGATGGGTGACCGCCTAGTGGTATTTCAAATCGAGCGTTTCCGTGCTTCGGAAGGCACGTAAAGCCGTTGGTCCCGGTTATCACTTAATTGTGATAGTTAAGCTAGTTGGATGCCTCCTAGGCGGCTTGAAAAATTCCAACAGTAGGTTGACCACTAGCCTACCTCCACCGATCCGCAGTGGGCATGCGTGGTGGAGTATTGCCCATTCCCTTTCACCTTCATTTGTGAAAGGAGGCCTGTGCTCAGCAGTGGGACATTATAGGCTGATGATGGTGATGAATTTTGATATGTTTTACCTACATTGAGCTATATATTATTGACTATTGACGTATAGAGAAGACGCTACACATCACAACTATATTCCTTTCAAGTGAGGCCATCCGGCCACAGTTGTTGTGGAACGATGAAAGAAATGCGTAAGCGCCGTGAAAATCACGGTATTTGCTAGAAAAATACTCCTAAAAGCGTTCTGATAACGCTTCTTGGTTCTAAGAGAACTTTAGTTGACTCTAAAAAAATGGGACATAACCTTTGCTTATGATAGCTTCTCTATACGTAGTAATAATAGCTCAATGATTACCTATTTGATTTTCAATGCCAAACTACAAAACCAATTTCATGAAGTTTCATAAATAACCTCCCTCGGGTTAAAAGTTTGTACTTAATTCATATTCTTTATCAATCAATACCTTTGAAAAAACTCGAGTTAAAACTATCAGTTATAAATGACATCACTAATGTCATCTAAGCATGTTGCAAAGGGAGTGTTTGCATATAAAATTACTATTTATCATTCAAAACTACAGTCTAGGTCAAATCATTGAATAAACCATGTCTATACCATTTCATTCGAGGAGCATTTTCTTAGTTTTGTGCGTGCAATGCATTATATTATTCGGAAAAGTGAAAAATCAAGGTTAATTCAAATAATTTTTCCATCGCATCCCTTTTTCCGCACGATTTGAGACAGAAATAAACTGTAAAAGGATTTCATTGTTTCAGGTATTCTGCCGGATAGAGCTAATCGAATAGAGGACATTTACCTGAGATTCTATAATGGGTGAGTACAAAAGGTTTACGTACAATCCTCATTGAAACTTTTTGAGATGCTATTGATTCTTGACTATTGATTGAAAGGGTTTTACGGCTCATTTTCTCAAACCAATATGAGCCTTATTAGACTTCTCATACTTGTGAAATTAATATTACAGTATGAAAAATCTATAATTTTGCATCAGAACTTTTCGGAGGTTTCATAATTTGGGCAAATAATAATAATTTCTTAGACTTAAAGAAAAAGTAGAATAGGTTTCTTCTTTTTAACCGATTACAAAAAAAGGAGGAGGTTCTCAATTCGAATGTTTTTTTTAATGTTTGTTACCTCATAACTCCGTCATTTATTAACCGATTTGGAAAATTCTTTTTTTATTTGAAAGGGTACACTTCCCGTTTGGTCCCATTGTCATCAGATCAGGATTTGATTACTTTTTAGTGTACTTTGAAGTCGGTTTAAGGTTTTTGTAAAACAGTCCAATTATTTGTAAAATAGTCCAATTATTTATTATATGCAAAAATAGTAGCACTTTTTGTCCATTGGTGCAACTCGTCCCCACGTAACTAACTAACGTCATCGTTCTCCGAGTACCTACCTAATAGGTACTATGTTGCAATTCCTTGTCTATTTATGTACAATAAAGCTACGTAATTCGTTCTTCAGGCGCACCTGCGAAGACTACGTGGACATTCCTCTCGCCCAAGCCAGTCGCATGCTTGAATTCAAAGGTTTCGACAAAGATAACCCTGTCGTTCTCTATGTCCATGGTTTTATTGAAACTGCGCAGCAAGAAAGTATCCAGGTACTTATATCATATTATATCTTTAAATAGTTGGTAGGTAGATCACAAAATGAGATAGTTCACCATTGAGCTATTATTACTACGTATAGAGAAGATGCCACACATCACAACTATGTTCCTTTCAAGTGAGACCATCCGGCCACACTTGTTGTTGTAGAACGATAAACGAAACGCGTAAGCGCCGTGAAAATCAAGATGTTAGCGAGAAAAATACTCCTAAAAACGTTCTGATAGCGCTACGTGTTACTTACTACTGACGGCTTAGGCCCGGTTTCAATAATTTACGGACCGGTATCGGTTAAGATTTATTAAAATTAAGACTCTTATATCTTTACTAATAATGAAGCAGAGACCTCAAAGCTTTGCATAATAGACCCTCCCATATGGAAGTAGCTATCACAGGTAAAATTAGCTTACGAAATGATATATATGCCCAGTTTGGCAATAAAAAAAACCTACCATTGGTAAGCAAAACGATTCGTTTTTGTTTATTGAAACCGGGCATTAGACGACTAATTATTTTTCAATGCTAAAGAGAACTTTAGTTGACTCTAAAAATGGGACATTACCTTTGCTTATGATAGTTTTTCTATACGTAGTAGGTAATAATAGCTTAATGTAGTTTACATGATATTTCAGCACTCCCAATTAGTCCCAATAGCTTTTGAATTTAGGCATAGAATTTTACAATAAAATACTTCGTTCATTTAACTTCATCATAATCATCATTTAAAATATAGATCTTCATTTTCCAGGTCGTGGTAAACGCATATCTGGAAGCTAAACCCGGCACCAATATTATTCTTCTGGACTGGTCGAACATGTCACATGGATCTTACTTAGTTAACGCTGCTAGAAACACCAAGAAGGTAATACAAGTTTTATTTCTAAGCCGCTGTCAATGCCCTACCAAAATGGCCTTGCAACAACATAATTGGTTTGTTTGTCGATTCCACTGTACCTTCTAGTATATCTAACTATTCGGTGCTAGCAAGTTCCAAGGCCTCAGAGCACTAATTATTTAGTAAAGTATTTATTATGATAACGGTGTAATCTATTAAGATCACGAATTTGTATAGAACTTGACTATTAGTCAATCAACCCTTGTTTATATGCTCATTGGAGTTGGGGAAGGGTCGGTAACGCGTGAGTTCTGCCCCGTGTGTTGCAAGCGTCCATATGGCTATGGTGACCGCTTATCATTAGGCGGGCCGTACTTTTGTTTACCGACGTCGTCGTATAAAAAAGAAAAACGAAACGCTAAGATCGCAGTAAAATCGGAGGCCAGAAGCTAGTATTGATTAAGTAATTTTTGAACTAGATAAAATGTTGGGTACCAAATAAGGATTCCTGCACAGGTTACTGAATTTTCATTCACAAACACTACCGCATTTACTTACACTACCACAGCGGTAAAGTAATTCTTCATATATCTTGACAGGTGGGTGCAGCAGCAGCAGAACAGTTGAACAGGCTTCTAGAAGCTGGACTAAACCTTGACAAACTACACTTTATAGGACACTCACTAGGAAGTCACGTAGCTGGCTACACAGCAAGGGAACTTAAAAATAAATATAATAAAACAGTTAAGAGGTAGGTACCTATTAATATTGTTCTTGCTACACATAAAATATTTGATTTAGTACTCTTTCAATGCTGTGAAAGTATTATTGTTTAACGCAGTCTGTAAAAGGTAAGTCAATAATAGTATATTATGAAATTAGTGAATAAAGGGCGGATTTAAAGCGTGCGCCATAGATGAATCACGAGCATGTGAAGGATTCTAACGATTGAATCACGATTGTAGGGAGGGATTCATGATTAAATCACGAGCGTAGCGAGTGATTCATGTGCCAGAATCCTGAGCGACGCGAGTGATTCATGGCCCTCGATATAAATCCGTTTTATTCAAGAGTTGCATGCATACTATACTTTATACCTGCCAATTAATTGAAGAAAAAGGAAGGTTAAATTAATTAAAATTGGAACAATTACTAAATTTACAAGTATTTTTTTTATTATTATTATTAGGATAGTCAACTTGTATGTGAAGCGATATGTATTCTTTGCACAAGGAGTTTGTATGGAGTATTTTTTCGCAAGGAGGTGGTATTTATTGAGAAGGTGGTAATTGAGATGGAGGTCGAATATATTGGTGTGGTTTGTTCTAAATTCAAACATCAAAATAGTGATTAAAAGTGCTTTTATTCAATGTTTTCAGTTTTAATTATTATAACCCCTATAATAATTAAAACTGTGTAATTTTAAATGATATAAAATTACACATTTTTTAAAAAATGTGTAATTTTATTATGAATATAAGTATCAGTCTCAGTAAGAGTATGGTACAGTATTACCCAACTTATATGGCGCGTCGTGAATCTTCGTTCGCACAGAAAAGAAAGTATGGCCCCGAAGATTAACGAAAGAATGCTTATAACTTACACTCAACCATAGATTACTACTATAAGGTTCACAATACACTGCAGCTGTTAGTTCCGTCTCACTCGCAAGTTACGCCCCTCCGCACGGGGCGCGCTAACATGGCGGCAGCTGCCGACCAATAGCGTTTCCCGCGCTTTGAAAATGTATGTTTTGCGCAGGTACATCGGTAAGCCATATTAATTGGGTACTACTGTAATCTGTGGTAAGAGACTCAAAGTTTCTTATTACGATTACTTTTATAGAATAGTTACCTTATTTATTAATCTTCTAAGTAACATTATACAGATAGATAGGTAGGCTAATTTGATTGGTGTAGATTAATGATGGCATGGTCACCATGTAATGTGTTGATGAGAAAATTAATATTAATAAAAATTTATAATATATTCACGATTACTCAACATAATTTCTAACTCATGTTTTAAAATACCGCTAGAGATAAATTACACTCAATTTTAATCCAAATCCGGTAGTATTTTATTTATTTATTTTATCGAGGACGATTATATATTACTAATATAATAAAGCGGAAGAGTTTTTTGTATGTTTGTTTTTTTGTTTGTTTAAACGGGCTAATCTCTGGAACTACCAGTCGGATTTGAAAAATTCTTTCAATTATAGGAAGCTATATTATCCCCAAATATTATTATCCCGGGAACGCGGGTGAAACCGCGGGGAACAGCTATAAACTGGATAATTTCATCAAAACCTATAACTTCATTCTAACCTACATAAAATAAAATCTTATTATATGCCAGGATTTTCGTTATTTAAACACGAGCAAATGCCATGTTTTCTTTCTAAACACAAATGAAACAAATATACCGGAGCGTACAAAATATACCGACGTGTTATTACGACTTCTCTATCCGCAGTACGTGATACTAATTGTAAGCATCTATTTCTAATCGCAAAATGCACTTATTATGCAATCATTGATTTAATTACTACAAACTACTAGGTCCTACTCCCATAGTCTAACCCCCTTATTCATAATCGCTTTTGAACTAAATCAGTGTAATAGTGTGCCTCGTCTCACTCTTTCGATTACCAAATGTCACGAGTCAGATAAAGACTTCGGAATTTTAGCTAATCAATGTTTGATAACTTCATTTTTATACAACTAAGTCGGTAAACAGGCATACGGCCCACCTGATGGTAAGCGGTTACCGTAGCCATATGGACGCTTGCAACACACGAAGCATCGCTCACGCGTTACCGACGTTTCCCCCCTCCCCAATGAGCCCTGGCGACCTTACTCACGCGCAGGAACACAACTTTACAGAACATAAAGTTATTTGGCTGCGGTATTCTGTAAGGTGGAGGTACTTCCCCAGTCGAGCTGCTCTTTGAGCGAATATTACGCTATGCTCTACCTCTCTCATTCATTCATTATGAATAAGGGGGTAAGTCTAAACAAACAACACCATTTTTATTGATTCTTATCGGTATTATACCTAATGAAGAATGTTCACTAATTTTGAATTTTAGCTCATCGCATTCTCTGTAGAAAATAAAAAATATATGTGAAAGAATTATTTCAATACGACAATTACTTTCCGAGATATAGAATTTTTAAATGAGCGCGCGACGCCGGATTCGACCGCCCGGTACTTGATGCGTGTGACGTCATGTTTCAACGCTCGCTCAGTCCGTCGCGCTCTTTTTCTCTTGAAAAATCTTATTCCTTGGGTTTATAAATTTGAAACTTAGCACTATTACTTATTTAATCAAATAACACAGCTTCTCATTATTAGATTTTTAAAACTACCCCTAAAAGGGGGTTTAGGAGGTGTTAAAGTTTGTATGGAATAAACCTACCGCGCGGTCCGATTAACTTAAAACACGGTTTTAATACATCGTATAAACATAAAAAAACACGTGTTTTTGGGTTTCGCGAAAATCGACCCCTAGTAGGGCAAAAAGGGGTAATAATGTTTTAAGGGGAGGATTTTACTACGTCTGTATTAACTCAAAAATTGGAATACATTACTTCCTTTTGTAGCCTAAGAAAGGATTTTAGAAATTCCATCCCTCCATCCAGTGGGTAAAGAAGAGGACGCAGGTAAAACGGCGGGGCGGAGTGTTAGTTTAGAGATAAAATCAAGGCTTATTGTTTTGAAGATCGTCAGTATAGTGAGAGTCTGCTATCTACACATTATTCATTTATAGTGTGCATTATTTTGGTACCCCCGCAGTTTCACCTGCGCGTACCTACAGTTTGAATTTTTTGCGCGGAACCCCGTTATTATTTTTCTAAAATAAAATTAGCCTAAGTTCCTTCTTATAACATACGCTATCTACCTGTGATAGTCTCCTTAAAATCGGTCCAGCCGTTCCGTAGGTTAGGACACAGATTACTAAATATTTACTACGTAAGTAAGGAGGCCGGAACAAACTGTGTCAAATGTTTAATCCGCATGCGAAGACGGTTACTATAAAAATAAATAAATAAATATCCTGGGACATTTCTCACACACGGTCATCTGATCCCAAACTAAGCAGAGCTTGTACTATAGAAACCAGATAACTGATATAATACATATACTACTTTTTATTTGTAAATACATACTTAATATACATAATTACACCCAGACTCAGGACATACAGACATGTTCATGCACACAAATACATGTCCTGTGTGGGAATCGAACCCACGACCTGCGGCGCGTAAGGTGAACCATAACCAACTGCGCCAACTGGCACGTATAACAAGTGTATAAATAGGTACAGATAAAACATTACTACTTATTTGTTATCTATAACGTAAACTTAAACCGTCTTATTAATAAATAAGGTGTAAGTCAAGTATAGTTAAACCTAGGATTAAAATATATCCGTCACTTTCTAATGTCATATAAACAAAAAGGGCTGGAGCATGGCTGGAGCTATCTTAATACCTGGGTGTTACAAGACTGACTTACACCTTATTTTTTAATAAGGGGGAAAAGGTTTGATAAGTACCTACTTAAAATTAATTCTTTTAGGTAAATAATGCAAAAAAAAAAAAAATTCAAATACACACACAGGAAGCATGTGCATTCTTACTTACTCCTCGCTTTTCAGCGGCAACGGAATCACTATTCGTCGATAAATTAATGGGCAACTATAAGGCTATCTATTTTAATCCTTCATGATTTAATAAAGGTTTTTTTGTATTGTAATGACCTTGATTAAGAATACACACACTATGAATATAACAGTAGAATAATTCACGGATGAAACAAAACACTTTCCCCTAATATTATAGCGCAAGGACCGCTGGCGACTAACGCAAGTGAGCGGAGCGTTACAAGATGACGTCACACTGGGGTCACGTGACTGCTAGTGGGCCTCGATATTTAGGGAAATTTCAAATGTCTGTAAAATCATAAATACTTGATTTTTTTTAATGAAACAAAAACTAGTGTATTTGTATACATAATGGCTCTACTGTTACAAACTTTCAAGCGATTTTGCATACCTAGTAACATTCCTCATTATACCTAATTATACCTAATTATATTCATCCTAATAAAATAAAGTGTCAGTAGAATTTTAGTATTTATTTTATTAAAATCCAAGCCTATTATGAACGTTACTCAATTTAAAACTTACTTATGGCAGAAACATCTGTATCAAGGATGTTTGAGATACATTCTAGTAGATGAAGAGCAACTGTATCTGAATTCCGGATTCCATAGAACAAGCTCTACTTTGTTTGGGATCAGATAGCCGTGTTTGAGGAATATCCCAGGATATTTATTTCATTGTATTTTTAGTATCTGAAAATAAACTACAACAAAAACAATATATATTTCAGATTAACAGCACTCGATCCTGCTTTTCCAGCGTTCTACCCTGATGGTGTGATGATGGAACACGTCAGTGCGAAGGACGCAGAGTTTGTGGATGTCATTCACACGGACGCTGGCGGCTACGGCGCGCCGGTGCGGACGGGCACTGCCGACTTCTGGCCTAATGGAGGCAAGAGCATTCAGCCTGGGTGTCCCCGATTTGCACCTATACCACTCTCTGACGACAGTAAGTATTTTAAATTAATCAACTTGCATAGTCACATTAATAATGTTACATTGGTGCCGATTCTGTTGTAAATCGCACTAAACTAATTTAAGTCACATCTCATCTCTTTCTTACGAACATGATTGAATAAGGATAGAACATATTTAAGTTGTCAAATTAATCTTTGCCGTCTTATTTTGCGTGTATTTAGGCGTAACCGCGATAGATGGCGACTAAAATTATATTGAAAACAAGCATTGGACTAATTTGACAGGACTAAATTTCTTACATCCTTTTCTTATGTTCTTTGTTAGAAAGAGACATAGTGACATTAAAATTAGTTTAGTTGTGAACAACAGAATCAGGGCCATTGTTAAACTTACGTCTAAATATTGATGTCATAAATAGAAACGCATCATTTTTTTATGGACAAAAATTCAAATCATTCGTAAAGCTATAAAATATATATTTCAGATCTATGCAGCCATTGGAGATCATGGCGGTTCTATGCGGAATCGGTACTGAACCCTGAAGCATTCCCGGCGTCGCCTGCTGAATCCTACCTCAAATTCAGAGATAACGCTTCTCCTGAAACTGGCATGGTCTATATGGGACTTAATTGTGATACTAGGTGAGATTTTTATACAAAATATATTGTAACGAACGTATCAGTTTATAATCATAGTGCTGGTTCAGTTCCCGAATTGTTTTCTACTCTCTTCTATTGTTCTCTCTCTCTCTCTCATCATCTTCTGGCTGCTGTGTATAAGTGGTATGTATTATTTACATAATACAGACCCCAAAGCAGCTACTTTTAAAAATGTTGTCTGTTTGTTTGGCCAATTAGAACTCAAAAACTAATGGACCGATCGCGATTAAATTTGGCACGTATATAGCCTATGGTATTGAGAAGGATACACATACAGGCTACTCGCGGGACATTTGGTTAATAAATATAGTAATGTTTTATTTGTTTTATAACTACTTACCTAATCATTTTATTTACTTACAGTGCTCAAGGATCATATTATATGACAACGAACTCTAATCCACCGTTCGGCAAAGGAATGGACGGATTATATCCAAAAAGTAGAAAAAATTCCACGAAAAAGGCTTAGAGATATCTAGTATTTATTGGACAGTAGTATCTACATATTCTCAGTCGAATTTGGGGTTGACTCTTTTTTACGCAGCCGAACAATGTTTAAAAATATTATTATTTAATTTTTACGCATAAATTAACAATGCGTTTTGGACATTTTAATTTTTTACAGATATTTTTTTCTCAGAACCTATATTGTACCCATAAGAAGCCCTATAATTTTTTGTGATGAATTAATAATGACTATTAATAATATTAGCTTTAGAATAATATAGGGCTATCGGGCGAGTGGTTGGTGGTGGTATGAAAACATTTTTTTTTATTTACACTGCCAAGTATTTTGTTTATAGTAACCCGATGACGTCCTCCAATCACTTTGCCCATAGATAAACGCACAAAGTCGATTTAGGTAAGCCTTTAATTAATGTAAAATTTCATAAACTACATGCTTATGTATTGTTTATATCCAGTACTTAATTACGCAGTGCAATTAATGTGTTTGGAAACGAAATAAAAAACACGGAGTTTGACGTAGGATATATCAAAAAGATTCAATAATACCATGTCTTTTCTCATTATTGTATAATTATTATAATAATAATAAGAATTTTCATTTTTATCGAAGTTGATTATGTAGAAGATAAATAAAATATCGTTTCACCTTACTAAGCGCACCTTTGTTGCTTAAAACCAGTGAGTAAAAGACAATTATAATCATGGACAGAAACAAAAGAATTTAGAACGCTGAGAATTGTCATTTCTAATTTCATATTATTAGGTCCTTACATATGAAATTGGCGTTTTGTACGGGAGGAATATAAAGTAAATTTTTTTTTGTAAAATATATCCCATCAAAAACATTTGTATGTAAAATGTTGCCAAGAAATATGGCCCGCACTGTCAAAAAGTAATCAGATCCCATGTAGAGCCAAGCTTATAACTCTACATGCACTTACTCTACAAGCCCTAACTTCACAAACTCTACACACCGTAGTCAAAATATGTGGCTTGGCCGTTTCACTACTGCAAGAACTATTGAATAACAAAAAAGTAATGAACAGTGAATTTAATTAATCAAAGTATGCACCGTTGTTATCTATGTACTTTTGCCATCTCATAGGTAGTTCATTGATCCCTTTACTAAAAAAAACATGGGGGCGAGAATCAATAAACTCTTTGAAGGCGGTATGGACTGCCGCATCGGAGTTGAATTTTTTTCCTTGTAAGGAGTTGTCCAAATTCCGGAAAACATGGTAATCTGTTGGAGCAAGGTAGTACGGTGGATGTCGCAGACCATCCAATTGTAGTTCATCTAACTTAGTGGTTGTTTGTTGTGCAATGTGTGGTCTTGCGTTGTCGTAAAGCAGCAGTGGCCTAGAGCGATTGACCAATCTCGGTTGTTTAGCAGCTAGTTCTTCCTTCATGGTTTGCAATTGCTGACAATAGATATCTGCCGTAATCGTTTAGCCAGATTTTAGAAAGCTGTAGTAAAGGACACCGGCGCTAATCCACCAAAAACTCACAAGTAACTTTTTCTGGGTAAATTTTCGTTTAGGGCAGGATTTGGCTGGGTCTCCAGAGTTCAGCCATTGCGACGAACGCTTCCGATTATCGTACAGTATCCACTTTTCATCACAAGTAATGATACGATTTAAAATCCCTTAATTATTGTGTCGGTTGAGGAAAGTAACAGCAGTTGACGCGTGCTTGCAAGTTCGATTCACTCAATTCATGAGGTACCACATCGTTCAAGTTTTTTTACTTTCCCGATTTCCTTCAAGTGGATTAATACAGTATTATCACTTACCCCGAAGCCTGCAGCTTTCTCTGAAGTGCTTTGTGATGGATCCGCTTCCACAATGCCATTTTCCACTTTGGTCTCCGGCCGTCCACGGGGTTGGTTCTGAAGGTCGAAATTTCCAGAACGAAAACGTTGAAACCAAAAACATACCATGTTTTGTTTTGCGACATCAGCGCCGTACACATCATTAATCCTTCGTGCTGTTTCTGCAGCACTGGTGCCACGGTAGAACTCGTAATCGTAAATATACCGATATTTCATGTTTTCCATTGTGCGGTAATAAGCGACGCCAAAGAAAAAAATAATGATGAAAAAACAATTGAATGACTGTTTTCAAAACCCAAATGTACCAACTAAATGAATATATAAATTTGAATTTGGAATTCTTAACCAAAGAGGAGATATTTCAGATCAAAGTGGTCAGTACGACAAAACGCTAATTTCATATGTAAGGACCTAATATTTTGCAATATTCTTATAATGCTGTATTATTTAAAATAGTATTGATGTTTGATTATTTTTTGTAATGATAACGATCTATGTGTGTTTTTTTCTTACATCTTGTATTTTCTCGCTAGTGAGGTGAAAAATCAAATGAGTCACATAAGAGCAAAGTCATTTGTTTCTTGTGCCTTTGAATTTCTAACTGCACTCAGAATTCTATCTTAAAATTAAATTATAGAATCCTTAACTTGCTCGGGATTCAAACTCGGCACTCGCAACAAGACTGACTTTGCTCTTTAGTTGTATTCAAGCTAAAACAATTTTAGTAGAGACTATTTGACTATTTTAATATGAACGTTTTGATCTGTAAATACTGCGACAAATGGTATATGTCAAGTACTTGATTTATAAGTAAGTAGGTATTGTTTGTTATGATTTATTTACTTAAGAATTATGATCATATTCCAATCACGTGTTATTATTATTTATATAATTTTATTTAAACAAAATGTTTATTAATTTATCTGATATGTGTGCTAAACGTATGATCCTAAATAGATCTGAAATGAAATGTGACTTAGCATTTTACTATAAGGTGATGGAAAATATGAAAAAAAAATTAGAACTTTTAAAGCTTTTTGCCTTCAAACAAACATTTATATTGACGGTACATATATATTCTTAAAGACTACAATATTGTAAGTAAAACTTGTAGGAAGATAAGCGTAATTGTTCAACAAGGCTATTTCTAAAAATGTTAGTAGTACCTATTTAGTTATTTAGTCCGTAGCTAAGTAGGATTGATCCTATATAAACTTGAATAATGACATTGGGTTCAAAATATGGTTTGGTAAATGACTAGTATATTTATTTTATACTTAAATACCCTTCGTTAGAGTACTTTTAAGGTTATTCATACATCACTATATTGCAAATTACAAACCGTAATGTCACAAGTAGATATAAGTAGTTATCGCAGTGTTCAATCAGTACTTAAGGGAACAAACTTTTAATTGTTAATAATTTTAATAATAATAGCCGATCACCATTATAGAAATTAATAATAAATGCCTACGTATATTGTTGTTTATTACTATATTTTGTTTTTTTTTACCCACTTAGGAATTATCGTTTCCCGTGTCATAATAAATAAGTTGTTTTTAAAAATTTCATTTTTTATACAAGCTTTTTTTGGTGATTGTACTTTTTGTTGATTGTACTTGCATTGTCTTCCAATATACTAATGTACACCAAATATCAAGTCAATCCCACCACTGGAAGTGGGTGAAATTCGACTTGCAAGATTCCACCCGAACGAACAAACATACATACATACATTGCAAGTTAAATAAAAGCTTGTATAAAACAGTATTGTTAACAAATATGCCATCGGATAGCGAAAAGTATTATTAGTAAATATTGTCACCCGATTGTTGATTGATTTGATTCAAATTAAAATCATAATGGTATTTATTCAATTTAGGCCCTGGTAATGCACTTATGAACGTTAAGTTGGTACATACAGTTGAATTTACCACCGGTATTATTTGATATAGGTTTAATCAAATTATTATTACTATGATGAATTCGTAACTATGAACTCAATAGGTTACTTAGATAAAAATAAAATATAAATTATTTCTAAAAACTCATTATTTATTCATTGGAAAACTTTTCATTATCACTTTTAAAATCTAAATTGTGAAATACGTACATACCTTAAAAATTAATTAAAAAAATATATTTACATTACGAAAGATAATTAGATACAATAATAGATGATTTAAATTAATTTATACAAAATAAAATTACCTTAGAAAATATTCAAAAATGCCGCCTTGTAGCATTGCCTTGCGGGCCTTTGCCTTGTATCTTTTTATAAACTCTCTGGAGAAAATCCCAGATCTGCAACCGCAAATCTTCCGTGAACAAATATAAGCCGAAATATAACATTCCAGTCAAAAGAAACCTGAAAACCACGATAAACACTCTGTATTTAAAAAATGCATTTTATCAATTCACACGGAGATTGAAAATGCATAAATCAAAATGCTTAGAAAGGCTGAAGTCTTAATTTTTTTGAAGTTTTATCAATAAAATTTAATTGACGATAGATAATGTATTTTTGAAGCATAACATAAAGTCTAGAAGTACGTGGTAAGACCTGTTTTATTGTTGGGTAGTAAAGAAGACGGATGAAAGACGATTACATGCAGCTGAGTTGGGGATGTTGAGATGGATGTGTGAAGTGACAAGAATGGATATGATAAGGAATGAGTGAAAGTAGCACAAATTACTGAAAAGTTGAGAGTATTTTTAAGGGTGCATGGTACAAACCTTGAATCTATGTGCCAGAAAAGAGCCACATCATTCACGATATTCGTGAAATTGTTGATCCTGAGTTTGAACCATTGTGTATGGCTCCGTGCTCGCATACTTCGTAGTAAGCTGTTTCGATCTATGGTAAACTTCACTCATGAACTTTGTCGTCCAAAAAATAGTGAATGCAAATGCTCCCATTAGAAGACTGCAAGTTACACACAAATGACAAAATTGAGTGCTATCATAAACGAAGATTTAGAATTTATTCTCCTTGGTGCTATCGATCGTCGTCACAGTTTATGGAAATTACGATCGTATTACAGTATTACCCAACTGATATAGCGCGTCGTGAATCTTCGTTCGCACAGAAAAGAAAGTATGGCCCCGAAGATTAACGAAAGAATGCTTAAAACTTACAATCAACCTTAGATCACTACTATAAGGTTCATAATACACTAAAGCTGTTAGTTCCGTCTCACTCGCAAGTCACGCCCCTCCGCACGGCGCGCGCTATCATGGCGGCAGCTGCCGACCAATAGCGTTTCCCGCGCTTTGAAAATGTATCTTCTGCGCAGGTACATCGGTAAGCCATATCAGTTGGGTACTTACTGTACGTCTAGATACTCGTATAATATGTTTATGTAAAAAAGTACTCACAGTCCAGCACCCATAATTAAAAAATATATTAAATGGACCGTTGACAGTGGTAACTTAAATGGTCCATCGACGGATTACTACTGACTGGCTTAAATCCCTTCCTGTACCGTCGTCCTACTATTGCAATCCCCAATTTCAATAAAAATAAACATGCATTGTTTTATTTGTTATTGTTACGTAATCAAAAGCGGCTCATCACATCATGATACTTCATACTACGTTACAGCACAAATATCATAGTGTAGGCCTATTATGTAATCACTATTATTCATTTTCAGCACTTTTCAACTTCTCAGCACTTGCTAATTGCCTTATTATTTATTAGGAACGTCATTTTCGAAATTGGGCAATAATTTCATAACTCAGTGTAATAGTAATAGCATCGAGGAAAAATCCCTCACGGTACCTGTTTAGATTACCTAATTATTTTCCAGTTTTAGCATTCCATTTTTTTT
Source organism: Polyploca ridens (assembly GCA_951394255.1). Taxonomy (NCBI): domain Eukaryota; kingdom Metazoa; phylum Arthropoda; class Insecta; order Lepidoptera; family Drepanidae; genus Polyploca; species Polyploca ridens. The sequence goes on along the minus strand of OX596251.1, from coordinate 11,126,263 downwards.
TTTTTAGTGAAGTCATTGTTTCCACCAGATTAATTAATTTTTCGCCAAAAAAATATTACAGTTTAGTCACAGAGAATTAGGTGGTTATAGTGTTACAGTATCTCATCATCAGTCGCCAGTAAATTTATTTTTATATTCGTCCGATTAATTATATCCCTATAAGATATACAGCGTGGGATAATTCGGACAAACAATGATAATGAAGAATATTACACAATAAAAAAATATGGTTATGTTATGATAAACTAATAAAAGTTTTATTTTATTTATTCGTAGGACAGTTGATCAACTTAAATAGTAATAGTAAATTATTAGGTTTAATTTCTTCAATTGATTAGAATTAAATTATTATCATCATCGTCTTATCACTTTTCCAGTCATAAGCTTTAGAAGTCTCTCCTCATCTAAAATAAGAAAAAAGAAATGAGTAACAATGTTTTACGAGTATAGTGAGTTGATTGACGAACTTCTACAGGCAGTTGAAATTAAGTATCTTATATCAATTCAGTGTATGATTTCTCTTTGAGCCATATCCGTATACTACCTCAATGTTTGGCGGATGTTAGAAACATTCGCAGAAACAAATTTCGCATTAAAATGAAAAGCTATAGAAAACTAACGTTCAGTTCAAACCAAACGGGAAAATTGCATGCTCGAGCATTTTCCACTTTCACTTAAGACTGCGTATAAAGCAAAATAACAATCTTAGAATTGAAATTTACCCAAGTAAATAGTATTTAAATGAAAAAATATTTTTATATGAGTATTTTCATTATATACGCGAGGGTTCTATCTGAGCAAAAACATAATGGAATGAAATTTCCTCGATAGAAAAAAATCACAAAGCTACCTCTAATAATAATGAATTTTCGGTTTTATTCGTTCATGGTGTATCTAATTAAGACAACAATTCGATAAATAATATCACTAACATATGACCTAGGGCTGCTACTAACGATTTTTTTTAAATATTCTATACTTTACGAGTTATTTAGATAAAAAGCGCTTAGTTCATTTTTGTTCCGCGGAACACGCTATCTCCATCTCATCTCCACGCGAAGATTAGACATAAGTTTGTTTCATCTGACATTGCCATATTTTTCTGGCTTGGTACGCACTCTGAATCGTCATTATCCTATTAAAATAGATTCGCAAATAATTATGCAACAGATATAAAATTCAAAAGTGTCAGACAAGCCGATTAATTACTTTGGGAAAATGCTCAAGTGCATTTACATTTTACTGCGAGTCAATGAAGAAAGTATTTGTTTAATAATTACCTAAGCCAGTCATGTTGCTAATCGTCACTACATTATTTTCTCGATCCATCTTTAACAAAAATCGCCCGCCCAAAAATACTGCCACCATTAGTGCACCCGTCAAAAGAGCTCTATGAACAGCAAAAATAAAATGTATAAGAAAACAAATAACAAATAATAATTAAACACTATAATAAATAATGCTGAAAATAGGTACAGTATTACCCAACTTATATGGCGCGTCGTGAATCTTCGTTCGCACAGAAAAGAAAGTATGGCCCCGAAGATTAACGAAAGAATGCTTAAAACATACAATCAACCTTACAAAACTACTATAAGGTTCATAATACACTGCAGCTGTTAGTTCCGTCTCACTCGCAAGTCACGTGCGGAGGGCGTGACTTGACCATTACACTTCGTGCCAATTTTATCGGGCCACCAGTTTTCATCAAATATTATATTTAATTAGAAGTACAGGTTATTAAAATGTATTTGATTTATTCAATAAACAGATAGGTATTTATTTAGTAAATAATAGAAAAACTTAATCTAAAGGCCGCACTCCTGCTATCCCAATATCACTGAGCGTCGCTACTATTACCATCACTATCACGACGGAACTATCCGATGAGGATGATGTATCTTCGTTGGTGCCTTTTTAAAAAACTAATTTAAACCCAAAGAATTTAAAACGTCCCAAAGAATAGTCGTCTCTATGGGAACATGAAATAAACAAGCCAGAATTGTCAGTATTTGACACTCTGTGTTTTTTTTTTTTGTTAATTTGTTCGGTATTTTGAGCATAGAGGTATCATAAGAAAACTCCTCATTAGAACAAAAATAATCAGTAGGTACAATACTCGATATAATTTTTTAATAACCAAAATGTGGAAAAAAAACATGTTGTGGCAGTGACAGCCGTGCGCAGTACGAGAGCATTTTTTTCATCTGGGTAATCTGTGCACGATGCCTATGAAAATCTTTGTTTAAACCATAAAAAAGAAAACACTTTTGTTGCCACTAAGTGTATTTTTGCCCCAGAAGTATGGCGGCTGACCAGGGTTGGATTCAGACCCTCAGAAAATTATTGTCTATGAAAAATAAAACTATACTATTTGTCGAAAATTATACTACGTTTCGCTTTTCGTCCATTTTGTTATTAATTGAAATAAAAATGCATTTATAATAATAATTTATAATATGTAACCATGGATACGCCCACCGGAACATTTTGCAAAAAACTTCTTCATACAAGTAAACAGTAGCCTGATTCTCGTAACAAAACGTCAACGACTTCTAAACGATTTTACAATTGAATTGCAATCGAAACTGCTTTTTGTATTCTCGTAACACTAATTTAGTATCCTGGCATTTCGCGTAGTATCCCGGCATTACGATACTATATACCTACTACGCATCATAAAATAATGGTACAAATAGTATAATTTATACTACTAAATCCAACCCTGCGGCTGACTGACATGCCACGCGGCGCGCGCTAACATGGCGGCAGCTGCCGACCAATAGCGGTACAGGAAAAAGAAGCGTGGTGCGTGGAGCGTGCCGATTGGTCAATAGCATTTCCCGGGCTTTGAAAATGTATCTTCTGCGCAGGTACATCGGTAAGCCATATAAGTTGGGTAAGTCATTTTTATCCAACGTAAACATTATTTAAGACAAGTTGACCTGATGAAATTCCAACCACCAATTTTTTTTATTTTTTTTTTTTGACCCTTTATTTATGTATGAGAGCGAATAAAACAAAAAAAACTAATCTATCAAGCAGTTTTTTAAGTTTAGCGATACTAACAAATAGCAATTTACACAACGCGGCACCGTGACATTTTAGTCGATACAATTATCCAATGATTTTATTTTATTTTTATGAACATTTGAATAAAAAAAAATATTCATGACCATTGAGCTATTATTACTACGTATAGAGATGACTCCACACATCAACTATTTTCCGTTCAAGTGAGGCTATCCGGCCACACTTTTTGTTATAGAAAGATGAACGAAACGCGTATGCGCCGTGAAAATCACGGTGTCTGCGAGAAAAATACTCCTAAAACCGTTCTGATAGCGCAACGATTATTGTTTCAGCGCTAAAGAGAACTTTAGTTAACTCTAAAAAGAAATGGGACATAACCTTTGCTTTTGATAGCTTGTCTATACGTAGTAATAATAGCTCAATGTTCATGACGTAGTTTGAAACATCCTATTTCGAGCGCGATACGTCTTCTCTACTCGTGCGTTGGGTTGGTTGGTATGTTCTACCACAGAGTTAATAATATACTACTGTATGATACGGAAAAATTCATAATTAAATGCAATGCTATTAAATGCTAATCTATTTTTCTTTATACCAATTATCTTAATTAATGGTAACCAATTTATCATCGGACCTAGAGGTATTTTTGTCAGATATATTGAATGGACCATCTTTGGGAGACGACTAAAATTTCACGGTGTTTAGATAGATTAATATAATAATATGTATACTGGTTTCAGCCGTAATCCCCTATTATACCTACTTCTTTTAGGATTGAATTATGAAAAACCCATGGTGCAGGTGTTCTAAGGGTTTTCTACCAAATTTTTGATCTCTACGTCTATTAGTTAAGCATCGATATAAAGCAATAATAGCCTTAAGCCCATCACAGACGTAGCTATAATATATATTAATATGCCGAGCTATAATATAAATTACAGTTCAAGTTGGTGAATTAACAGAAATATATATTATGGCTGCGTGTGCGGTCACTCAAAGATTAGTATTGAAAATATATTTTGCTATGATTTATATTAATGTATATTATAGCTACGTCTGTGATGGGCTTTAACCCCATCGATATATTATTTCTAAAAATAAAATGAACTTAAATAACTTTTAATTAATAATAACATCACAAGTATATGGCAATATTTTGGTTTTAGTAGTAATTTATTTAAAACAAATACTCACAAGCCAGCTAAGACCATTATGAAAATGATATTCCTGCGACAGGGCCACTGCACTGCTTTAATTCAACTAAGAGAATAACCAAATTTTGTTTACAATGTAGGAACATTGGTATTCTGTGTTCAAACACTACGTTGTTGAAAATAAACAGTGACAGTCGAATGTGTATATTTAACAAGCCAAACAACTTTTATTATGTTACTTGTGATTGTAACCAACAGAACTGTGACCACTTTTCCTAGAACTTAGGAGTCTTATGCCTTAACTTGGCAACGTTTTTTTGCTAATTATTCTCTCATTAATTTACCTGCCGTGATTCTGATTCAGCGGTTTTGGCAGCCTATATCTGGGCCTGAACAAAAAGAGACAGGGAGAAACGCCCTCATATTGTCAAAACAGTCATCATAGCGTGCAAGTAGTTTACCGTGAGGATCCACTAGTCGATTAACAATGTTATGTTAACAGTCTTGTGATATAAGAAGGTACCCAATTAAAATTCTCAACTAATCACAAGACGATGTTGGGTACACAAAATCTCAACTAGTCAGTTGATACCTTCAATATGACATCGTCTCGGTTAACTTACAACAAATAGTTTCAAGTGAACTTATCACTTATCAAGTGATATAGGTATGAAAAAATCTAAATGTTTGCTTGTTTGCGAGACGTGAGCGGATCGACCTAAAACATTGTTAATTAACAATGTCTTGTGTGTGACGAATCGGATAAAAATGTCACAAATTGATTTGTAACTTAATGTTTAGTTTACAATTGACTAGTTGGATTAACGTGCAGTGGATACGCACTACCCCACTAACATTGTTATAAAACTTGACCTGTAAACATCGTCGGTATTTATTGTTGAGCGTCGGTGTTTATTGTTGAGAGTAGTGGAAACGTAACTACTACGTACGCACGGCTACAGATCAAGCTATACATTTCCAATATAAGCTGACCTCTCATTGCAGGGAAATCCTATACAATGCGAGATCAGCTTATACTGGAAATGTATAGCTTGATGTGTTGCCGTGTGTACTATAAAAGGTTCTTATTTGATAATCAGGGTTGTAATTTAACATATTAAAAAATCTATTAGATGCCAGAGTGTAGTATAAACACCGTATTTATTTAGGAAAATGAGCATGCTCGCTTCGCTCACTAGACGCCTACAAGCTTTTTGAACGACAATTTCGATAGTCGTTGTAAATATAACAGTCTTATTAGTATTTATATTAATACTTTGGTAATATATATAGTGCAATCTGCAATGAGGCTGCATCATATACATTGAGCAGCAGCCAAGTTGTTTGCTGCAATTTGTTTACTATTTGAACTGAGCAACTGCCGACTTTCATTAGCCGCTGCGCAAACGTTCAAAATTCGGAGCAGCCCAACTGGGGAAGTACCTCCACCTTACAGAAGATCGCAGCCAAATAACATCATTTTAATGTGTTGTTGTGTTCCTGCGGTGAGTAAGGTCGCCAGAGCTCCATGAGGAGGCGCTGTGCTGGCAGTGTGTGGGGACCAGCGGTGTAGAACGGCCGTAGGACTGTGCAGGCGTGGCATGTTGTTGCGGCGGTCAGGGAGACCCGGTGAAACGGCTGCCCGCTGGCCGCCCGCAGGTTGTAGGGGTCCCGAACCCAGGGAGCACCTAATCTCCGCCCTGGGAGGCTGGCCCGCCGCCTGCGCAAAATCCCTGGTGCAGTTGGTCGTGCCGGAGGAGGATACCGGAGTGGACTCGGCCGACTGTGTCAGGGGGGGACCGGGGGCCCTTCCGGCTGCCGCACCAGCAAACCACATCACCTGTACAGCACTCCGGTGAAATGACACTGCGCCTTGTCCCTTCCTCTGCCCGCACAGCGACTTCTCTCAAACCTCTCTTCATCTCTTAAAATGGCCAAGAAAAATAAAAGGAAAAGAAGTTTGTCAGCGGCTACCCCGTCCACATTTTCTGTGGACTTCTGCAACATAAGGGGAATTCACTCTAACCTCAGTGCAGTCCACCAACACCTTGAGACTGCACAGCCGACCCTGTTATTCCTTACTGAGACGCAAATATCCTCCCCTGATGATACATCATATCTACACTACCCCGGGTACAAGTTGGAGCACAACTTTATGCGCCGTGCCGGGGTATGTATGTACGTCAGGGAGGATATTTGTTGTCGACGTCTTCATGGCCTTGAAGACCGGGACCTGTCAGTTTTGTGGGCGCGCGTAGACCACGGCGGTCACACCCGAATTTACGCGTGCCTTTACAGGTCCCACAGCGGTGACGTGGACACGATTCGGTTATTTGAGCACCTGCAATTGGCGACTGGCATAGTACTTGAGCAGTATCCTTCTGCGGAGTTGGTGGTTCTAGGAGACTTTAACGCTCACCACGTTGAGTGGCTTGGTTCTCGGATCACCGACTTCGCGGGGAAGACTGCTCACGACTTTGCCCTGGCCTATGGCTTCTCACAACTGGTCCTTTCTCCTACGAGAATCCCAGATATTGAGAGCCATACTAGCTCCTTACTGGACCTTCTGCTGACTACGCGACCGGACAGCTATGCAGTGACAGTGGATGCGCCACTCGGCTCATCGGACCACTGTCTCGTCCGGACGCAGGTGCCTTGTGCGCGGCCCGTTTCGCTCCGGTCACCCGGGCGACGTCGCGTGTGGCACTATAAGTCAGCAGACTGGGATGGATTGCGTGAATTCTACGCATCGTACCCGTGGAGGCAGCTTTGCTTCGCATCAGATGATCCTGACACCTGTGCAGTTGCCGTCGCTAAGGCGATACTGGCGGGTATGGAATGTTATATCCCAAACCCGTTAGTGGCTGCAGGGGTGAAGAAACGACCGTGGTTTAATCGGCCCTGCAAAGAAGCTAGGCAAAATAAGCAGACTTTGTATGAGGCTTGGACCACGGCCCGTACTAATCAGGACCCTAACATCTCTGATGCGAAACGCAAATTTAACGCTGTCTCGAGATCCAGTAAGCGAATGATTGCCAGGGCTAAGTTCGATTTCGTCGGCAGAATTGGTGAGAGGCTAACTAGCCTTCCCTCCGGGAGTCGCGCTTTTTGGTCTCTTGCCAAAGCTGCTGAAGGGAACTTTTGCCAGTCGTCCTTGCCACCACTCCGTAAGCCGGACGGAAACTTGGCCCATAGTGCTAAGGAGAAAGCTGATGTTTTAGGCTCTCTCTTTGCCTCGAACTCGACTTTGGATGATGGGGGCGCTACACCGCCTACCATCCCGCAGTGTGCCAGCTCCATGCCAGAGATAAGCATTACCCAACGGGAGGTCCGGCGGGAATTGCTTTCTCTGGACATCCATAAGTCGAGTGGGCCAGACGGCATACCGGCAGTGGTGCTGAAGCGGTGTGCTCCTGAATGAAGAATGTTCACTAATTTAGAATTTTAGCTCTCCGCATTAACTGTAGAAAATAAAAAATATGTGTGAAAGAATTATTTTGATAAGTCAATTAGTTTCTGAGATATGGAATTTTAAAATGAGCGCGCGACGCGGGATTCCACCGGCCCGGTACTCGATGCGAAGACGTCATGTTACACCGCTCGCTCAGTCAATCGCGCTCACAGAACAAATACCCTGACGGGTCGCGCTCTTCCGTATGTTTCCCTAGAAGATTATGACTTTTTGGTTTTTAAATAGCCAATACAAATACTAGAAAATCATGTGTTATACCAAAATGTAAAAATACAACCACCAGTCCACCGGAAAAGTTGATTTTACTCGTTCCAATGATGTCCAAATACGAGAGAAATGGATAAAAACTGTGAAGGGGTTGGATCTATTTAGAAATAAAAGCAAAGTTTAATCCTGTGAAGATCGTTTTGACGTAAGAATAGTGACAGTCTACTACGAACCTAAATATTATACACTTTTACAAAAGTGTATAATATTTAGGTCCACACTACAGTGTGGAGTTATTTGATACCCCAGCGCAGCCGCGGTTTTACCCGCGCGTAGCGTTTTAATTATTTTGCAAGGAACTCCTTATAAATTATCTGAAATTAAAGTAGGTTAAGTTATTCCTTATAACATCCGCTATCTATCAGTGAAAGTCTCGTCTTCATCGGTCCAGCCGTTTTTTTGCGGGGAAAAATATTTATTCTAAAATAAATGTAACGTATGTTACTTCTTATAGGTACCATAAGCTAACTGAGAGTAAAAATCCAGTAAAAATCGTTCCAGCCTTTCGGAGATTAGCCGGAAAATTAATAAACAAAAATTTTAATAGCTTGGGAAAATCCTCGTAGGATACCCGACCATATTGGGGGGAGCGACCAGATTATGCCGAACTTTTAGCGGCTAAAGCACTATCGAGTGTCGCCAATCGTATATAGGTACTTTCATGTGCGTGTTATTTTGATATTACATAACAGACACTTCAATTTTATAGTATATATAGTGCAAGTATATTTAGTGCAGAATGTTCGGCATTTTAACCGAAATTCGGCCGAATGACTAAGTTCGGTTTAAGCTGCCGAAGTTCGGTTAAACCGAATGTAAAACGAATTTCGGCCCATCCCTATTAAATACATCTATTCAACTCGCTGCATTTGCAATATAATCAATGTATTTTTTTAAATTTACTAAGAAGAGTATAAATAGGTATAGACAAACATTACTAATTTATTGTCTATAACATGAAACTTAAAAGGTTCAATAAGTACCTACTTGCGTTGCAGCTATAAAATGATTATTTTAGGTATATTAGACAGGCAGGAGAGTAAGCATTTGCATTCTTTCTTCTCGCTTTTCGGCGGCAACAGAATAATAACTATTCGTCGATAAATAATAAAACTTATAAAATAATTATATGATTTGGACATCTTATTTAATTATATTGCTTTATTATATTACATTAATTATTAGTTTAAATTTAAATTTATAATATTGCATGCTATTTTGTAGCGAAATGTGTAGACCTTATTTTAAGATTCCACCTAAATTGTACGACATTTCTGGCGAAATAAACAATTTCATTTAATTTCAACCTATTGTATGTAGAATTTACGGTTGCCCTTTTCAAATCCATAAATCGAATCCAAAATACTTTCCACTAATAGCGTAAGATACCTGCGTACCACCGCTAGCGACTAATATGAGTGAACGGAGCGTTGAAACATGACGTCACCCGCGGTCACGTGACCGTTAGCGAGCCTCGATATTTAGGGGAATTTGAAATGTCTGTAAAATCATAACTACTTGGTTTTTTTGAACGAAACAAAAACTAATCTATTTGTACACATAATTGCTCTACTGTTACAAACTTTCAAGCCATTTTGCATACCTATTAACATTCCTCATTGTGTCCAGTATTGACGCGTCTTTTCGCACTTTCCTACACCAAAAAGGAAGTCCCGTCTTCGTGGAAAACTGCCCATGTGCATCCAGTACCCAAAAAGGGTGACAGATCAGACCCGGCGAATTACAGGCCTATCGCCATCACCTCCCTTCTCTCCAAAGTCATGGAGCGTGTGATCAACACGCAGCTTTTGAGATACCTGGAGGATCACGAGTTGTTGAGCGACCGACAATATGGCTTCCGCCACAGTCGCTCAGCTGGTGACCTCCTTGTGTATCTCACGCACCGTTGGTCACTCGCCATCGAGAGTCAAGGTGAGGCATTGGCAGTAAGCCTAGATGTGGCGAAGGCGTTCGATCGGGTCTGGCACAGGGGTCTTCTCACGAAGTTACCAGCATACGGGCTTCCCGAGGGATTATGCAAATGGGTTGCCAGCTTTCTGTCCAGCAGATGCATAAGAGCCGTCGTCGACGGTAGCTGCTCCAATAGCATGGACATAAATGCCGGCGTCCCGCAAGGCTCTGTGCTGTCCCCAACACTATTTCTTCTGCATATCAATGATATGCTGTCTATTGACGGCATTCATTGCTATGCGGACGACAGTACAGGGGACGCTCAATACGCGGGCCGTGCAAATATCCCTCGTTCCGAGGTGGAGGAAAGCCGCGAACGGCTGGTGTCTGAAATCGAGAGTACACTAACTAGTGTCTCCGATTGGGGTCGACTAAACCTAGTCCATTTCAACCCCACCAAGACTCAAGCCTGCGCGTTCACCGCTAAGAAAACCCCATGGTCTGTGGCTCCACAATTCCAGAGCACTTCCTTGAACATCAGTCAAAGCATCGGGATCCTTGGCGTCGACATTTCTAGCGACGTTTTGTTCCGAAGTCACTTGGAAGACAAGGTTAAGCTGGCATCCAAAAAGCTTGGAGTGCTCAACAGAGCGAGGCAGTACTTCACATCGGGGCAAAGGCTGCAACTTTATAAGTCGCAAGTCCGGCCTCATATGGAGTACTGTTGTCATCTGTGGGCGGGGGCACCTGGATACCAGCTTGGGCCTTTAGACTCGGTTCAGCGACGTGCCGCTAAAATTGTCGACGATCCCGAGCTCACAAACTAGTTTAGAGCCCCTCAGTCTGAGGAGAGACTTTGCCTCTTTATGTGTGTTCTACCGCTTGTACAACGGGGAGTGTTCCAAGGAATTGTTCGACTTGATGCCCACGGCCACCTTCTACCATCGCAACTCTCGCCATCGACGGGGAATCCATCCTCACACATTGAAACCAGAATTGTTTCGAACTGTGCGGGCTCAAAGGAGTTTTCTTCCGCGGACGCTCAGATTGTGGAATGAGCTCCCCGCCGTGGATTTCCCAAAGGAGTACAGCATGGGGTTCTTCAAGAAGGTTGTGAAGAGGTTTCTTCAGGGTCGGCAACGCGCGAGTGATACCCCTGGTGTTGCAAGCGTCCATAGGCTACGGTAACCGCTTACCATCAGGCGGGCCGTATGCTTGTTTGCCACCTTAGTGGTATAAAAAAAAAAAAAAAAAAAAAAAAAAAAAAAAAAAACGTGTGTCTTGTGACGGATACAAGCTACCAACGAATATTTGATTTCTATAGAACCAGTATGAAATCAGCCACTCCCTGCGCAGACGTAAACTGTGTCCGATCGCCGCTACAGAGCACAGCAACTACGGTTTCAAATATGAATTGGTAGCTTGTATCCGACACCGGACACACGTTTGCGCAGCGCCTTAAAAAGTCAGTAACTTTGTTGCAATAACTTTCCGAATTGAAACCGGTTCAATATTTTACGGTTTTCCCCAACTTTTTTACGTTCTGGTAATGAAATGCAAATTTAAAGAAAGCTCTTGATTAGAAATGGAACTATTTGCCATTCGAGAATATTTCTACCGAATAAGAGGTTGTTGCGATCAGGGGCTCAAGTCTGCTATTAAAATTGTGTGTTCCAATGATCTTTCAGTGGTGTCAAAATTGACACATTTTGCAGTTTTGGTAGTATACTAACACGCCAAAACTATAAAATGTGACAATTTTGACACCACTGAAAGTTCATTGGAACACAATTGTAATAGCAGACTTGGGCCCCTGAATTTGATTAAAATAAAGTAACGAATCCTTGCACTGTACTATTTATTATTGTAAATGCGAAAGTTATATGATTTATCAGTTCGATATGTCGCGCGTCGGGCAACGTTTTTCTACTATACTAATTTTGATTTCATTTAAAAAGTGATTATAAGCATGGTTATTTTAGGATAGGTTAGCTATACGACAATATATTATTTATTAAAAAAAATACACTTTTTTATTTAAAAGATTTTCGTGCCAGGTGTCGTAAAAAATGGTGTTGTAGTAGTAGTAGTAGTTGTAGTAGTAGTAGTAGTCGTCGTTTTGTCAGGGTCTTCAGGCAGCATCAGGAACTTTGTTACAAAATATACACCAAAACCCAGAACTGCAGTAAGCAATAGACTGAAAGAAAATATAATTATTTTAGAAGTAATCCCCATCTTCATTATTGCACCATACCATAGTTAAAAGGATTAAATTTTGCAAAGTAATGTTGAACGGCAAAATAAAGGAAAGTTTCACCTAATTATTTTTCTAAAATATAAGTCGGCTACCTGCCAGTGAAAGTCCCGTCAAAATCGGGCCAGCCGTTGCGGAGATTAGCCAAAACAAACAGACAGACTTTTTTTTTACGGAGCTATATAGCTCCACTGGTTGATATGCATCTCTACTCTACACTAAATAAATAAATAAATACACTGGCCAATCAATAAGATCAAGTCTTAGCCTAACCCAGAGGGCGAACCACAAGCAAGCCAGCAGGGGGCCTACGACAACCTCTTAAAACAAGGTTAAAATAACCTTATTTGTCTTTCGTCCCGTTTTGACACCGGATGTCAAAAAAAGACAAAATTCAAAATTCAAAATTCAAAATTATATATTTGTTAAAATAGGTCAATGAGGATGTTACAATGTATATGTCCCACTATTTTATGCCTTTATCAAGCGTACAAATTTTCATGAGTATCACAATAATACCTATAACATACATTAATGTCAAATAAGGATAAGAAAGATAAGAAAGGTAAGAAAAAGTCAAATAAGGATATAGTAATATTGTTTTAAGTGCTTGTGGTTCGCCCTCTGATCTTGTATGTGTAAAAAAACAAATCTTTTATTCCATAAACAAATACATACTATCAAATCCTTATGTTACTTTATCTATCTCACGTGAAGGGCTATGTTGGCTTTTACCCCCTGAGTTACACACGGTCCACGAAATTGAGTTTTGGGACTATAATTTTAGAAGAGATTGAGAAAAACTAAAATACTATGAAATATTTCTTACTTACAATGCAAACGCCATTTTTCCGCTACGAATATTTAATCTTTCTATATGACTAGTATGTCAGTGTAGTCATTGTAACTTTGGTACGGTTGTCCAAGTTTCAGTAAGCAAAGCAGTGATATAATTCTACTGCTTGAACTGTCATTCATAAGGGTCGTTTAACACTGTTATATAAAAGCTGTATTTTTTTATTTATCATAAAATTACGTACTACAGTGTAGAGGAAAAATAATGTAAGTACGGACCAGTGGCGTAACAATAGGGTGGCAGGGTTGGCAAAATGCCACGGGCCCCCGACCCAAGAGGGCCCCGGCCCAAGAAGCCGCGAGCTCAAAAATATTTTTTTACAATGTACCTGAGTATTTTATTTTATTTGAAAAGTATATTTTTATTAGTTCTGCTTAAAATCCAAAGTGAGACAACTAGTCTCCAGTACGCATTGGGCTAGCGTGGGGACTACAGACCATTCCCTCTCGCCTAAGAGAGGAGGCCTATGGCCATTAGTGGGACATATACAACGTGTAATTGAGTACGCTGAAAATCTCGAAGTTTATTAAAATTAAACTGAGTACAACGTGACGATTGTTACTGATAGGGCCCCATCAAAAGAATTTTCCACGGGCCCCAGATGGTATAGTTACGCCACTGGTACGTACATCAACTGAAAACTTCATGAAAAAGTGAAATAAAGCTTTTTTAAACGATTGCAAATTAAAAGCCACCCCTCTCTGTACTTCCAGTATTAGAACTACTTTTTCCAAAAACAAAGGCACAATTTTATAAAATAAATCAATCCCTATGGATTTATAGCATCCATTCTAGAAAACAAATATCTTTGCTTGTGTAACTTGCTTTATTCTTTTCAAAGAGAACAATGACCACTGTTGATTAAACATAAAAATGATACGTGGGAACTTTCATTAATAAAAAAAATAGGCACAATATTTCATGTCTACTGAGGATGACTGAATGACTAAGCTGGAGAATATGAAATAATACTATTATGTTACTAATAGAACATTATGGTACGAGAGCTACCAACGTTTTCGAGAAAGAACTTTAGCAAGGCTGATTTTTTTATATTTCCTTGCTCATAGAAGCCTGATTGAGATGCACCAACTCTGACAGCCGGAAGTGGTTGCGTTTCCTTCTGCGCATCCTGTTTGTACTGGTGAAAATTTCGGAGTTTGAAACATTTTAACATTTTTTAAATTTTTTTCATCACTTTCTCCGTCCTCTTAGCAAATATTTTTTTTTTGGATGAGCGTTATATTATTACTACTACGTGCGAGAAGCTATTTTAGTTGTGAAAAAAAAAAATTAAAACATTTTCAAAAAGCAGAAATCTTAATATTATAAAGTTATGCTAGAACGAAAAATTATTTTGCCAGGTGGAAATCTGGTTGCATAAGAGTATACAGAATTACAGACCAATAGTGTTGATTCTCGCGAGAGACGCGCATCCTATAATAACAATTCTTTTCGTTGTTATCATTTAACCGCAATCCAAAGATTAAGATCGGCTTAAGAATATATTGTGGTACTGGAATATCTGTTTAGATTACCTTCGACCAAGAAGTATGAGAATTCCATCACTGCCTAAAAATAGACAACAAACTGCTTTGTCAGAGAAAGTCATGACAATTAGCGAATGCCTACAAGCACGTCTATAAGAATTGGCTTATATAATATATCAGTTTATATTAAGATTTATTACATATTCAGATTCTTCATTATCAAGCTCGTCAAAGCCCAAATCAGAGATTAAATAATAATAAATAAATAAATATAAATATCCTGGGACATTCCTCATACACGGTCAATAATATAAAGAATATTCTGAATGAGCTATTTATTCGGTAACAATTGAAATAAAGACACATAAACAACTTGGTAATAAAAATCAAAATATTTTAGTTTCATTATAAAATAAAATAAAATGCAATTATTTTCAGACAACAGGGTCCATAGATTGTTAGTAAATACACAAAAAATAGCTAAGTTAGTACACATTTTAAACATTAAAACAACAGAAAAAGAACGACAGTCAGTTTATGAAGCATAACGCATGACGTGCAGCTTCATAAACCTGCCTAAAGTAGGCCCATCTGCCCTCACAGCAAACACGTTCAGAATGATGTTGGTGCTTCCTCTCACCCTGTTTAAAATAGAGGCCACTTTTTTGCGCATTATGGCGAAAAATCGACCGTATTCGCATCTGCAAACATGCCTGAAGGACTACAGTAAGGAGGAAGCCTCAACAGCAGAGTGTTGTATGCTTATTGGGTATAATTAGCCAATAGGCTGCTGGAATAAAAAAATTGGCAATATGCCTTAAAGAGTGGGATCTTGACATTGACTGAGCTACCAGCAAACCTACGAGCCAGCATAATTGCCCGCACTGCCAACGCTCTGCGCTCCCTTTCTATATCACAATCATCTTTGAGGTCTTCAGTCACAATAAAACTTTTTGCCATAGTATATTGTTGTAGTGTATGTGTAGTGCCATTTAGGGTTACTGGAGGGATATATGACGGACTTTTATTTCTACCCCTAAACACCAACAGTTCACTCTTGCTTGAGTTATATTTTAAACCATGATCCTCAGCATAAGCTTCACATATGAATAATGGTTTCCTAATACTACCAATCGTAGGAACCAGCAGCACCATGTCATCGGCATAGCTTATGTTATTTACACAATTACCAGATGGTAAATCACTGATCAGAGAGCTCATATTGGCTGTCATATAGATATATGACAGCCAAAATGAGCACTCTGATCAGTTGATCTACATAAATAGTGAATAACCTTGGCGATGTCAGACCTCCACATTCCAGTTTGTATGGATCAGACATTGCATTAGACCATTTAACATAATTTATCTGTTTGTTATACCAGACGGAGAGTGTAGTAACTAATTCCACAGGGACACCTCCCTTCCTAAGCTTATCCCACAGGATATTATATGATACTAGATCAAAAGCTTTAGAAAGGTCCAGGAAACATGCATTCACGAGAGTTTTCCTATCTGTGTAGTATTTAACCGTATGTTCTAAGGTAAAATATAGCACTCTCGGTAGACAGCCCCTGACGAAAACCATATTGAGCATCATGTAGCTTCATGTATCTCCTGACTGAGGTTATGAATTATTATTAAAATTATAATGAGACTGTCTAGAAAAATGTTGACTACCCCTGAGGCGTCACTTGGTTGTCAATATGACAATGAAATTTCTTTGTTTAAATTGTTTAGACACCAGAAATGAACTAATGCTAACTTGGAATTTTGGAAATTTGCGTTTTTTTCTGCCAAATTGTTTATCTTAAGGATATTTTTTTATCAAATTAAAAAAGAAATAATTAAAGCAGTTCCAACAAATGGCACAGCACTAAGTAATTTTACTTTTTGCGCTCGCCTCTTTATTACGCTAATTGGTTTAAAAGCCTTGCAATTATAATCTTAAGGCCCCAATGCCACGGAGAGATATATCAGCAAAAGACAGCAAGAAAACCGGTCCGGCCTCATATGGAGTACTGCTGTCACCTATGGGCGGGAGCACCTGGATACCAGCTTGGGCCTTTAGACTCGGTTCAACGACGTGCCATCAGAATTGTTGACGATCCCGAGCTCACAAGCGGTTCACATCAAACAGTGGGTTCAGGCACTAGTGTACCTAAAATAACAGTCAATCCAAGTGAATCGTCCGGTGAGAAAGTTCTAGAAGAGGTAAATAAACAACTGGAAGTTCTATATAATATGAAAAAAAAGCTAGAGGAGCTCACTGAAACTGTGGACTTCTATTCTGAACAGTATCAGAAAATTATAGAATTCAGAGAAGAATCAATGAAAAAAAATAAAGCCCTCGAGCAAAAGAATATTTACTTGGAGAAATGTAACAAAGCGCTCGAGGAAAGGGTGCAGGAGTTGGAGTTGAAAGAAAAGGAGAAATATATAGAAATTCATGGTTTAGAGAACCTAGAAAATGAAAATACTAAACAGGTGGTACAAGGCTTAGCACAGAAGCTAAAACTTGACCCCAATGATATTGAAGACGCACAGAGGGTAGGATTTAAAAAACCACAAGACCAGAAACCTAGAATAGTATCGGTTTTTCTTCGCTCAAAAAATGCACGGATTAAATGGATGCTAGCTAAGAAGGAGAACAAGATAACTAATAATGAAGTATACAAAAATGGCAGCGAAAAGAAAATATACATTAATGAAGATCTTCCAAAGTACAAACGTCAGCTGCTATGGGCCGTAAGAAACAAGCTGAAACCAAAAGGTTTTGACTACATATGGGTTCAAAATTTTAATATTTTAGTCAAGAAAAACAATGATGAAGCAAAAATTTATAACATTAAAACTGAACAAGATTTGGATAAGTTCGAAGAAATAAAATAATGCATATAAACGCGTAGCTGGCGCGGTGAGACTACACTACGTGGTTTATCATTAAATTTTAACATTCGATTTAACAGACGATATATTTTTCGATATTGGTTACAAAAGATACACAGACATAAAAAATTTAAGTAAAGATATTGCTGAGAGCACTGAAAACACTCATATTTTTCACCTAAATATTCGATCACTACGTAAACACTTTAATGAATTGCTAGTTTTGTTAGAAGAAAATAAATATACGACGGACATAATAATACTGAGTGAAATAAATATCAAAAAAGAAGAACTATCATTCTATCAAATACAAGGATATCATTCATACATACTAACTAGAGAAACTACGAGAGGAGGAGGAGTTTTAATGTATGCAAAAGATGGGCTGCGATTTAATGCGGAAAGAGTAGATACAGATGCCCTCGAAACACTACACGGGAGACTCGTAATTGGAAACAACACGTCACATATCATCGCCTTATACAGACCTCCGAGTAAAAATAAGTTACATTTCATGGACCAACTTAAAATACTTATAAAGACAATACCAGCATATGAAAACATAATATTGGTGACACAAATATTGACATATTGAACGATAAAATAAATCCTATTATAACCAGATACAAAAACACCTTGTATGGATGCGGCTTACAATGTCCAATACCGAGTTCGGAAGTAACACGCCAAGCGATCGTGGACGGGAGGCTTGAGGAGTCATGCTTGGATCATGTATGGGTGCGAGCGAGACGCAGCAACAGTGCGGTAGCCTACGTACTCGAGACGCATGTTTCGGATCATTTTGCAGTAGGCTTATCAATAGATTTGTGTGCAGTTACCGCCACCAAAGGGAATGCGAACAGTTGTGATAATGTACGGGAAGTTATCAGTGATAAAATGGTAAAACAAAAGTTAGAAACATACGACTGGGCACAGTTACTTCTAATAACATGCCCGCTAGTATTATTTCAGACACTAAGTGCGGTTTTTGATAGGATTTATAAGGAAAGTACAATCTTAATAACTATTTGTGACAAAAGACAAACACAACCATGGATAGACAGGTATTTATATAATATGTTAATACGGCGAGATTACTTATTTAGAATATGGAAAGCGACGCCAAAAAATATGAGTAAGCGACTTGAGTATACAAGGTTTAGAAATAAAGTAAATAAATTGGTAAATGAAGCAAGAAATAAATATAGACAGTCTCAATTACAAAAATGTGATGGGAATTATCGAAAGATATGGGAAAACATTAATTCCTGGCTAGGTCAAACGAAGTGTAACCTTGATGAAGTAATAGTTAGATATTTAGGTAAAACAGACAGTGTTTACAATATCTGCACTAACTTTTCTAGAACATTTACTCAGGAGATAAAGCATATTAAACATAACTGCGATATAAAGTTTTTAAATAGGGAAGACTATGTCAATAAGAGTGTAGTAAGTTTTAGATATTGTAAGGTTGGCCCATTAGATGTAGAAAAAGTTATTGATAAGTTATCATGTGAGAAAGCACCAGGTGTAGATGGAATAAGGGCAAAGGACCTTAGGTACCTACGGAAACCGTTGAGCCCAATTTTAGCAAATTTTATAAACATGTGTATGAGTAAATGTATATATCCTGATCAGTTAAAACATGCAATAATACGCCCTATATATAAGTCTGGAAGTCACCTTAAGTACGAAAATTACAGGCCTATAGCCATACTCTCAGTTATTGACAAAATAATTGAAAAACTAATTGTTGGACAGATCAGTAGGTTCTTAGAATGCCATCATATTCTTTCAGACACCCAGCACGGGTTCAGAAAGGGCCGTAACACGGTCTCAGCACTGGCGCGGTTTGCGGACTATGTCAATGATAGTCTCAACTCCGGTAAACAGCTTATAGCGCTTTTCATTGATTACAAAAAAGCGTTCGATACACTCGATCACGATGTTATGTTACAGGCAATGGAGGAATGTGGAATTCGTGGTCCCACGAATCACTGGTTCAGGAACTACCTGACTAATAGAAAAATACGGACGGTAATTAATGGCGTGACCGGCGAAGAGGCTGTCGTTGATCTGGGTGTGCCAACCGGGTCAGTGTTTGGGCCTGTGGGCTATATAATGCACGTAAATAGCGTGGCTAACGTTGTCAAGGAGTGTCAAGTGTATATGTATGCAGATGACATGTGCCTACTGTATGCATCAAAGGACGCGTATGAAGTCCAAAAGTACATACAAGAGGACTTTGAAAGAATTACTAAATGGGCGCACGATAACGGGATCATACTAAATATTTTAAAAACTAAATACATGCATATACACTCGCCGCATAATCAGCGTGCAAAAGCTGTAGTTAAAGATAACCTAACTGTGATAGGACATACTTATGAATGTTTACACGTAAATAAAGTTAATTGTAAATGCTTAAAAATACAGTATGTAGAAAGTTATACTTACTTAGGGTTAACTGTAGATAAAAACTTCAATTGGAAATTGCACATTCATGAAGTCTGCAATAGGCTAAGATCTGTATTGGGAAAAATCTATTACCTTAGTAATATAATTAACAGACATACGTTGTTAGTAGTGTACTACGCACTTGCAGACTCGTTGCTCAGCTACGGACTCAGTGTGTATGGACGTACGTTTGCCACATATATAATGGAAATTAAAAAAATACAGATCAGACTCATAAAGTTTTTAGTTAGCAAAAAAATAAAGGAAGAGTGTAGAAATGATTATGATAGGCTGTTTCCAATTTGCAAAATTCTACCAATAGACAGCAAATTAAAATACTTAATAGGTGTCGAACATTACTACAGTGACGAGTATAAGGCCATAAAATATAATAAATACAATTCTAAAAGTGTTAGAGATGGACGAATGGTCCAACCGAGAGCCAAAAATTATTATGGAGAGAGAGTGTCACAATATCTTATACCAAAAATATTCAATAACATAGAACTGTTAAGAAAGCAACCTAAATTAAGTAAGGGTACATTAAAGTTGAAGCTGAGGGAGGCATTGCTCGGTGACGCTAACTTCACTTGAAGAGGCGCCATCGAGAAATGAATCCACTCTGCATGTCTTGTTTGTTATATTTAAATGTGTTAACTTTTTTTTGTGTTTTTTTTTATTATCATTTTTTGAATAGTTGTTTTCATTAAAAAAAAAAAAAAAAAAAATTGCCGACTACTGTTTAGCTTAGTTGTTATTATATGTTGCATGTAAATGCCTTTCTTGTATGTATTTTTAATAATGGTAGGTATAATAATCTGTAAAGAGCGTGTCTCGCCATCAAACTTCATAGTTTGGCGAGAAGTGTATGTTATATTTAATTATGTACTTATCATTTATTTTCAATAAAAAAAAAAAAAAAAAAAAAAGAGCCCCTTAGTCTAAGGAGAGACTTTGCCTCCTTATGTGTGTTCTACCGCTTGTACAACGGAGAGTGTTCTAAAGAATTGTTCGACTTGTTGCCCACTGCTACCTTCTACCATCGCAACTCTCGCCATCGACGGGGAGTCCATCCTCACATATTGAAACCAGAATTGTTTCGAACTGTGCGGGCTCAAAGGTGCTTTCTTCCGCGGACGCTCAGATTGTGGAATGAGCTCCCTGCCGTGGTTTTCCCAATGGAGTACAGCATGGGGTTCTTCAAAAAGGGCGTGAAGAGATTTCTTCAGGGTCGGCAACGCGCGAGTGATGCCCCTGGTGTTGCAAGCGTCCATAGGCTACGGTAACTGCTTACCATCCGGCAGGCCGTATGCTTGTTTGCCATCTCAGTGGTATAAAAAAAAAAACAAAAAACATTTTAATGTAGAAAACCCTCGTGAATGCATGTTTCCTGGACCTTTCTAAAGCTTTTGATCTAGGATAATATAATATCCTGTGGGATAAGCTTAGGAAGGGAGGTGTCCCTGTGGAATTAGTTACTACACTATCCGTCTGGTATAACAAACAGATAAATTATGTTAAATGGTCCAATGCAATGTCTGATCCATACAAAGTGGAATGTGGAGGTCTGACATCGCCAAGATTATTCAATATTTATGTAGATCAACTGATCAGTGATTTACTATCTGGTAATTGTGTAAATAACATGAGCTATGCCGATGACATGGTGCTTAACCATGACATGCCATGGTTTATTGTGACTGAAGACCTCAAAGATGATTGCATCGACCATAATAAGGTCAAGGTATCAAGGACGGTCAATTCATTATAATAGTGGATGGATATCCGTAAAGAAGTCCGAATAAGAGATAGATGAATTGTGTGAAAGATGAAATTAGTAAGAAAGGAGGAAATGCTGATATAATGGTCGAATTGAAGCAGCGCAAAAATTGCACCGACTCTATATAATTAGGAACAGGGTAAGAAAACAACGAATTAAATAAAGTAAAAGTATATTAAAAAGTAAAAACCATCGTGTTATCTAAATGAAAAAAATAATGAGGAGAAGAAGTGACGCAAGAAACTCCTCATGGGCCCGACATGTTTATTGTTGTAATTTTACAATTAAATTACACCTACAGTATTAATAAATTAAAAGTTTTAGTAACGGGTGAAATAGCAACTGCACTTAAAGGTGTGCACAGGGGGGCTAAAAAGGAAGCTAAAGCAACATACCTACGGAATCCATTTTTTCGATTTTCTTTTTGGTAAAATAGTTACTCATTATGTTCAATTCAATTCATTAAAAGACTCGGAATTGATGAATTACTTAAATTCTGCTGTAAATTTGAAAAAATTAATTGCGTTAGCAATATTGCTTAGCTTCCTCTTTAGGGGGCTAGGTCGAGTGCTTGTGATAGACTGCCTCCTCTAAATGCTACACGCAAACTTTTATTAACTTTGCTATTGATTTTATGGTCAGTGTTGCCACTTAATCAATCTTTCTAATGATCCAAATAAGTCGGACCAACTATTCAGCTTACCGATACATAATGTATTTAAAAAAAATATTAAATCCTAACTTCCTAACTAATATTATAAATGCAAAAGTGAATTTGTTTGTTTGTTACGCCTAGAAGGAGTTAGGCTACTTTTTATCCCGGGAATACGGGTGAAACCGCGGGGGACAACTAGTACAAAATATTTTCGGAGATTTCTCAGTTTAAGTGTATTTCGAATCGTCGATAGATTCAACTGTAACGTTCATAAGTGCCTTATCAGGGCCTAACCTGAATAAATAACTTTTTTATTTGGATTTTGAAAATTAAGTTATCTTATTCTTTCCTTCAAATGGCTCTGGTTTAAAATAAACTTTTTCGAGTTAGCATTTTGTTCATTGCTGCTATCGATTGGGTCTCTAATTCCACTTCCGGTACTTGCTTTCCGTGTGCTGAACTGATCTTAAATTAGTCTTTGTACCCTTATGCAACCAGATTTCCATCTGGCAAGGTTTGTTTTAGGTTCATTGATAGCATAACTATATAATGTTAAAATTTCAGCTTTTAGAAAATGGTTTGGAAGAAAATATGTCATTCACAAGATTCACAACTAAAATAGCATCTGGCACGTAGATAGCAACCACATAACGCTCTGTCGATTTAAGTTTAGGTTGCTAAAAGGCTGTAGAAAATGGTGAAGAAAAAATTATTCGTGCTAAAATGGTTTAATGGGTTAAAAATCCGAATTTTTCAATAGTACAAATAGGATGCGCAAAAGGAAACGCAACCACTTCCAGCTGCCAGACTTGGCGCATCTCTATCAGTTTTTAATGCGCAAGAAAATATCAAAAATCCAGCCATGCTAAAGTTCTTTTTTTCGCGACGTTGCTAGCTCTTATACCATTAATAAAAAAATAGGCACAATATTTTATGTCTACTGAGGATGACTGCTAAGATGGAGAATATGAAATAATACTATTAAGAGCGAGTAATTCGAAAATCGAATAGAGAATGGCATGACGAGGAGTGCGGAGTTAGTGGTAACGAGTGATTGATCTAGTTGTCACGGTACAGCTTGCTGGGGAGAGGTTCTCATTTCAAAACTCGACAGTCTTAATATCCAGTGCCTTCTAAATTAGTGGAGGTTGCATACAGCCTATATTGGTGCACATCTTAAATTAGAATCAAAAAATCTGTTACGAAGTTTTTGAAGTGAAAACTTCTTTAGCGGCGTTGTGTACTTTTTGAAATGGGTGAAAAATGTTAAACTCGCGTCATATGTCACGTGACCCTGATCGAAAATTCGTAAGACGGAGGGAGAGTAGTTGCACATTAGACTGTATTTATACTGGGGTTATGTTAAAATTCTTATAATATTCTCTAGCTAGCCGGAAGGTAGGTACCATTTCTGTTCCCATTTTAAGTTATTAAAAAAATCTTATTCAACTCCCGGAGTGCATCCCGTTGTTTATTTTAAGTTTAAGAGTGTAGTCCTTGAAAACTGCCAAAACGACTGTTACGGTTTGTAAGAAAAATCTTCGATATCGTACGTTTAAAAACATTTAAAAAGCATTTTACAATCTTAAAAGGTATACCTACAATGTTATCACGTTATATTTGTGAAATAATCCTTCATTTCCAACAAAAAAACTCGATAAAATCTTTCAAAACCACAAAATATACCTTTGCTGTTTGCAACATTTATAGTATTTCGAATGAATTGACTAAAATCTTAGTGGTTAAATAAAAACACAAAAGGGTTGAACCCCAACGCTACCTTTTCAGTTTTTTACAATATCAATCCATAAAATATTAAAATATTCTTTGCTTTTGCATGAAAACCGTGCGCCATTTTCCATAGTAATTACTATGGAGCGGTTGTCATATTTTGAATTTGTATAAATTCGAATGCGCGCATAAAAATCATCCAGTGTCCTCCTCGAGTCCAAAGTGAGAGCACGTCGCTTTGATGCTCGCTGAAGGTCGCCACCGTCTTGTGTCATTGACATAAAGGTAGGTCGTGACTGCTGAGGTAAAATAAAGAAAGAAAATACATTTATTGATTTATCAAGGTACGAGATTTTATTTAATTTAGGTATTTGTACTAACTTATTCAATGTTTTTACATTTCTTATTAATTATTATTATTAAAGCCCGACCGGAAATATATGATGATACATAATAAAATTCTAAAAGGTATTTGATAGAACTCGGGATCACAAAACATGAATCTTCTCAAAATTTTGAAAACGTGTCCGCCATGTTGAACTTTTTAGACACTGCACCGATTGCTTTCAAAATCGATATTTGAGAGACCTTGGGGTCACAAAACAAGAATATTTTCTCAGAAGTTTGAAAAAGTGTCCGCCATGTTGAACTTTTTAGATACTGGTCCGATTGCTCTCAAAATCGATATTTGAGAAACCTTGGTGTCACAAAACAAGAATCTCTTCTCAAAATTTTGAAAAAGTGTCCGCCATTTTCAACTTTTTAGATACTGGTCCGACTGCTCTCAAAATCGATATTTGAGAGACCTTGGGGTCACAAAACAAGAATCTTTTTTCAGAATTTTGAAAAAGTGTCCGCCATTTTGAACTTTTTAGATACTGGTCCGATTGCTATCAAAATCGATATTTGAGAAACCTTGGCGTCACAAAACAAGAAACTCTTCTCAAAATTTTGAAAACGTGTCCGCCATGTTGAACTTTTTAGATACTGGTCCGATTGCTCTCAAAATCGATATTTGAGAGACCTTGGGGTCACAAAACAAGAATCTTTTCTCAGAATTTTGAAAAAGTGTCCGCCATGTTGAACTTTTTAGATACTGGTCCGATTGCTCTCAAAATCGATATTTGAGAGTCACCGGGGTCACAAAACAAGAATCTATTCTCAAAATTTTGATAAAGTGTCCTCCATTTTGAACTTTTTAGATACTGGTTCGATTGCTCTCAAAATCGATATTTGACAGTCCTCGGGGTCACAAAACAAGAATCTATTCTTAAAATTTTGATAAAGAGTCCGCCATTTTGAACTTTTTAGATACTGGTCCGATTGCTCTCAAAATCGATATTTGAGAGTCCTCGGGGTCACAAAACAACAATCTATTCTCAAAATTTTAATAAAGTGTCCGCCATTTTGAACTTTTTAGATACTGGTTCGATTTCTCTCAAAATCGATATTTGAGAGTCCTCGGGGTCACAAAACAAGAATCTATTCTCAAAATTTTGATAAAGTATCCGCCATGTTGAACTTTTTAGATACTGGTCCGATTGCTCTAAAAATCGATATTTGAGAGTCATCGGGGTCACAAAACAAGAATCTATTCTCAAAATATTGATAAAGTGTCCGCCATGTTGAACTTTTTAGATACTGGTTCGATTGCTCTCAAAATCGATATTTGAGAGTCCTCGGGGTCACAAAACAAGAATCTATTCTCAAAATTTTGATAAAGTGTCCGCCATGTTGAAAGTATCTAAAAAGTTCAAAATGGCGGACACTTACAAAATTTTGAGAATAGATTCTTGTTTTGTGACCCCGAGGACTCTCAAATATCGATTTTGAGAGCAATCGAACCAGTATCTAAAAAGTTCAAAATGGCGGACACTTTATCAAAATACTAACGAACATTAATTCATTTATACAGGGTGTTGTTTTGGTCGGCGACAAGCGACCCAGGAGCGGTAGTACAAAATATATATTCCCCAAAAATGGACTTAATTCCATTAAATACTGTAAATATGTTGAGAAATACCTTATTCAATTTGAAATAAAATTACCGCAAAGTATGGTTACTAGGCACGTGCACAGTCTAGAGCTAGGCGCAAGCCGCCATCGGCCCACCCCTTTACTCCCTCGTACTCCCGTTGAGTATTATGTCTACACTTTAGCTTATTACATGATTTTCAAAAATTTTTTTTTTTTATTTTTATTATTAAAAAAAAAAAAGTATTTTTTTTATATTTTTTTTAGCACCAGTATCATTTGTATTATCGACCCTGATTCGCTCGTCGCTGACCAAAACAACGACCTGTATACATATACATATAGTTATGTAATAAATCTAAAATGTTAAAAATAGTAATTGCTGAGTTTATTACCGGCATTTCTCAGCAAATGCAACTTTCCAAACCGGTATTGATGATTTTGATTTGATTTACTACCATGACTTTTTATTTCAATAGAAAAAACCAAAAAGTAAAAGACACGTAAAAAATATATGGAATAGTCTATTTACAAGCTTTCATTTGATACCCATATTGTTATAATAACGAAACTTTTATTTTTAATACCCCCCCCCCCCTATTTTTTTATTCTTAGGCGCCATATAAAAATAATATACCCTATGACACTCCCCCAGTCAAGACGAATCTAACGACACCTCATATGCTTAAATCCATCAAGCCGTTTAGGCTGCAGAGCGGCACAAAGAAATAGACATACATACATACACTCGAAAAACATAACCCTCCTTCCGGGTCAGTCGGGTAATTAGGTACCAAAAATAGTATTCGCCATACTGTGCTCGTGCGGCGGGTGGGGCGGCGCGCGTGCAATGTCACCACACAGCATAGTACCTAGTTAACTACATTGTACGCGTGTGAAGCCGAGGCGGGTCGCTAGTAAGTTATAAGAATAATCTGTGGCAAAAATTTCAAGATTCTGGACCTTACGATCTAGCTGTGTGTGGATCAGTCATTACGCCATTTTCTCTTTGTATATACCTATATGGATTTAAGTAAGTAAAGGTAAAGTAGTTGTTAAGATTGATATAAAAATAACACAGTTAATCAATATTCTCAATAAAGAAAAATATCAAGAATGATCCGGTACTGCTTACCTAATTAGCACGAATCACGCGAACACTGTGGCTCCAACCTTTTCTATTGCCAATATTGCCATCTCTTTTACCACGGCTACTCGCAAACTGCGGGGCGGCGAGTGAATAGCTAATACATTGCGCTGTTTCTATAACATGCTTACTAATCTTACAGGCGCGAACTCGCACTGTATAAATAATTATTCCATTGCGCCGTAAATCATAGTTGTCTGTCTCAAAGCAATGTGTAATATAACTGTGAGACGCATCTGTGTAGGCAGAATGTGTCGATGTGTGAGCTCTATGAGAAATTACCACGCTCGAGGACTAGGCTCCATATTATAAATCTATCGTGAAAGCCCTTTTCCCCAACATTGGCAAATAGATAGGAGTTTATGGGTCGTGGGTAAATGAAATTGGAAGGGAAAAGATGCACTACATCATTGAACAGGGTATAATGGCTTGTTATGTGTCCAAAAATATATCCTACGAAGATCATCCGAGGTCACGTCCCTCAGCAATGAGGCATATGATGCAAGGAGGATGTTATTGGTGTAGGACTCCACCATAACATTAATTAATTAAAAATGCGAAAAATATATAAAACGATTATTTAATAATCATCAAAATATTGCCGTTTATAATACAAAACTTATACTAAAAATTAAGAATAATACACATGTACCACATTTTGCTTATATCTATTGATCAGGCGTTCCAAGCCTGTTTATGCTTAGTTGACAGCTTTATATTATGTGTATCAAGTAAGGTCATATTTTACATAAATGTTTATACCAAAACTCTCATACACACTGGTAGAAATAATGTAATGAAGCCTACGGTTGGTATCAAGAATATCAAGGGCGTAGGTACTAATCAAATGTGACAGAACATTTAAAAATAACTAGCATTTTACAACTGCAAGAGTTTATTTTTGAGATCGGTTCTAGGGAACTGTGGCGAAGGCCTACAAAAAGCCATATAAATCTTATAAACTGATATCAAGTATATGAGTGTAAAGCCCTGATCAAACCGATGCGTCCAGCTTGTGTAATATCTGGACACGTCGATATGAACACGTTGCTACAAATTCGTACACAACAGCTGATCGCCACCTTGCACGCCAACGCGGACGCAAGCTGGACGCGTTGGTTTGATCAGGGATTTACAGTACCCTGAGTGTAACGTTTACAAAGAAAACGTAACTATCGCGTTTGCGTATTTATATGAAAACTTGTACTAAAAACTCAAATGCGATAGTTACGTTAATTCTTTGCACACTTTACACTCGGGGTACAGAATATAACTACTACTCCACTTCTATCAATGGTGTATCTACTGTAGTAGTACTGAAAGTTAAAGGTGACAGTGTAACGGCGTCTGGCATGTTCATCAGGTACTTCGTAGTCCAGTACGCTCCAAAAGCCAGTAGCCCAGTTATAAGTATGCTAGAAAAGAAATCACAAATACAGTACCTAATTAGTTAGAAAGTACGATGATGGCTCAGTCAGTAGAGACGTTGAATTCCGTGACCGTGGTCACAGAAGAAATAATAGTACAAACCATACAATAATAGTACAAGCCATACAATAATAGTATATACATACATAGTTCGAATCGTATCAGGGTACTTTGGCTTACCCGCCTGGCTGCCTACCACCATCAATATGAATATCTGTCGCCAAGCACCGATATCTCCTCTTAAGAGCACGTTCCATTCTAGGCTTTGTTTTCTTACCATCTTGTGAGATTGTGATCAAATATAGGCCGATAAAATAAATATGTGGTAGTGACGTCGGATACCGAGATGAAGGTCCCGGGTTCGAATCCTACAATGAGCTTGAGCTTTCGGTGAAGGAAAACATCGTGAGGAAACCATAGCACGGTGGTAGGGTACTTTGTAGTAGGTACCCGCCTAGCTGGCTACCACCCTCAAGTTGAAAATCTGTCGCCAAGCACCTTTCGGTGTGTTCCGATAGCTGCACTTGAGAGCCAGTTCCTTCTAGGCTTTGTGTGCTTACCACCTTCGGTCGCATCATCACTTACCATGGTGAGATTGCGGTCAAACACAGGCCTATAAACATAAAAAAAAATATATTTAAAAATACTTATAATATGTATGAACACTAAGACCGTACCATCCTAACTATTATAAATGCGAAAATGAGTTTGTTTGTTTGTTTGTTACGCGTTCACGCCTCAACTACTCAACGGATCATCATGAAATTTGGCATGCAGATAGCCTATGATATGGAGAAGCACATAGGCTACTTTTTATCTCGGGAACGCGGGTGAAACCGCGGGGGACAGCTAGTTTTAATATAAAAACCGATTTATATAAATATACCTATAAATCGTCTACTGCTGCGCAAGTTAAACCAGGTGTTATGTCAAGTCTCATATTTAGAGGCACATATTGTATATTATGTAATAAAGTCATATTCAAGCTTTAATATTACTGAAATGATACAATTTATTACTTTAATACAAAAGCATATATAACAATAATACAACTACCCAAAAAACGACACAAAATAAAGTATTTTTTAATTAGTTGTACTCACAATCCGAAAGGCATGTTTCAGTAACGCAGCTCACCCTAGGTCTAAAACAGATGACCTTATACACATGACACTTTGTTCCATTATAACACTGCTATAGAAACAATGGTACTTTATATAGATACAGATTGCTAAAGTTGATACTACATCTAATGACATAATATTTTAATAGCGTGTGCTATATACTGTCACTCATAAATTATAGGTATTCCTTCTATTCATCAAAATTATTTACATCAAAGCACTCTGGATATTATTTTATCGAAAATTTTATAGGAAACGACATCACAGGGCTCATAAATGGACTATTTATTATGCAATTTATAGCTGCAATTAACGTTTTAGTGTTGATGGTATACCCGCCAAGTCTGTTTTGCAGCCATATAGTGCAATACTTTGCAATGCTTCGCACATCCATTGAATTGCCTTATCGGAATATACTTGCAAAATTATATCTGCCTAAAAAGTATTGCCACAAAAATATTATAGCCTGCAGGATGTGCAGCTTGTTGCATTTGCTCGAATTAAATTATAGTAACGCTTGAAGTGTGCACTACGATTTTCACCCCAGCCTATTGTTGAGTAAACACGAATTGTGTAGTAAAGAATAGTGTTCGGTCAGTTTATAAATATAAGCCAACGTGTAATGATTATTGTAGGTCCATAGGTACATAAGGTATTTACAGTTGGACATGTTAATACCTACTTACATATAAACATAGATGTGTGTCTTTTACAGATGGCTGCAATAATTCACTCAGTGCAATGAGTTATGGATTGAGCCTTGAGCTATAGTTGAACAACAAGATTCAAAACGAAGAAATGTCTATGAATGGGTAGAAGATCGAGCGACTAATACAGCTCGTTTATAGAGTCAGATGTAATAGATTGGCTATATGTATAGCTCGATTTCGTGCTTCGGAAGGCACGTAATGCCGTTGGTCTCGGTTATCACTTAATTGTGATAGTCGCTAAGCTAGCTGGATACCTCCTAGGTGACTTAAAAAATTCCAACAGTAGGTTGACCACTAGCCTACCTCCACCGATCCGCAGTGGGCATGCGTGGTGGAGTATTGCCCATTCCCTTTCACCCTCATTTGTGAAAGGAGGCCTGTGCTCAGCAGTGGGACATTATAGACTGATGATGATGATGATAGCTCGAAGAGTGGATAACTGATGTGGAAGAAAAGTTCTCTGGTGACGACCAGTGCGATCACGTACCAGAAAGTGCCGAACGGGACCACTATAAGGTATCGACACACTTGTCACATTTGCTGAGTGCTGCTGAATGCAAACGGCCCAAACCCAAACCATTAGTTGTGGAAATCAATGTGTGAGGTTTTATGTAGGAACAGTGGACATCTTCGGATTTAATATGATATTAATACGAGTTGGACTCTGATAAGGTGTCCCACGAAAAGAGCATGAATGAATGAGAACCTCTATCAAACAAGAAAATGCTCTCAAGACATGTGCAGTGTTGCTACCTGGCCTAGCTACCACGACAAAATATCTACGAACGTGTATTTTTCAACTTAAATACAACCTGTTTTTCTTAAATCTTGGATCCTCCACACGAGTGCAATGTGATCTGTTTCTTGTGCCCTTGAATCCCTCACTTAGCTCACTTAGCAGGATTCTAACTCAGAATCTCTCACTAATCTCGTGTTTCAACTCTGCATAGGAATTCTTCGCTTAATTAGGATACAAATTCAGTACGCGCAATAAAATGAATGAAATTGTTGATGTTCAAATAACTATTATTTGTTGTTTGTACAAATATTTTTAGTATATGAGATAAAATATAAAATTCAATTGTGTTGTGCTGATTGTATGATATAGAGTACTTAAATATTATACTAAAACTAGCTGTTCCCCGCGGTTTCACCGGTGTTCCCAGGATTACTCGACCTATTCTCATACCTACCAAAAATAATTAGGTAGGTACATAAAAAAAAAACGGTCGAGCCGTTTCGGAGGAGTGCGACCACAAACACTCTGACACAAGATTTTTATATATTAGATTGGATATTAGAAAGTATAATGATTTGAAAACAGCTAAAATATCATTTTATTGCATTTTCCACCACGTGGCATCTTTGTAATTTTGTACTTCATTGATAGTGACAGGTGTACTTTTAATCAGAGATTAACGCTCTAAAAACTGGAAGAAGGTAAGTACTATTTCAATATCAATAAGACGAATTCGGCGGTCATGACTATCGCAGCCAGTAGCGTCAAAATTCCTATTCCGAAGTACATTTTATCATAGGAATTGAGAACAGGAGCTGATATTGGAGCTGGGAGGGCAGCTACTCGTCTGCGTTTACTCATAGCTTTGAATTCGCCAACAATCTGGAAAAAAATCTTCCATTCACATTTTTCTTTGTTCTTATTATTTAAATATACATGTTACCGGAAATGTATGGAATGGTGGTTCCATACATCTCCGGTAAGTTAGGAATTCTATGCAATTCCTAGGAAATTTATAAAACGACGAGCCAGTTTAGGGAATGTGTTTTTTTATTTTTCAATTGTCAAAAACACATATATCCTGGGAAACGTATACATTTCCTAGGTGTTATATACCATTCCTGAATAGTGCTAGGAAATTTGTAAAATTAACGTTTTTGAAATTACAACGTATGAAAACCTTTATTTTAACATCAAAACATTATAAATAAAACTATAGCTACTAAATAACTTAATCTAAATAATAATAAACTAATAACTAAAACTAAAAACTAAGAAAGGTAAATAAAACAAAATATGTATTATTCTTTTGATTGTGCAAAAATATGGATTTAGCGATCTTCAGCCGCTGCCACGGCACCGCTCGCGCGCGTTATTGTCAACGTTCAAACCTAACCTAACCAAACTGGTCTGTGTGGGTTGCGGACTTATGGTTTAGATGGTTATGAAATTATCACTGAAATTATATTATGATTATTAGAGGAAGGAAGTTGATCGGCGACAGAATAGTTGGATATCATCCATGCTATGTTTTTTTTTTTAAATGAGTGAATATTTGATTAAATAGATAGAAATAATGAATTTTCCGTCGGGGTTTTCCCGAGAGGGTACAGCGTGGAACTTCAAGAAGGGTGTAAAGAGCTTTTTGCAGGATCGGCAATGCGTACTTAATGTCTCTGGTGATGCAAGTCTTACGGTAGCTGCTTACCATCAGGCGGGTCATATGCTGTTTGCAAAATGGAAGATGTACATATTGTACAAATTACTAAGCGTATCAAATTAAAAGGAATGAAGGAATTTTGTAAAAAGGTTGAACTTTAAAATAAATGTTCTACATCAACTAACCAGCACTACTGCAGTTAAAGTCAAAAGAATAATTCCAGATATAACAAAATAGCCATGTACAAATTGGCTTAGATTTTCGTTAACAGTTGTTGATATCACAAGTCCTATTGGTATCACTATTTGGCTCCATATCGAGCCGCCGACTAGGGTCTGTTCATCTCTGTACTTAGGTCTTGTATCCACACCAGCGGCAATCCACAAACCTCCCGCTACGATCACTAATCCTAAGCTGCACAACTTGAGACCTATATCAATGTATTTTACTACCATTTGATCAGGAGAATTCTACATATTTAAGGTTTAATAGTTTTGGAAAATGTATACCTATCTAAATAGGTAAAACTTTTGGATACGTTGAGCACCGAAATATGTTGTCTAACATATTGACAAGACGGTTTTGAAATGTAGAAAGACATCAAAGAGTACCTACATACCCACATTATAATCTGAAAAGACCATAGACTAAGGCGCCGATCCCACAGAGAGAGTTCTAGAGTTCCGAGTTCTGCATTCCGTGTTGACTATTTTGCACACAGCAAGCAGTCTAGAGTTCTAGAATAATGTTCTGCAATATTCGCTACTAATCGCACATCATAGACTTTTTTTACTTTCAAAGGCCCCACATAGCTTACAGTCAACGCGGAATGCAGAACTCGGAACGCAGAACTCTAGAACTCTTCTCTGCGGTATCGGCGCCTTAGGATTTCGCTACGCTTGAAAAGACATATTCCAGTGATCTGTTAAAAAAAAAGTATAGACTGACCTATTTGGTAGCTCATGTTTTGAGGAGTTAACGGAGAAACTGCTTATTATCAACGCACAGATCAAAACGTAGGGTCTCGAAACTGAGGATCTACTACGAAAAACGATACACGATAGTTCGATCATCGTTGTCAATAGAATTGCAGCAAAACTGACGAGCCGTACATTTTATGCTAATCTATTGGCTGATTGGTTGACAACGATGATAGGACTATCGTGTATCGTTTTTGATAGTAGACCCTCTGACCCCCCTTATTCATAATCGTTTTATAACTAAATCAGCAGTGTCGTCCGTCTCACTCTTTCGATCAACATACGTCACGTGTCAGATAAAGAGTTCGGAATTTTAAATAATCAACGTTTCATAACTCTATTCTGAATAAGGGGTTATTATTCTGCACACAAGTTCCATGAAAAACGTTGGCTACGAGGAAAGGGTTTTTTTCAAATTCAACCCCCAAGGTGTGTAGGTAATTGCATTGAAGTGCAGTTTTTTTTATAAAATTTTATAATTTCTATTGATTAATAAAACACATAGTTAAAAATATAGTCGAATTTCGACTCATGGGCGAACTCTAGTTATTATAAATATGTATTCTTGGACTTTAGTAGGTACTTATACAATCGTTTATTCTGTCCGTCTAAATTATTACGGTCATTACTTTAGTTAAATATGGGATAATCACTTTAACAATGAACTAAAATGATAGTACCAACTAAATTTCAAAGCAGCGTTACATTATTTTACAAAATGTTGAAACAATTCATTATATTTACTACAATTTGTTTTATCTACGTGCTCTCTAACACTCCCAAGAACTTTGTGAGTACTAAATTTCTCAGATTGGGATTTATTATAAGATCATTATAAATAATCTGGTAGAGCCAAAATCTCCCAACTACATCCACAATCCCCCAGCTATAAGGTTCGAGTCTTGGTCTCTTTTTACATCTGAATGTTTAGTCTTGGTCTCTGTCTTGATCGTCGTCTTGAGTCTTACTAGAGACTCACCATTATTACTGCCACTTTCATGAAAATGTTTTATGTTATTTTCAGGGTCCTTTTATTCTGATAGTGACAGAGTCTAAGCAATGCAAGGGGCCCAAGCGCAAGGACTGCTGCAATATGACAACAATTACAAAAGGCAACGCGAAAGTAAATTTCGATATGGTTATTAAAGAAGATACTTCACCGTCGAAAGTAAGATTACCTTCATCAGTCAATTAGCGATAAAGTTATTGTCTCCGTTAATAATCGACACATACCTAATATTTTTTAAATAAACCTGTATGTCCACGCGCGGTATTCGGGGACTTGTAACTATGTTGCAATCATATTCAGATTGAAACAACCTCTTAATCGGTAGAAATATTACAAAATCGTAAATGGTTTAATTTCCAATGAATCACTTTTTGCATTTGCAGTTACCAGAATGTAAAAAAAGTTATGAGAAGACCTCTGTATTGAACCAGTTTCAATTCGAAAATGATTGAAACTTATTGCAACAAAGTTTAAATACTATCAATATATTCCTTTTCAGGGTAAAATCATCGCTATGTTAAACGACAAGGAGGTTGTAAAAATGCAAATAAAGAAACCGTGCGACCATGTGATTTTGAAGCCAATAATCTATTCCACAATGAATGTTACAAAAGATTGTGTAATATCAAAGGTAAAGCCATTTACGCACTTCCAAACCCTGTGTGTTGATACAACTGTTCCCATTTGCGTACCAGAGTGTTCAGCGCCGGGCCTTGATCTGGGTCTACCCAGATCTTGCTCTAGCAAGATCGCCCTTCGGTCGACATGACGATTTGGCTGACTGCAAGCAAAGCAACCCCGCCACCTGACACGCTGCCTCTATCCCGCATCCCCAAACCCCACAAAATGCGCAATTAGATTAAATTTGTCTGAAACTGTTTTTCGCATTTGGCATTTTGGCGCCTCCTGGCAGCTGTTGCCTAGAGCGACCGCTCCACTCGCTCTACTCCAGGGAATTCATTAATTTATTTAATTTAGGAATCTAAAAAATACAAATTTAAATTTAAAAATTAAAACTTACTACAAAGTATCCCTTAACTCAGTGTGCCTATTGGCAAAGGCCTCCTCTAACTCTTTCCATTGCCGTCTGTCACTTGTGACTCTCCTCCAGTACGGACCAGCTGTTATTTTTAGTTCGTCTTCCCACCTCTTATGTTGCCGTCCTCGACTTCTTTTTGCCTCTCTGGGGTACCAGTTTGTGTCACGTTTGCTCCATTTATCTTGAGTATCTCGCTTTATGTGCCCTGACCATCTCCACTTTAAATTATTTTATATTAACTTCAAATATCAAGAGGATTCTTCAAGAGCTGCAGGGTTGGTAACTTGCGAGTGATATCCCTGGTATTCAAGCCTCGAGTTTACGGAAACCATTTGCCATCAGGAAGGCGATGCATGTTTACAAAAAGTAATACCCCCAAGGGAACTCTTATAAATCTTGATTTGTATGTGGATAGTAAAGGTTTCGTTCATTCACAGGGCCATTATCGTTACAGCATCGATGTAGATAGTATTGCCCAAAATTTCTACGGTGGCATGCTTATGTACGGAAATTGGACCTTCAAGATGCTTATGTATAGTGACAACTGTAATTTTGCATGTGTTGTAATGCAGGCAACAGTAACACAGCAGAATAATACCAACGGATCTACCTAACGAATAAAGTTAAGCGTTTTTATTTACATATTGTACACACGGCTAACGGCTACAGATCAAGCTATACATTTCCAGTATAAGCTGACCTCCCATTATACAGAAATCCTATGCAATGCGAGATCAGCTTATACTGGAAATGTATGGCTTGATCTGTAGCCGTGTGTACCTAAAACTTCTTCAATTGAAGTTACGAAATTAATAAGAAATGAGAATACGTAAGACAATAAAATCCGAAGAAAAACATGTTTTATTTGTTTCATTTTGAGTGTGTGAGGGTGTGTATGTGTGTAATGTCTTTAGCCTACCTGACGCTACGGCAGTTATCTTGGCATAACCGTTCCAAACAACACACAGCCTAATTCCTTGAGTAGGTACCCTACCTAGAGGTGCACTGATAAAGTTATTCCCAAATTCAACCTCTTAGGGAGTTATATAGGCCCGACATAGGGGATTGCGGGTCAAACCCTATGCTGGAAAGCTTTATAGTCTTTCATTTTGCAACGCACCATAAACCTTACTTGACGCTACAGCCAGGACTCCTCTACAGAGGGTCTACGAAAACCATACACGATAATCTGATCATCGTTGTCAAATATCAACCAATAGAATTGCAGCAAAACTGAAGAAACATAAACTCTGTGCAATTCTTTTGGCTCATTGAATGAACTTGATGTAGTAGAAAATTCTAAATCTATGAACATTGATGATGATAGGACTATCGTGTATCGCGTCTCGTAGTATGGACTCGTTTCCTCAGCATGTAGCTCTTTATTTATATTTTTTATTTTTATTCTACAGTAGCAAACAAGGAGGCTGCATGCCCGCCTGATGGTAAGTGGTTACCGTAGCCTATATGGACGCTGACAACATCAGTCTTATCATGCTCTAAACCTCTGACGACAATGATGGCCCTCGCCTGAAATAGATTATTGTGCAACAAGAGAGGATGTTTGTAATTTTGCAAGTTGCGTTCGAATTCCGAACAAGCGAAGGATTATATCAAGGAGGCCGAGGATATTGCATTCAGCAATAAACTATTGAGTATCGTATCGAGCTCAGCAAGTGATTCTCAGTTAGAATCATCAGCATAGTAAGGGATTCAAAGTCACATGAAATAAATGACTTTGATTTCGTGTGATACATATAAATCGAGAAAATAATAGATATAAGGAAAACAGTTGTAACTCAATCACGATATTTTTGGATAAATTGTCTTTAAAAACATAAATAAATCAAAAATGTATAGTTGACTTTTATAACAATACAGCATATAACGATATTGATTATGATGAAATAAAATGATAGAGTATGAGCTAGTGAGATGAAATAGTAGATTACATAAAAAGTGAGAAAATAGAATCCCACCAAAAACATTTGTATGTAAAATGTTGCCGCCAAGACATATGGCTCGTATTGTCAAAAAGTTATCAGATCTCATGTAGAGCCAAGCTTATAACTCTACATGCACTTACTCTACAACCCCTAACTTCACAAACTCTACACACCGTAGTCAAAATATGTGGCTTGGCCGTTTCGCTACCGTCACATGGGAGTAAGGTGAAAAATGTATTCACTGTTAATTACTTTTTTGTTATTCAATAGTTCTTGTAGTATTGAAACGGCCAAGCCACATATTTTGACTACGGTGTGTAGAGTTTGTGAAGTTAGGGGTTGTAGAGTAAGTGCATGTAGAGTTATAAGCTTGGCTCTACATGAGATCTGATAACTTTTTGACAATACGAGCCATATGTCTTGGCGGCAACATTTTACATACAAATGTTTTTGGTGGGATTTCACTTCTTTTTGTAAGTTGCTTATGTTTTTTTTTTTGTTTGAAATTTCCAAGTTTTATAATTTTTTTGTTGTTTGTGTACTAATACAAGCTTACATACCAAATTTCAGCTTTCTAGAACTTCAGGAAGTACCCTATGAGTTTTGATGATCATCAGTGAGTCAGTGACGAAATCGGGGTTTTTTAGATATCAATAAAATCTAAAGTATAAGAGCTATATTATTGAAACTTAATATGTTTAATAAGTTTACTATTGACATCATGTCCTGCGAATTTTGTTTATGTGGTATAATCCAAACCCAAGTTATGAGGGTTCAAAAAAACGACGAAGCGCTTCGAGAAAAGGTAGGTAGTGCCCTTTCGCTTCGCTTGGCTGTCTTGGCGGGGGGCACTTCCGTGCCCAAATCTACATGCACTTACTCTACAACCCCTAACTTCACAAACTCTACACACCGTAGTCAAAATATGTGGCTTGGCCGTTTCGCTACCGTCACATGGGAGTAAGGTGAAAAATGTATTCACTGTTCATTACTTTTTTGTTATTCAATAGTTCTTGTAGTATTGAAACGGCCAAGCCACATATTTTGACTACGGTGTGTAGAGTTTGTAAAGTTAGGGGTTGTAGAGTAAGTGCATGTAGAGTTATAAGCTTGGCTCTACATGAGATCTGATAACTTTTTGACAATACGAGCCATATGTCTTGGCGGCAACATTTTACATACAAATGTTTTTGGTGGGATTTCACTTCTTTTTGTAAGTTGCTTATGTTTTTTTTTTTTGTTTGAAATTTCCAAGTTTTATAATTTTTTTGTTGTTTGTGTACTAATACAAGCTTACATACCAAATTTCAGCTTTCTAGAACTTCAGGAAGTACCCTATGAGTTTTGATGATCATCAGTGAGTCAGTGACGAAATCGGGGTTTTTTAGATATCAATAAAATCTAAAGTATAAGAGCTATATTATTGAAACTTAATATGTTTAATAAGTTTACTATTGACATCATGTCCTGCGAATTTTGTTTATGTGGTATAATCCAAACCCAAGTTATGAGGGTTCAAAAAAACGACGAAGCGCTTCGAGAAAAGGTAGGTAGTGCCCTTTCGCTTCGCTTGGCTGTCTTGGCGGGGGGCACTTCCGTGCCCCCAGATTTCCTTCGACGAATTCAAGAGCCTTATATATTTTAATAAATAAAAAAAAACACAGAATACGTATATTATACAAATACACTCAACGGCATTGAATTTGGCCTAAACTCGAAATCTAGGTGTTATCAGCAAAGATTTTCTCTACTGCACTTATTAACAATTTACAAGCTTTTATTTACTTTCACCTGTCCCGTTGTCTGAAATGGAATTTTGCAAGTTAAATTTGACACACTTCCCAGTGTCCGATTGAGCTGAAATTTGGTATACATTAGTATATTGGATGACAATGCACGTACAGTCAACAAAAAAGTACAGCGACCATAAAAAGGTTGTGTAAAAAATGAACATTTTAAACAAAAACTTATTAAAATTTCGAGCTTGGGCCAAATTCAATGCCAGTGAATTTTGGTAAAAAATTATAATTGGGGATAAATCTCTAAATTTATTGTAACCCAAACAGAAATCGGTATCCCATATCCCATATTAATACTGAGTTAGTTCTATAGATAGGTTAAATACGCTTGTTTTAATCCAACAATTTATTACGGTCATGATTTAGATAAATATAGCGTAATCACTTTAATAATCAACTAAAATGGAACCAATTGCATTCAAAGTAGTGTTTATGTATCCCATAGCATTGTGTGACGTTATTCATAATGTTCAAAGAATTTGTTATATTCACTTCAATTTCTGTAGTCTACGTACTTTCTAACACCCCCAGTAATTATGTAAGTAATGAACCAGACATATACTTATATACTATACTACTAGATACTTATTACAAGGTTGGGATAAGTTCAAATCAATAAGTTTAGTATACTTTGTAACTTTTAGTATAAAAATGTTTTAAAGATCTGTACTAATTACAAGACTATCAAAATGTAGAGTCACGGAACTGTTTGGAGGAGGCTTTCAGCACAAAGGGCCGCCCTTACAATACTAACCTTATTATAAGTATAAAAACTAAAGTACCAAATAAGCAAGTATATAAGTTACTCAACACATGAAATATAGCTAAATAAATAAATAATTACAATCATTTAATAATATGGCTGACTGCAAGGTATGTTAGCTAGACATAACAATTTTTTAATTTTTTTCGAGGCTCTTGCTCTGGGGTATGTCAATTTTCAAACTCATCGTACCAACTTCATAGTCAAAGGTGATGCGAGACCTATAGTACTGACTTTTGAGTTAACCGAGACACGCAGTAAAATCGTAATTATATTATAAAAGGAACTAATGTACTATACTGATACATTAGTTCCTTTTATAGCCCATTAAGAAAAGATTTTTGGAAATAGCGTTCCTAAAAATAAGCGAGTAAAGGGGATCGGGTAAAACCGCAGGCGGAAAGCTAGTACTTTAATAAAACCACCAACATAAAAATGAGAGTGAGGAACAAGAATTCCAAACTGATTAAGTTTGGAATCTCTATGTGATACTTATCAGCATCACATTCCTCAAACAAGTGCTGGACATCGTAATATCCCACCAAAAAATTTTTATGTAAAATATTGCCGCCAAGACATATATTTTGACTACGGTGTGTAGAGTTTGTGAAGTTAGGGCTTGTAGAGTAAGTGCATGTAGAGTTATAAGCTTGGCTCTACATGAGATCTGATAACTTTTTGACAGTACGAGATATGTCATGGCGGCAACATTTTACATAAAAATGTTTTTGGTGGGATTTCACTTCTTTTTGTAAGTTGCGTATGTTTATTTTTTGTATGAAATTTCCAAGTTTTATAATTTTTTTGTTGTTTGTGTACTAATACAAGCTTACATACCAAATTTCAGCTTTCTAGGACTTCAGGAAGTACCCTATGAGTTTTGATGATCGTCAGTGAGTCAGTGACGAAATCGGGGCTTTTTAGATATCAATAAAATCTAAAGTATAAGAGCTATGTTATTGAAACTTAATATGTTTAATAAGTTTACTATAGACATCATGTCCTGAGAATTTTGTTTGTCTGGTATAATCCAAACCCAAGTTATGAGGGTTCAAAAAAACGACGAAGCGCTTCGAGAAAAGGTAGGTAGTGCCCTTTCGCTCCGCTTGGCTGTCTTGGCGGGGGGCACTTCCGTGCCCCCAGATAGGTAATTGAGCGTGTTATTTTATTTTCAGGGTCCTTTCAGTATGATAGTGACAGAGTCTAGACTGTGCAAGGGACCTAAGCGCAAGGACTGCTGTGATATAACAACATCTGTAAAAGGCGAATCAAGGGTAAAATTCGATATTATTGTTAAAGAAAATGCTTCACCATCGAAAGTAAGATTTCCTTATCAGTAAACATAATTTACTTACCTCTTATTCATAATCGCTTTTTAACTAAATCAGTGTAATAGTGTGCCCCGTCTCACTCTTTCGATCACCAAATGTCATCTAACAGATAATGACTACGGTATTTTTTTTTACTGTTTATAGGTCTGTGTTTGACCGCAATCTCACGATGGTAAGTGATGATGCGGCCGAAAGTGGTAAGCACACAAAGCCTAGAAGGAACTGGCTCTCAAGTGCAGCTATCGGAACACACCGAAAAGTGCTTGGCGACAGATTTTCAACTTGAGGGTGGTAGCCAGCCAGGCGGGTACTACAAAGTACCTTACCACCGAGCTATGGTTTCCTCACGATGTTTTCCTTCACCGAAAGCTCAAGCTCAAGAATTTTAGCTAATCAACGTCTGAAAACTTTATTATGAATAAGGAGGTTAGGATACAAGTCTATGTATCTATATGTTACAGACAATCAATTGATTACGTGCCTTATAATGCAATAGATTAAAATAGCAAATCTCTCATTTTGTGTGGTTTATATTTCTTCACAGGGCAAATTCACTGCTATGTCAAACGGCAAGGAGCTTTTTAAATTTCATATCAAGAAACCTTGCAACCATGTGTTTTTGAGGCCGGTGCTCCATCCAATCATGAATATCACAAAAGATTGTGTAATTTTAAAGGTACACACGGCAACACATCAAGCTATACATTACCAGTATAAGCTGATCTCGCATTTTATAGGATTTCTCTGCAATGAGAGGTCAGCTTATATTGGAAATGTATAGCTTGATCTGTAGCCGTGCGTAAGGCGTTTATTCTCTTTCAAATACGTTGAATGTTATAAACGCAGCCGCGTTTTTGTTTCTCCACTTTCCGTATTTTGCAAACATCGGCGAATAAATGAAGATTTAAGAACATTCAATCTTTGTTGTAGTCACGGTAGCTATATCTTTCACATGGGGGATGGAATATAATTTTATTGATATGATGTAAATGCATTAGGCATTTACATCATATCAATAAAATTATAT
The DNA here is from genome assembly GCA_951394255.1 of Polyploca ridens. Lineage (NCBI taxonomy): Eukaryota > Metazoa > Arthropoda > Insecta > Lepidoptera > Drepanidae > Polyploca > Polyploca ridens. Next base: position 11,083,638 of record OX596251.1, on the reverse strand, counting down.
TATTTGAATTATGTTTGAAGATTTTGGCATACTTTTCGCCCAACATTTTGTGTTTTTTTACAAATAGCGGCGGTGTGCGCTTTGTTGATGTATACAGGGTGTTGTTTTGGTCGGCGACAAGAGACCCAGGAGCGGTAGTACAAAATATATATTCCCCAAAAATGGACTTAATTCCATTAAATACTGTAAATATGTTGAGAAATACCTTATTCAATTTGAAATAAAATTACCGCAAAGTATGGTTACTAGGCACGTGCATAGACTAGAGCTAGGCGCAAGCCGCCATCGCCCCACCCCTTTACTCCCTCGTAATCCCGTTGAGTATTATGTCTACACTTTAGCTTAAATTTTTTTTATTTTTATTATAAAAAAAAAGTATTTTTTTATATTTTTTTTAGCACCAGTATCATTTGTATTATCGACCCTGAGTCACTCGTCGCTGACCAAAACAACGACCTGTATAGGCATCATAATTGTGCGCCGCAGTTTGAAAGACAAATCAAAATGGCGCCTGATGAGTAATAAATAACAAACAAAAGTTCTGAACAAAAGTCTTCGAACCTTTTGTACACCTGTAATTAGGATGCACTGCTATAAATTATATTTTATTAGTTAATAGTATAATTAGTAGATGAAGATGCACCCCCCTGAAAATAATCCTATCGGCGGTGTCCTAGTCTTACTCAGTCGTACCGGGTCAACCCCTGCATTCCCATGAATCTTGCGACATGTTATACATAACTTAATTTGACTTATATTCTTTAGTCAACCGATCCTAGGTCCATCCATAGCTGTAGTGATGATACTTTCCATGTTAACACTCTAGAAAAGCGGATCACGGGTACCGTAAGGCAGAACGTAGGAATTCTTGAAGTTGAAAGGTATTATCAGCCAGCGCCGGCCCTGGGGCTAGAGCGAGATGAGCGGTCACTATAGGCCGCCTAGACCAGCAGGCGCCAAAATACCAACAGCGAACCAATTTCAAACGAAAAATCTAATTTTGATTGGGTCTTTTGATCGGCGCGGGGATGGCGGCGGGCACACTTGCGTTGTACAAGCAGCCAAATCGACATGAAGACCAAAGGGCTTTCTCTCTAGTATACAGGTCGTTGTTTTGGTCAGCGACGAGCGACTCAGGGTCGATAATACACATGATACTGGTGCTAAAAAATATATAAAAAAAATACTTTATTTTTTTTTAATAAAAAAATAAAAAAATAAAAATTTTGAAAATCATTTAATAAGCTAAAGTGTAGACATAATACTCAACGGGAGAACGAGGGAGTAAAGGGGTGGGGCGATGGCGGCTTGTGCCTAGCTCTAGTCTATGCATGTGCCTAGTAACCATACTTTGCAGTAATTTTATTTGAAATTGAATAAGGTATTTCTCAACATATTTACAGTATTTAATGGAATTAAGTCCATTTTTGGGGAATATATATTTTGTACTACCGCTCCTGGGTCGCTTGTCGCCGACCAAAACAACACCCTGTATAATAATCATCTATGGGGCTTTCGGTCTACCCTGATCAAGGACTAAGGCCGGCGCTGGGCATTATTTTTCCATACATGTAAATGTAAATAATATTGACTGCAGATGCAGTATGATGATGGATTTAGTTTTGATTTTTCTAATAGGCCCTTTGAAAGAAGGTTTATTAATCAATAGAATAATTTAATATTTTTTATTTAATTTTTAATTTACAGGGGCATTATTACTTCAACATTGACGTAGATAGCGTTGCTCAGGCTTTATACGGTGGCATGTTCATGTATGGAAATTGGACATTCAAGTCGCTTTTGTATAGTGACGACTGTAATTTTGCTTGTGTTGTAATGCAAACATCTATTATACAGAAAAATAATACTAACTGACCTGCTGTCGTTTTATTTGTTAGTTTTCTATCTATTTATTACACACACATTTAAAATAACATTGGCCCTGATTCTGTTGTTCACAACTAAACTAATTTTAATGTCACTATGTCTCTTTCTAACAAAGAACATAAGAAAAGGATGTAAGAAATTTTGTCCTGTCAAATTAGTGCAATGCTTGTTTTCAGTATAAATTTAGTCGCCATCTATCGCGGTTACGCCTAAATACACGCAAAATAAGACGGCAGAGATAATTTGACAACACAAAATATGTTCTATCCTTTTTCAATAATGTTCGTAAGAAAGAGATGAGATGTGACTAAAATTAGTTTAGTGCGTTTTACAACAGAATCGGCACCAATGTCAAACTTCTTTTTCTGGTAGTTTATTTATTATTCTTGATATTACACACGGCTATCTGCCCAAACCATATTCGGCCCAAACACAGCAGAGCTTGTACTATGAATACAAAACAACTGATAAGGCGCCGACCCCACAGAGAGATTTCTAGAGTTCTGAGTTCAGACTTCTGCGTTCCGTGTTCCGTGTTCACTGTAATCTATGCGGCGCGGCGGCGCCTTTGATCATTGCACACAGAGAACGCGGCGTGATGCGGAGTTCAAGTTAACGCGAGTTCTGTCGGAGTTCCATTCTCTAAAACTGGCAGGTGAAGTGACACGTCTGAGCTATCACTGTCTAATTTACTGAGTGACACAAGGCAGAACCTGCGGGCAGAACGGACAATGGGCATTCTGGCCCATGAGCGGGCCACTAATGAAACTAAATTAAGGCCACTGAGACGAGATCAAGAATGTAAATAAACTTTTGCTTGCTGTATGTATTTGTCACCGTATTTTTGTGAAAACCATTATCTTATAATCTACCTAGCGAGATTATAAACTCCCCGATAAATTGTGAACTGTATCATACTGCTTACAATATATATAACGTATTAATTTCCGATATCCTAGTGCATTACTGTTAAAAATGTGCAATACATTGTTTCTATATAAACATTATATCAGAATTTGTTTTAAGAAGCTCACTTTCCTGGTTCTTATTAAAATAACATGCAAGGACATGCATTTCTCATTAAAATTATGTTCACATGATCACATCATAATCTTTTTATGATTTTCAGTTGAAATACAAAATATCGAATGCCAAGTATATCCTACACGTCACTTATTATGCATGTTTAAAGTTTATTTTCATTTTCCTGCACCATATATCACTTGCCTGTCTTCAAAAAAAAAACAAAACTGCCATAATGTATTTTTACCAATAATTTGTCTGACCCACAACACTTGAAATGAAATGAAATGAAAAATATTTATTCTTGCGCGCCATTCGACGCAAATAAAACTAACTAGACACAGATAAGTATTAATATTTATACTATTTATAGTTTATAATCACAATCTACTCTATAACACTTCAGCTAATTTATGTCAAAACCTTGACCTCTGGCCACTGTTCATACTAAATTTAGTTAAATAAAACTAAAAACGTTCCATTTTATTCCTTCATAATAAGAACTAGCCAAATATAAAATAAATTACTTTATTGACTTGATCATACACGCAAATTGTGTAAGGAGAGCGAGACTCGAACCCACGACCTTTGATCACCTTTGATGCAGCAGTCAGTAACCTTCACGCCAACCAGCCCATCAATAGTTTATAATATAACTACAACTAAATCACACGAAATGATTAAAAAAGCATTAATTTTCAAAAATATAATGAGTTTGTACCTAAATATTTCAGGAATTGTTAATCTCGTATCCGAGGAAGTCTGGGTAATGCAGTCTTCTTTGACTTCATCGCAGTCGCAAAAAGTTATAGAATAAATTCTTATTTATTTTATATATTAGTATGCCATCAAAGTCTTGGTAGGTCTGTCGGTAGCAACATACCGTGCAAAATGTGATACGATTTCATTTTACAATGAACGACATATTATAAGTAATAAGTACTAATTTTATTTTGTTTGTTTTGTCTAACGTTCATAAGTGCCTTATCAGGGCCTAAATCGAATAAATACTTTTTGAATTTCGATTTGAATTTAAGAGCTAACAAATTCTGCACATTATAACTCCACCAATCATATGCACTGACTGTCCCATATATTTTAGGAGCCTCGGTGTAGATGAAATCTCGTTTTTACAATGAATACCTATGAATGAGTTGTATAAGAGTCGACCTAAATGGGAATGCCTACTTTTATCCAGACTTCCCCTATACTTTATAATGTTTGGACACATACTTTCTATACAACTAAATGCGTGCTAAACCGACGACTAACATCATGTTCAAAATATATTTTACAGCAATTATATTTTTCATTTATTTTCAAGTGTGTATAAAAGCGACTAAGAATCAAGTAAGTTTAAGATTAATAATACATTAATTAATAACTATTATAATACCTAAATTGTTTATCAAACTTTTTTTGTTAATTTTTTCCAGTACACATTTTTTATACTCCTTCTCTGTCAAGTAATCACATTTATTTGTATGTACTTTGTTATTCAAAATAATTCAAATTAACCAATATTTGCTCGGAGGCTATCATTTTTTTTTTAAACTTTCAGAGTTCAATGGCTCCACCAAATATGTCAATATCAAAATTTGAATCGTGCCGAGGACCCAAGCGCAAGGACTGTTGTGATTGTGAAGTCAGCTTATATGGCGACTCAGATTTGAGATTCAACTTAAATGTCAAGGAGGACATTGAAGCACAAGTAATAGTTCTAATTTTACCAGAATCTAATGGTACGGTACGTCTATGCTAAGCGAACAGAACACGAGCCGAGCCATTAGGGCATCGAGAACCGGCCATATTTTGAAAACCGGTTTTTTCGGTTCTGGTTCTAATCCAGAACCGGGTACCCGGTTCTTTCGGTTCTTTCGGTTCCATTAATTATTCGATATAAACTTTTGCTCTTTTTATTAATTTATCATCAAAAACATTATAGGTAGTATAATAATAACAATAAAATTGTTTTCTATGATCGAATATGACGTATTATGACAATCAAACAGTGAATTCGGAATCACAGCTTTTGATTAAAATAACATAAATGTAATCAAGTCTTTTAACAATCCAGTGCTTTTATTTATATTCGTTTTTTTAAATAAAAATTTACCTAACATAACAAATTACTTATAGATACCGATACGTTCAATTTAGGCGTCGGCTTACACTAAGGGTCTGCTATGATGCCATCTCTTTCTGGTGGTAATGGATGCTTTGTCGTTGAAAGAGTAGGATGGTCAAATGGATACAAAAGCTGGAGAGAGCTTGAAAATTAACTGAACTAAAACTGAACATATGTTCTGTGATTTTGGCGGTATTTCTACTTTCACGTCTATTTTACTTGATGGAGTTTCTGTACCAGTCTTCTACGACTTCTGGTACCTCAGTTCATAAATGCAGAATGATGTAGTTTGGATGAAATGGCGACAGGTCACAAAATAAACATGTGATCCAAGGATCCCTGAAGCTAAAGGGGAAAATATAAAGTCCGTGATGACAGGTCTTAGTCTTAATATATGGTTCAGAATGTTGGGCATTAGGTAAAAAAAATGGATGAAAGATATGCAGCTGAGATGATTATGTTGAGAAGGATGTATGGAGTGACAAGAATGGATATGATAAATAATGAGTACATAAGAGGAAGCTTGAAAGTATTGCTTGGAAGTAGCGGTATGGACTTGTTACGAGGAGGAATGAAAGCCACGTGAGTAATAGAGTTATGAATATGGAAGTGGTTGGATACACGGGGAAGTGGAAGACCGAAAAAAAGATGGATAGATCGTGAGAAAGATAATGTAAATAAGAAAGGAGTCAATGCTGTTATGACGGATAGAAAGGCAGAATGGAAAAAGCGATATTGCATCGATCACAAATAGCTGGGAACAGGATATGAAGATGATGAACAATTCATTACTTATAGGTATTATTAAATTTAAGGAACATAATAGGAATTTCAAAGATTGTATAAACATAATAATTCACATAATCAATTAATAATAGTTAATAATTATACACATAATCAATTAAAAATAGTTAAATAGCTGGAGTTTGGTGTCGCTACACACCAACATGCTCTTCACAAGCTGCTGTTTTGCTTTATTAATATTATTTAATCGCCACAAGTAGCTTCATGCTGCGACACTAACCACCTATAGTGTGTTTTGATTGTTCTACGAAATTTACTGATCCATCCTAAACGACTTTTTAAAATTAATCGAAAGAACCGAAAGAACCGAAAGACCCGAAAGACCCGAAAGAACCTGTTCTTTATATTTAAGAACCGGTTTTTATTGCAACCCTCAGAACCGGGAATTCCCGGTTCTTTCGGAACCGAGAATTCCCGGTTCCGATGCCCTATGAGCCATTAACGAACAGGATTCGTTCGTTGTTCCGTGAAAAACTGTCAATTGGCGGAGCGCTGTCGAGCGCGAGCCGAACGCTCGTTCGAGGCTCGTAGTGTAACGATGCGTCGTGACAGCGTCCACGCTACGCGAATTCGTGCTCCGCTTGTGCTCGGTTCGTGCTCGGATTGCGAAACGTAGACCCACATTTAGATGAATTAATATAGCGCAAGAGTTAGTATCCCTACCATTTAAAATTCTAGCCTATGGGGTTATTAAGTTGACCTATGTAGGTACGCATAAGTCAGATCTTATCGATGAGAATAATGAACAAATGGAATATGATAAACTCAACATAACAATCATCATCATCATCAGCCTATAATGTCCCACTGCTGAGCACAGTAGGCCTCCTTTCACAAATGAGGGTGAAAGGGAATGGGCAATACTCCACCACGCATGCCCACTGCGGATCGGTGGAGCTAGGCTAGTGGTCAACCTACTGTTGGAATTTTTCAAGCCACCTAGGAGGCATCCAACTTGCTAACGACTATCACAATTAAGTGATAGTCAACGGCTTTACGTGCCTTCCGAAGCACGAAAACGCTCGATTTTAAATACCACTAGGCGGTCACCCATCTAGGTACCGACCACGACGCTGCCACGCTTAACTTTGCCGATCGATTAAGAACGGCTAATCATGCTAAACCACGAGCGCTTCATAACAATGGGAAATAGTAACGTAGGTACTAAGGAACATAGAATTAACTTTTTGGCTAAGGGAAAACGCAAACAGAATCAAGGCCATCTGCAGATCGATTTGTTCATTCTCTATATTATACAGGAACATTCTCAACTAACCAAAATAGATCTTATCAGCCTGATAAAATGAAAATGTATTATTTACAGGGCAAGATTGTAGGTATTTCACATGGCAAGGAAATTGTAAGATTTCAAATGAGGAAACCGTGCAATAATCTCTTCATGAGAACTATACTCAGCAAAACAATGAATGTCACTGAAAATTGTGTAATTCAAAAAGTAAGACTTGTAATGTGTAGCTAAAATAGGTCATTATTTTATAAATTTTAAATATCTTTAGAGTCTGGCAAACGAAAGTTGAGCCTGGCTGTAACTGAAACTCTTTACATAGCAACATTATATTTATGTCACTTTCGTCATCCGGCATAAAAAGTGTCAACTAGTTTACCAGAACCAGTTTTGATAATTACCCTTTATTCATAATGGCTTTATAGCTAAATCAGTGTTATAGTGTCCACCTTCTCATTCTTTCGATCACCTTAATGTTCTACCATATGCTAAATGTACTTCTACGGTCGCTAATCACTAAAACATCTATCCATATTGTTCTACGAAGGTAAAAAATAAAGAAATTAGAAAAAAATAAAATTTCCACAATTTTTGAATTTGAATATATATAGTACGCTCAGTTTGAGATCAGATAACCGTTTGTGAGGAATATCCCAGGATAATTATTTATTTATATAAAAATATAATGTAACGAGTTAATTTATTTAAAAGCATTCTATAATAAAAATAGAATATAACGAGTTTATGTTAAATTTTAACTCATTTACATGCAAATATTACTTAGGAAAATCAAACATAACTTAATTTACATATACATTTTTTGTAGTAAGTATCAAAACAATATATTCCTACTATACTTAGTGATACCACATCTAGATTTTTTAAATTTGCCGCGCTTTTTCAGTTTCTACTTTCGTATGCCAGACAGATAGTAATTATCTATCTGCCTGCCCTGTTCCCAATCATCTGGGGTCGGCGCAATATGAACGCTTCTTCCATTCGTCTCTTCTATCCGTCATATCAGCATTCACCCTTTTCATACCCATATCACCCCATTACAAATATCTTTAGTACCTGCAATTTATTTTTCAGGGACATTACATGTTTAATCTCAATGTATTGGAAATGAACAAAAAATATAACCTAGGGATATACACGCCTGCATTGGGTAATATCACGTTTAAATCAACATTCTACAACGATAAATGCAATTTCATATGTGCTGTCATAGATATAAACATTAAAATTAAAAAAGAGAAATAAGTACGATTAAATAATGTAATTGAGAAACCGTTTTTTACTAACATACCTTATTGGTCATCAAATCCTATAACCTTCTTTATCTCCTCAGGAATGGAATTTCCAAAAGTCCTTTCATATAGGCTATAAAAGGAATCAATATCGCAACGTTTATACCAACTTCGCCCCCGATAACGCCCAAAAAACGAGCAAAGCTCGGTCACGCTACTTGCAAACTAACAGTTGTTACACAAATTTCAAACATTAAATTTTGAAGAAAGGTTAGCGGTGGTGCAGGCCGCAACTGCATTGCTGCAAAAGATTGTAGTGGGTGAACTAATAATTAAAAGTAAGCATAGATATAAAGTAGGAAAAGAAACTCATAGTGGTTAGAATCATGCAAACACAGATTACATAATAAAAGGCAGATGGAGCCCGCGGATCATGAAAATGAATCCAAAAAAGCAAATATAAATTCAAAATCAGATGCCTTGCCTGGTATTCGTTTTCCAATTTGTACACACGGCTACAGATCAAGCTATACATTTCCAATATAAGCTGACCTCTCTTGTACGGAAATCCTATACAAAGCGAGATCAGCTTATACTGGAAATGTATAGCTTGATGTGTTGCCGTGTGTACCTATTTGCTTTGTTTAACCACAGTTTATTAATAAAGAAGTGTTTTTTGTTAAATAAAGTTTGTTAAACAAAGCAAATACAAACTGGGAAACGAATACCAGGCATTTGATTTCGAATTTGTATATGGTTTTTTGGCTTCACTTTCGTGTTCCGTGCGCTCTATGTGCCTTTTATTCTGTAATCTATGCATGCGAAGGATAATTGTAGGCTGCGATCTTCTGTAAGGTGGAGGTCTACCCCAGTCAGGCTGCTCCAAATTTAGAACGGGAGAACCAGTTATGCCCTAACTCTCCGACTCTCTCTTCATTCCCTTTCTGGGTGTCCAAAAGATTTTTGCAGGGTCGGCAACGCGAGAGTGATATGCTTATAGTGTTACGGGAATTTTAGCTTCTTATAATTAAGGTGATCCAAAAATCTTCCTCATCTACACTATGTTTCGCAATTTATTGTAGCACAGGAGATTTTTTGTAGTTTAATGATTTAGATATGTTTGTGTTCTTTTTCAATACACCTATTTTTTTTTTATGTTAATTGACAAATAGGATATATCTTTTAAGCATAAGACTGAAATTGTGTCGTAATTCTTTCTTAAATAGATTAGGGAATCAGTCAGTCAGTCAGTCAATCAGTCAGGACTTTGAATTTTATTATGAATTATTATGATACCTTTTAAATAGCAATGAGCCCAATTAATACATACATTGAAAGTTATTTTGTTCAACGAACCATTTAATTCGAGTTCGTACTTACTGTAATTACAGCTAACAATTTTGGAATCAAAACCAAACTGTGTATTTATCTTTACAATACAGAACATTAAATGACCACTAGTGTTATTTCATGTCAGCCATGACTATAATATTGTTCTTTATTTCTATTCTCATAATCTGCGTATTGTCAAATGCACCTAAAGAATATGTAAGTTAACCTTTGTACCGCACAGTTGAGTGGATCCTTTGCACATCTCTGCCTTTGTGGGCAAGATCCTTGATTCCAAAAAGAAGTTAGCAGACACATGTGGGTTCAAACTTTTGAGCGTGCACAACGCATTCGCTTGTATGATTAGCCGATACTGTAATACTGGAGGTATTACAGTTTCGGCTATAAGAAATTACTAATTTAATATTAAAAATATTTTGTCAACAGCCCCCCGAGATAAGATGGTTGACGACAATCGTTATCGTTAGTAAACGATCAACCTTTGTATAGGATTGGCATAAGAGATTGTTAAAAATCAGGTGATATCTCGATTTGAAATGTCCCATACAAAGGTTGATCGTTTACTAACGATAACGATTGTCGTCAACCATCTTGTCTACTGGCCCAGTATACTTAAGTTTATTTATATATTACAGGGACCCTTCGACTTAGCAATATCAAAGTGCCGCAGCTGTAAAGGTCCCAGACGTACTGAATGTTCCAATACTTCCATATCGGTTATCAATAATAAAATTTTACACTTTGACATGAATTTGACACGGAATGCGTCACCGACGAATGTGAGTTTCATTATTTAAATATCTATAAAAGAAATAGGATAAAAAGACAGTCTTTCCTACTGTTATTTTATAAATGTACCTAGTGTGTGTGAATGTTTATTACTCAACAACACTGTACCGGACTACTAAACGGATTTGAGTAAAATTTGGTACCTATATGGGATACTTTGTATCCCGAGAAAACATAATAATGGGGAACGCGTGACTTGAGGTGTTGATGCAAATTTTTTTTTTTTTTACTGTGTTTAGGCCTGTGTTTGACCGCAATCTCACCATGGTAAGTGATGATGTGGCCGAAGGTGGTAAGCACACAAAGCCTAGAAGGAACTGGCTCTCAAGTGCAGCTATCGGAACACACCGAAAGGTGCTTGGCGACAGATTTTCAACTTGAGGGTGGTAGCCAGCCAGGCGGGTACTACAAAGTACCCTACCACCGTGCTATGGTTTCCTCACGATATTTTTCCTTCACCGAAAGTTCAAGCTCATTGTAGGATTCGAACCCGGGACCTTCGTCTCGGTATCCTACGTCACTACCACTGAGCTATCATCGCCTTAAAACTACATTACTCTCTATAAAAAGTTTCAGCTCAAAATAAATTACTCAAAAGTTCATACAAAAATTTTGCTTCCAAGTTTGAACCAACGCGTTTCACCGCTCTATGAGGGTCATTATCTTTTCACGTCCCTTGCTAATAGTATTATAAATTTTCCACTTTTCGATCTGTCTTGTACCAAAGAAGTCGTGTACAGTAGTATCCAATTAATATGGCTTACCGATGTACCTGCGCAGAAGATACATTTTCAAAGCGCGGGAAACGCTATTGGTCGGCAGCTGCCGCCATGTTAGCGCGCGCCGTGCGGAGGGGCGTGACTTGCAAGTGAGACGCAACTAACAGCTGCAGTGTATTATGAACCTTATAGTAGTGATCTAAGGTTGATTGTAAGTTTAAAGCATTCTTTCGTAAATCTTCGGGGCCATACTTTCTTTTCTGACGAACGAAGATTCACGACGCGCCATATAGTTGGGTACTACCATGGTACTACTGTAATACTGTACCTACTTGAATGGATACCCTTTCCGTTACAATTTGTATAATGATTGATGTTTCTGCATAGCTGAGTTTATTCTCGGTTCTCCAATTAATATTTTCATTATGATTCTTAGGGTAAAATTATAGCGAAGACTAATGGAAAGCAGCTTCTGAGACTCCAAATGAAGAGACCATGTGACCATTTGTTCCTACGACCATTGTTTCAGACCATTATGAACGTTACTAGTGACTGCATTTTTCTTAAAGTAACTATCGCTTTTATAAGATTATTGAACTTATAAACGAAATTGATGGTAATCTAGGACTTTACATTAGAAGTCCAACACTTTGCACCTTATATTCAATAAATATTATTATTAACCGAAGTTAATAAATAAGTTAATAACTGGTTATAAGTGTAAGTTAATCGTCTATTTTATTTTACAGGGCTTTTACCATTTTAATATTGATATAGAACAAGTGGCACAAAAATATTACGCAGGCATGTTCCTGTACGGAAACTTTACATTCATGTCCCTATTCTACAGCCACGAGTGCAATTTCTCGTGCTATGAACTTGATGTTTTATTATTCCCGAAGGTTAAATCATAAGCTGATAATTTGCAGCAAACTAAGTATTTTATTTCAATAAATAATTAATCTAAAACTTATTTTATTTAAACTAAAATAATACAGAACAATTTAATCGAATGGGCAATCTTCATTGTGGTCTATGCTTATACAATACATTCCTCTTGAACTGAAACAAAAAATAAAAGTGTTACGAAAATAATAATCATGATCATGAATGATGACGAGGAACAACATGATCCTCCCTCCCACCAGATTCTCGGTGCTTTAGTCTGCAACATAAGTAGCTCTTACGGACTTAAAAGACACCTATAATATAGAAATGTATATATTATATAGGTTTTGTAGATGATATTAACAAGACGACCATTTACTTTAACATTCCATATTATAGGGTATATGTATTATGTAAATTTGGTTTTGTTCAGCTACTTATGTTGCTAACTGCGCCTGCGCCAGTTACATAATGAATTCTTTGACTATGGCCACAATTCCCCCTGTTGTTAAAGCATGTGCCCCTACAGTGACGAAGCTTCCACTTACTTAGGCGGCACATCATCTCCAAGTGTGACAGCATGCCTGTCACTCCTGACTCCCCACCTTCCGTGTTCTTTGGGACATGTACTGTCGCAAGGAATGCCGACCAAGCGCAGGCGCCGGCGCACGGACGCGGCGAAATAACATGAACTCATAAAGTGGCTGCATCGTGATACTCCTGTAAACAAGGATATTGGATTAATGGTTCATGATTTTTTAAAGGATCATGGAGGATTTCAGGCGGCTAGGGTCTAAGCTGAATAAATGGTCGAGACTCTGTCTTTGGAAGTAAACTCGAAGTTCAAAGTGTTATCTAGTCATATCAAAATTGAGAACAATAATAGCAAAAAATCACGCTGCATGCGATACATAATGGAAGCAAGATTCGAGACGTATCTAATTCTTATTGTGATCCAAGTCAGCCTGAAGTGTGTTGGCTGATCAAAAAACTCAATTTGGGTGAAGTTGAACCGCTATTAAAGTTATAGTGGATTGATAGATGCCACTAATGTAGGCTTGCGTTCATAAAAACGGGTTTCACGCTCTAGGAACAAGAACACTTTTATCCGGTGGTAGTGAACTAGCATTAGAAACTGCACATTTCATCAAATGCAATAGACTCACGCATGAAATGCCCTTTGCATCCAGGCTGCAGCCTCCCTCCGTTGACGCAGAAGTCAGCGTGTCCGACCTGTCCGCTCTCGCCCAGGAAACCAGCGTTGGTGTGAATAACTTGCACAACGTGGGCATCATCACGACCCAGGCGGAACTGACGTGAGCCGTAATCGGACACTAGTGGTCGCGCAGGATCTAGACCTGTTAATAATAATGAGAATTATAAAATTCTAAATGCGCCATTGGACCAATAATATCGGATTATGCAAGGGAGTCTGACGTCTTAAAACTGTAATTAATTTGAGACAATCTTCGGTGTAAAACTATGAAAAAAGTTAAATTCTAACCATGTCACCCATCATTACAGACATATATCTAATGTCACCATATACAATTTCTAATAAAAAGAAGAATGAAAAGAAATCTAAGTAAGAGAAGAAAGGAATGAGAAAAGATGAAAATAAACAGAAAACCGAGGGCAGAAAGAAAACATGTTCCAAGAATCGATTTCATGTAACAAAATGGTGTTTCCTACAATCGGTCATAAGTATAACGCCCCCAAGAAACGTTTATTACTATATTATCAATAATGTAATTTTTATGCCACATGTATTTTTTTATTAAAATAATGATTTAATTATGTCGTGGGTTGGTTATCAAGAAAAACTTTATAAACAATATAATTATGACTAGTGACCGTTCAGTTAATGGATAATACATTATATTTATACCAGCCTCCGCACAGCAGGTTCACTCATCTCATCATCATCGTCATCAGCCTATGGAAATCTACTGCTGGGCATAGGCCTATCCCATATGGTTGCCACATCCTTTGGTCCTCTGAGGTTCCCTAATCAACCCCTTTATGCTTAGGTTTAGGCTGTGCGTTGTGTCAGTGTTGTTAGAGATTTTGCAATTTGGATTCTTAGCCTCTAATGTAAAAATTTCGATTCAGGCACTTATAGTAGAGCACTTATGAAGGTCGAAGCCACTGAAATTACCACTAGCTCATAAGTGAGCCTTCGACTGGGAAGAATCAGCAAAACATTCAGCAAGATAACATTTTTAATAATTTTGAACAATCGCCTATTATAACTGCAATTATGACTATTTAAATTGCTATCTTTTTTGAAAGTCATTGTATTGATTCAGTTGAATATACGTTTAATTTAATTGCTTTGAATAAAACTTCTCGCATTCATATCGGTATGAAAGTGCGCTTCGATAAAACATCAATTAACGTTGTTATTATTATTATTATTGCTAAAGATAATGATGCACTACATATTAAAATTCTTTTTGCAAATTATGTTTTACTTCATAAGAGAAAGGCAATTTTTTGTACGTCTATGAATAAAGTCCCAATTTTAGCAACGTTAGATAATCGTAGTCATTATAAACGTCGTTATCAACGTCCATAAGCAATAAACCCCAAAGATAATTTTGTCTAATCTCTATTTGATATAATTATATGATATGATTTTGATATAATCTCTATGCAATCTGTCAAACAGCTACATATAAGCCGCGGTTCAGTTGATGCGTAGGAGTGCAAGCAGAGGCTAGGTACGCAAGTCAGCTGCCGTTGCTTTTTTCCTGACTGCGTGGCACATTTCCACTGCAGAAAACGCAGCGCTAGGATTCCAAAAAATTTTTTGGGACAAGATTTTTTATGAATTCAACCTTTAAAATACTTTCAGGTCTATATAAGTACGTACTATGTCTTGATAATAACAAAGCCTACCTACTACAGCTACATTAGAAATTTGGCAGGTAGGTTCTTTATGAGTGCAGGTATCCGCTAAGAAATAATTTTCACAAATTGGGTTGAAGTTTCCTAACGAGGTGAAAAGGGGATTTGAAATTTCTATGGAACTATGTAATGGAATGAAATTCACATATGAAACAGTGTAAATTTTGGTTCGGCGTAGATAATTAAATATGCATTCTCAAGTTTTGTAAATAAATGTTATGTCTCTCAAACAAATTTCAATCAATTGAGTGGTTTATCAAAATTAATAGATCTAAGTACAAAGGACTTAAGTGATTCTAAGCACTTGGATATTTATAAGAATGTTACATCCTAGACTTGTTAAAGTTATCCCATCAAAGTATTACACGATTAAACGTGATTAGAAGTCTTCTATACAAAACACAATCACACATAGACGCGCCCAAAAATACATTTTTGTGATCAGAATACGTCGCTCAGTCGTAACTTAAATTGCCTTAATTATGATTATTTAGATTGACGATGGCAATGGTTGTACGTCCACACGCGTTATGTGATATCGCGAGTAACAAACGAATAGAGACTCATTCGAGGCTCGGAAAATTAAAATCTGATATTAAAGATATGAAATAACATGGTATATTTAAAAAAAAACGCTATTGGAACGTAAAAACCTGGCACAACGCATCATGGTCTTTTCTACATGAAATTCGAGGATTACTTCCTTGTTTACGGGACCTAAAAAAATACCAAATACCTTGAGTTAAAGTCTCGACTACCATTCAAGTTTATTGGAAAAAAGTACTAGAATCAAATTGCGTCATCAATTATTTCTAAAATATACGGAAGATGACTCCACATTTTTTAACCGACGCGATGCGACGCATGTCTCATTGAATCTGTTTGAGTCCGGCTGCGGCTGAGTACATAATTGGTAAAGGACTCCACACACTAGTCACAAACCAATCTATTGAATCTTAAAATTGTATTGTGCTATAATACTGTAGAAATTGTGGTCCCTAGACTTAGGATTTTTTTCGCTACGCTAAAAAGATAAACAAAGCGTGGAAAAGATATATCACAATCCATATTAACACTTTGCGAGATAAAAACATATAAAACTTTGAAATAAGTTAATTATAAAAAAGTTTGTCGAAAGAGATGCTGTTAACAGGAGAGATAAGCCGAATGCCGAGAATATGTTTTAGTTTTAGTTAATTTATAGTTTTCTTACCCCTGTTGTTATCATTTTTCTTTTAAAAAGTAATGTTTTGTAAAATCTAACAGCAATAAAGGCTTATGTTATTTTATTTTTATTTGAATTATAAAACAATAGTAAACGTCCC
This sequence comes from Polyploca ridens, assembly GCA_951394255.1. NCBI lineage: Eukaryota > Metazoa > Arthropoda > Insecta > Lepidoptera > Drepanidae > Polyploca > Polyploca ridens. The sequence goes on along the minus strand of OX596251.1, from coordinate 11,067,319 downwards.
GAGTAAGGTACTTTGGTGTAATTTCACATTTAAATGAAAATTATTACGATCGTGCAAATAAAACTAGAAATGTATGTCATAGATTTGTTACTTGTTCCATGAGTAATTGTGACCTGCATATAAAGCAATAATCCACAAAATTATATACGTTTCACTGCTAAATTACATATTTTTTCATTGGACTGCTGTCGACTATATTTCATCAAAATATTATCATTAATCGGCTCCAAAATCAGTTTTTACAACAGGATATCAATTTATCTATATCTAAAAATATCAGTATATGAGAGTTGGGCGTTGCGCCCGGCGCGCCAACGCCGCCGAGTATTTACAATTGGCGCCGAGTTGTTAAAATCGGCCGGTGAGCGATGCCGAGGGCCGCTGTGCATCCATGTCCACGATTCACATGAGCACCAGTTGCCAGTATGCAATACTTCTTTAAACTTGGCTCTTGTGTTTCGTTTGGAATAGAAAGAGAATTTAAAATTTAATCTCAGACGAATAAAAAGTCACGATCAGTCAGTGACTTCCAGATAGACGAATAGTGACGACTCTCGAAAGCAGCTTATTTAAGTGGCTCAGGTGTGATATTATGGGCCTATAAAATTCTTATATAGTGATATTTTGTCGCCTAAGAACTGGGCCACTCCCACTCCACGTCTCCGGTGTCGTGCCATGTTGAATGAATTGAAAATTTCTGCGAGCTCCTTCTAAATTGGAATTACCCTGCCTTCAGGAGCTCTGCAGTAGCTCTATCGCAGCCATAACGGCGCATCTATTGACGCATCGGATCCGCGATTTTGTCGTATCTGATAACGATTGCGCTAATGGTAACTCGCGTCTCTTCCTCAATAGCTCCAAAGTCTCCTGCATAAGTTTAGACTTAATGCCGTTCCGCTGCGGCAGAAACTGTCTGCTTCCTACTTCTCGCACCACTTTGACCTCGTAGTCAGTTTTTTCGTCAATATTGCCTGTGGTTTCCAGCAAATCGAATCGTTTCTGTAGTTCTATAGAGAACGCTTCGAATCCCGTAGCAATTTGGGATTGCGAAGATCGTATAAGACATTTCATCAATTTTTCCCGAGCTTGAGCTTTGTAGTTGATATCCAGTGTGCCTCACACATGTCGGTGGTTACTGCCTGTGCTAAAGCAATTTATCAGTGAGATGTCTCTGAATTTGTGCGTTTTGTCCGTCATGATGAAGCCTATCTCGTTCCTTGTCACAGAGTCAGAGCTTAGCCACGTCCACCTTCTTTGGGGCATCTACTCATAGAATGAATTCATTAAGAAGCGACTTGTTAACGAGGATTTGTCCCCTATGATTTTGGCAACCCAAGCCATGCGATCCAACCTTTGATTTTCTGAATTCTTGTACCCCCACTTTGGCATTGAAATCTCCCATAAAAACGTTGTACAGCAGTACCCAACTGATATGGCTTACCGATGTACCTGCGCAGAAGAAACATTTTCAAAGCACGGGAAATACTATTGGTCTGCAGCTGCCGCCATGTGTGCGGAGGGGCATGACTTGCGAGTGAGACCGAACTAACAGCTGCAGTGTATTATGAACCTTATAGTAGTGATCTAAGGTTGATTGTAAATTTTAAACATTCTTTCGGTAATCTTCGGGCCATACTTTCTTTTCTGTGCGAACGAAGATTCACGACGCGCCATATAAGTTGGGTAATACTGTAAACTGTTATTGTGTCTTAAAAATATCTTCATATGTGGCCTCGGCTTCTTCGTCAAAGTATGCGGATGTCAACGCATATACCTGAACTACTTCAGAGAGTACCTGTCGGTAAGTTTAAGGACTAAGTAGGTACGCTACCCGTGTCAAACACTGCTGAATTCTTCGAATAAGACTTTTAGTGATGAAAAACCCACCAAACACCACCTTGGGAAGGTAAATATTGTAACAACATTTACTTATATAATTTTCCAATACCTATTTTAATTTCTGCCTTTAATACTGTAAAATATAACACTTAAACAACCAAAAATTGTTTTTTTACTAAAAAAAAAAACAGAGCTCGGCGTGGCACCACCGCGCCGACCAACTTCCTACCGGCGCGCGCCGCCTACCTCTACAGTATACAAGACAACACTATTTTTTTATTTTTCTCTTAGAAATCACTACTTGCCACTTATTTTTGTCGCGTTTCGATCTGAGTCTGTTTATCTTTTAGGTACATTAAAAAATCATTGATAGAGAGCGACAAAACGAATGGCTACAATCACAAAATTGATCGGGATTTAGAAGTAGATTATAATATATTGATCGTTTCGTGTATAGGCCCATTTAAACGTATATGTATGTACACAAACAATACCTATGTGCTTGGAATGATGTTATCTATTGATGCCCGGCGTGAAATACCGAGAGGCACATTACATTAAGCAGGCGACTGCTAACGGACACACACGTGTAGACCGCAGAAACTCAAAATGGGGAAAATTGAAATCAAATACACAAAGGTAATAATTATTATAATTGCTAATCTTATACTTAAGTTTAATTTGATTTTTTATGTTTATAAAATATTTCAGTGAGCAATTTCTAACAAATTAATTCATAATGAAAAACGTTCTAGAATCTTTTAAAAAAAAAAAAAGTTTTTATTAGAAAGCTGCTCAATAACTACATAGTTATATACAATAACTATGTAGCAATTGATGATTCTCACGATGAAAAGAATCATCCAAGCATTATTGTCCATTGGTATTGAATAATTTATTTAAATACTTACAAATCCTAAATGTTATTCCAATGTATGTGCTAAGTTCTATGGAAATCCGTTTAGCCATTCATGCATGATTGATTCATAAACATCCAAACTTTCATATTTATGTTATTGGTGAGGTTAGTGAGATGAGGATCTATCTTTTCACTTATGAATAAACTTTTTTTTTTCTAAATCCGCTTTGTCTTACAATCATGAACTCTGGCAAGTCCGATACCTAATATAGGTAATATCGTACATTAGTAACAAATAACAATAGTTTCCTGCCTGAAAATATCATAAAAATTTAGCGTTTACCGGGAAAAATATAAATTCTAATCATCTTGCCTTTTCTTTACGTAGGTTTAACTTGTATCGCATTACTCCATGTTTTTAACGTTTCGTTAATTAAGAAAAATATCGCAAAGGTTTCAATATACTAGGATTATAGGGAGTTTCTTGCCGGAGTCTTCTCAGTTTAAGTGTATTCCGAACCGGTAGTAAATTCAACTGTATGTACCAATTTAACGTTCATAAGTGCCTTACTAGGGCCTAAACTGAATAAATGACTTTTTGATTTTGATATAGTATCTTCGTTGTTAAAAAATATATGAAATTTAAAAGTTAACTAATCGAGCTCGATACGTTACTTTGATAATTCTATGGGAACTCATACATGAGGGATAAATATCAGGTCTGTTTTTTTTTTTTTTATTAACACGTTCCCAAAAGCTATATACGAATCAATCTCCTCTAAATTAATTTGAACTCATGACCTGAATGGTCAAATTTTAATCATTTCGATCCTGTTGTCATGGTGATTTGCCTTCTCGGTCAAATACCAAAATCAAACTCATTTTCTCAACATGCCGGATCCGATGGATTATTTATTAGATAAAATATGCATTTTCTTCATGTCAGTCATGTAATAGCAGACTTCCTTCTACATACTTACATACATGCTAATAGTAGCATACCATACCATATCGCATAAACTACTCATTGTCGATCGACTGACCTCCACTTAACCACAACGTCTAAAGCAATAACATTATTGTGGTGGAATTGTTTCGAGATTACAGAAATCTGACACTATAGTTATTTATTCTACTCGATTGGTGGTCGGAAATGCTACTATTCTAATGGGGCCCTCAAACACATTTTAATTTGCACTCATCGATCATCCATCATTACCAAATGAGTGGGTATAGCTTCGGACTGACCATCACTCCACAAAACAACTACAGATTAGATTCTTGATACACTTAGTAGTGTTTTTTTTTATTTATCCTAGGTTACACCTTCTTTAGTGTTCCCTATTCATACTACAATATTAGGCTAATAAGTAATTTAAATTTAACATAAACTTCTATATTGACTATATCTAAGAATGTGTCCATTAACACTTTTCTTATTGTCTCTATTAACTGTATCTCTAAGGGTAAGATAATAAACGAATAAAACCAAACAGAAGCAAAAATAAAATTTGAAAAATTTTACCTCAAAGAAATAATGCAGGTAACCGTAATTTTTCAACCACTTTTTAGGCGGTTATATTGTTTTTATAATTGATAAGTATTATTCAAAGATTATAAGGCAAAAGCCGCTCTCTTTGCTCGAACCGAAGTGAGAAATTTAATATACGGAATATTAAGTTTATTAAATTTCTCCCTCAATCATTATGGGGAACGTACTCGAGTCTGGGTTATAAAGTACATTATGTGTACAAAGAAATTAATAAATGCATAATTAATTATGCCAAAAAAAAAAAACCAATAGGGAAAATATTAAAAAGCACTACCTCAGTAAATATCAAAATACATTAGGTAGGTACCTACTTATCTACCAGTTAAGGTGGTCCCCATTTCATATGTTTAACCGACTTCAAAGGAGGAGGTTTTTACAGATATTTCGCCTAAGGGACGTAATTGTTTTCGCATGAGACGTATGGCAATGGATTATTGTATGAGTCATGCTTCAAAAGCTATTTAAAACCAAACTAGTTCTTTACCAATAAAAAACTGACCATATAGTTCTATAACGTGAATTTTATTATAATTCATGAATACATAGTTAGACCAGGTACATAAATCCACTTCCATACGCCTCATGGGCAATTGGCGGAATACATTAAAATCCAAGAAAAAAATTGTTAACTAATACTTTATTTATTGACATATTTTCAACAAATATACAAAATTATCTACTACTGCTGACTAACTGGGGTTTTAATTTATTATATCAATGAATACGTAATAAAAATAATAATTCAATATTCAAAATGAAGACCTTGAATTGTAAATTTCGTATGTATTCGTATGTTAATATATTTATATAAATGCATAATTATTGTATACATATAAAAGTAAAAAAATATATAGTATTGCAAAACACGCTGTACATGAGGTATCTAGTAGAACTATAATAAAAACTAATTCTGTTTTTTTAAGACTATTTTATTAGCAATCATAATATATAAGTATATTGTTGATGTCATCATTGTTATTATTTGTTTGATAATTAAATAATTATTTTATGAAACTGTTTCTGTGCGCTATTTTTATTTATTTACTTTATTTTATTAACTATTAAAGTTTTTTTCTCTTTAGTTGTTCATTAACAACGAATGGGTGGACGCGGTCAGCAAGAAGACCTTCCCAACCATCAACCCTCAAGATGAGTCCGTCATTGTGCAAGTCGCTGAGGGAGATAAGGTATAAATAAAGTATTTTTTTAAATAAAAATATTGCAATATTTGTCTTCTATATATTATTGCGTAAACAAAGCAGATAATTGGACTACATACTTCATACGACAAGTGTTCATTATGGTTGCAATGTAGCTGGGAATATGTTTGTTGACGATTTTATTATCGTCCTAGATATCATTTCATTTTAGATAACGTATCAGCATTCAGAATCCTATCGAACCTATAAATAAAAAGCACTATTCTCATTTCAGGCTGATATTGATTTAGCTGTAGCCGCTGCTAAAAAAGCATTCCATCGTTACTCAGAATGGCGTACTCTTGATGCTTCCCAAAGAGGACGGCTACTCCTCAAACTGGCTGATCTTTTGGAGAGAGACGCTAAATATTTGGGTGAACTTGAGACATTAGACAATGGAAAGCCTGTGAAACAAGCTGAAGGCGAAGTTGTTTGGTCAGCTAGTATCATTCGGTACTATGCTGGCAAGGCTGACAAGATTGTGGGAAACACAATTCCTGCAGGTTAACTAAATATACTTTATTTGTCGTTAGCTAAACGCAGCTTTCGAATAAAGTCATAAAGTTATTCAGATGTTTTGTAAACAGAAATATTTTATGTTATTTTAGATGGTGAGGTTATGAGTTTTACCCTAAAAGAACCAGTTGGTGTGTGCGGCCAAATTCTTCCGTGGAACTATCCGATCCCCATGTTCGTATGGAAGATTTCGCCCGCTCTTGCTGCTGGTATGTATTTAATCATCATAGGTACAGTATTACCCAACTGATATGGCGCGTCGTGAATCTTCGTGCGCACAGAAAAGAAAGTATGGCCCCGAAGATTAACGAAAGAATGCTTAAAACTTACAATCAACCTTAGATCACTACTATAAGGTTCATAATACACTGCGGCCGTTAGTTCCGTCTCACTCGCAAGTCACGCCCCTCCGCACGGCGCGCGCTAACATGGCGGCGGCTGCCGACCAATAGCGTTTCCCGCACTTTGAAAATGTATCTTCTGCGCAGGTACATCGGTAAGCCATATTAATTGGGTACTACTGTACTTGCTTTTTCACAGACTTTCTATAATCTATTTAACTATTAATAAATTTATATTCACGGGATGTTTTTCTATTTTTAACTTCGATAGGCTAACGTTCTACCACAACCTCACTGTAGACAAAACAAAACTAATTTGAAATCCTGTTCCATTTTCAGGTTGCACCGTTGTAGTGAAGCCTGCAGAACAGACTCCTCTCACCGCTCTGGCCCTAGCAGCCCTTGCAAAGGAAGCAGGATTCCCACCAGGCGTATTGAACGTAGTCCCTGGCTACGGACCCACTGCTGGTAGTGCTTTGACTCATCACCCTGATGTCGACAAAGTTGCTTTTACTGGATCCACTGAGGTGGGATTTACTTTTGTTTTAACAGATACTCAATGTCTATCAACGCCGATTGGTATAACATTGTCATCTATTTCCCGCTTATATTTGAAGTCTAGATGCTGCACTGCAATTTAATAGGATAAAAAGTAGTTGTTGCATTACTACATCGCCACCCACTTGACTATTGACCGAAATAGTTCAAAGAGTTCTTTCGACAAAGATTTATTTTGAACGAATGTCTCCCACATTGATAGAGCTAATTCAGAGGCCAAAATCTTTTTGACTTATAAATTTAAGCTTATGTTAAAAAAAACCTTATGCCCAAACGAAAAATGGATATTGAAATAATTCATTCATTTTATTTTATATTTCATTTGTAAATTGGATAAAAGAATTGAAAATACAGATAATTTTACAAATTTTTGGCCTTTTTCCAAAGATAAAAAATATGGTCTAAAATGTCTTAATTTCCTTCTATACCGTTATATTCAATTAAGTTTATAGCCCAACGCTCTTATAAAATCCTACCGATAAAAAAAACTCTAGATATATGGAATATCATTCATAGAAAAGAGAACATTCTGGAAATTAATTATTATACCAATTTAGTAGGTAATACGACATAGCATAATTTAATCAGCATTGCTATAAATGGAAGAGACATATCGCTTGCAGAATTATTCATGAACGAGGTATATCTAGTAAATATGCATACTTTATTTCTCAGGTGGGCCGCATTATTATGAAATCCGCGTCTGCAGTCAACTTGAAGCGTGTTACCCTTGAACTTGGTGGCAAAAGTCCTTTAGTAGTTTTCAATGATGCTGATGGTAAATATTCTTCTGATTTCATAAATTTGTCTACGAAGTAATATAAAATAACTTTAGATCTTCAAAAACGTTCATAGTTAACAACAATTATATTAATATTGGTTCTGGTCACTGGTTTATTTTAGTGGACGTAGCAGCTGACATCGCACACAGAGCCGCTTTTGCTAACGCTGGCCAATGCTGTGCAGCCGGTACCAGGACTTATGTACAATCTGGTATCTACGATAAATTCGTTGCTAAAGCCGCTGAAATAGCCAAGAACAGGACCGTTGGTAATCCCTACGAAGATGTGCTCCAAGGGCCTCAGGTGATAAAAATAATTATATTTCTCGGCAGTTTTTAATGCTGTCCAAAATTTTATAACGATAAGAAAATAACTGAAATATTTTGATGTATATGTATATTTCTTTTTATAGATCGATCTCGAAATGTACAACAAAGTAATGGGGTACATCGATGTTGGTAAGAAGTCAGGTGCACGTTGCGTAGCTGGAGGTGAACGTCACGGTAAAGTTGGGTACTTCATCAAACCTACTGTTTTCGCTGACGTCAAGGATGACATGAAAATTGCAAGAGAGGAGGTGAGCAAACCGCATTATGATTAGTACAATTTATGTATTTGTAAATAACGAGTAGGTACTATGGTATATAATTGAACAGAAGACGCTAATAATGACAAAAATCAACGATCAATCAACGATGTCACGAATTTTCTAAACAAAGACTTATACAGGTGGTTTTCCACGTCTTGTTTCTGTAATAAATCAGACGATGGAATCAGGTTAAATAATTCTTGCGCCAACCCATACCATACATATCCAGTGGCAATCGATAGGCAAGCAACCTTCCGTCGATGGTCACGTCTTATAAACTTAGTATTTTAGCCATAGCAAGCAACTTATCTCCAATGAGTCCGTCGGGACAGACGGTCTCTTGCATTTAAGGTTTTGTCCCGGGTTCGAATCCTACAATGAGCTTGAGCTTTCGGTGAAGGAAAACATCGTGAGGAAACCATAGCACGGTGGTAGGGTACTTTGTAGTACCCGCCTGGCTGGCTACCACCCTCAAGTTGAAAATCTGTCGCCAAGCACCTTTCGGTGTGTTCCGACAGCTGCACTTGAGAGCCAGTTCCTTCTAGGCTTTGTGTGCTTACCACCTTCGGCCGCATCATCACTTACCATGGTGAGATTGCAGTCAAACACAGGCCTATAAACAATAAAAAAAAAAAAAAAAAAAAAAAGGTCAAAAGCATGGTACTTGGTGGATCTTTTCAAGCGGTGGAAGTGTCGAAACTTGTTTTACAAAATTACCGAGTAGTACCTACTTATTAAATATTGTCAATTTTACAGATTTTCGGTCCAGTCCAGAGTATTCTCAAATTTGACACCTTCGAGGAGATCGTAGACCGCGCCAATGACTCCAACTACGGTTTGGCGGCTGGTGTCATCACCAACGACATCACTACAGCACTCTCCTTCGTCAAACACGTTCGTGCGGGTTCCATGTGGTCAGTTTCTAAATTTATTTCTACATCATTCAAGATCATCATGTCTAACCCTGAGATAAAAAATATTGAGGATGATTTGTCTCTTCATTTTTTCATTTCATTCAAATTTTTTTTGGTGGGTCACAACAGCTTTATTCTTGAGATTTATATAGCACCACTCCAGTTAGTAGGTTAGTAGGTATCACCGTATCCGCTTGCCTAACTAGCTTAGCTACCACACTCATGTTGAAAATTTATCAAGAAGCACATATCGGTGTGTTCAGGCCGCTGCACTTGAGAATTCATTCCCTCATGGCTTTGCACATCATCACTCACCATGGTGAGATTGTAATCATCATCATAACAGGCCTCCTTTCACGAATGAAAAGGAATGAGCAAATACTCCACCCACGGATTGTTGGAGGTAGGCTAGTGTGGTCGATCTACTGCTGGAGGTTTCAAGCCATCTAGGAGGCCTCCAACTAGTTTAACGACTTATCACAACCATGGTGAGATTGTAGTGAGACACAAACTCATTATTTGCACTCTTTGTTTCAGGGTTAACACATACGAAGTTGTTACTCCTCAGACACCGTTTGGCGGTTTCAAAGAATCTGGTATTGGACGTGAATTGTAAGTTCTATTCTATTGTTTATATTATCACGGTCCATTTTATGTTTGGGTTGGGATATTAACATTAATTGAAACGACCTTTATTTTGCAGGGGTGAAGATGGTATCCAACAATACCTGGAGAATAAGACTGTATCACTTGCCCTGCCAAAGAGACCACGATTGTAAAATAAAATATATGAAACAAAACATCGACCAAATAAATAACCAACTAATGCAATGCTTCCAAATATAACGTTTTTTTTTTATTTATCTATAGTTTTTTTATAAGTATAAAGAATCGATTTTAAATATAATTTGGTAAGTACCTACCAGATGCCTACCCACTACTCCTTATGCCTATTTTGATGTGTCATCTGTAGACATCAAGTATCAAGAATAGATCGCGTTAATTGAAAATAAACCTAATACATTTCATTGGTGCAGGTTCCAAATTCAAATGTTTTAATCTCGACATTCTCGACTCAAAACTTGACTCGAGCATTGATTGACGTTCTAGAACACGAATCGAACTTGATTTATCCTAGGTACTTTTTGTTTGTTACCTCATTGCGCCTCAACGTTAACTCGTATTTTTTATCGTAATTGACACCTTTGTTAGATATGGATACAGCTCTATTTTATGTAATCGAAAATATCGCAATCTGCCATCGTTCACACAAGTTCAAGTTCACGCTGTTCACATCAGCAGTGATGCCAGTTTAGCAACATTATAGCTAAATCTAGCTATTTTTTATTTTAGGCATCTACAATTTAATGAAGCTTGTACCTAGCTAAAATTATTTAACTACTTTTTCTAGTAACTTTTCAATACTTTCGAGAGTTTGTAATCTCTCGGGTCTCGATAGAAAAAAACTTAACGCGACGCTATGGGTCTGGGTGTGGTTATAGGTCGGTGGCCGGGAATTCGTCGTTTCAATTTTACATTCAAACCGTATGGTATGTACTCCTATAGTAGCTGTGCTTGTTCTGCCACTTCTGCCTTGTGTTGTTTTATCAATTTTAAACGAATGCTCGCTGTTTTAATACATATATTGTGAAAATAGAATTAATTACCTGTGAAAAATAACGTACCAAATTTACTTTAAATTGCTAAATTAAATTAGAAAAAAGAAATACTTTTTTTAATTGAGTTTTAATACTTTCGTGTTTGATTTAATAATACACGATTTTTTATTGTTATCTAACTACTAAGTAACATTTAGCTACTTCAAGCACTTTTTTTGGGTAGCAAAATCTGACAATCTAGCAACTTTTTGCAAGATATCTAGCTACTGGCTGGCTAAAGCTAGCAGTTGGTAACACTGCACATCAGTACGCAGGAGACCGACTTGCTGCAAACACGTATCGTGTTTTTGTGTAACACCGCCGGAGGATAAGATTAACTGTCAATATGGTGAAATTAGACGTTAAATACACAAAGGTAATGAGATATTTCTTATTTATTGATAAAAATGATTTAATTTTGAATCGATAAAGCGTAGACGTGGTGAAAATATTAGAATTCTATAAATAGTAGGTAGGTGCACCTACCGCACATAGCATTTCTATTCAGCTCGTAGGTATGTAAGTTTATTGCTTTATTATCATCTAATTACCGTGGTGTGGTATTACCACTCATGGTCCATATTATTACTCAGACTAGGTATAATTTATAGAGAATACTAGCAGCGAAATCCGGCGTTGCTCGGGTTAAAATACGTCGCATGTTTAATGGTATAAAAAATATATAAGGGGTAGGGGTGGCAGGGAAAGAAAAAAAATGGGAAGAAAAAAAAAATACGGGAAAGAATGAAAAAATACGGGAAAATTCACGAACGGCGGGAAAATACTCAAGTGGTTTTTGGACCTAAAAAATATTTTTAGATGCTTTTGATTGATATTTTAATCATACTCGCTGTTGTATGTACCTACATTATCACACTTCCCGACTTCGAGTCGCACTACCACGGCGTGGGAATTGTGTGGGACCGCCGCCTGTCCACCACAACCCTTACACCCCAAAACGTCACTTTTTTAAAAACAATGCACTCCTTCATCACAAAAATAAAGATTTTTTATTGTATGATATGTGTATGACCCTAATAGAAATCTTGTTAAATGTTATTCAAACGATTTTGTTAAGGTCTCTCTCGCTATATACGCAAAATCTAGTAAATGTGACCATTTGAGTATTTTCCCAGCCAATGGGAAAATTCCCGGGTTTTTTCCCACCAAATTGGAAATTTACTCGAAGTTGGGTTTATTCCCGGAAACAAACCCAACCGTATTAAGGGGTGATTGAGAAAACTGCGTATTTACGTACTAACAAATCATTTTATATACCTATATTATTTGATTTCACTATATCTATCATCATAATCATTACTATACCTGTATACTAGCTTTCGCCATGTTTTTAACCGCGATTGCTATTTATACTCCATTACCTAGATAGAATTTGGAAAACTCATTCGACACCCAGTTTTAAATCTTTTTTTTGCTGCGTTATTTGAATTTAATCTGATTTAAATAGGTATATCCGTCACTTTCTAATGTCATATAACAGAAAAGGCTGATGCTACCTTAAGGCCTGGGTTTTGCAATGCTTATTTATTAACAAGGGAGTTAGAGTTCCGAACATTGAGCTATACCTATTAGTAATATGGTTCCGAACTAGGGAATGAAAACCGGTTTCACCGAAAATCGAAAAACCGGTTATTCGGTACGGTTTTGACCAACAAGAAAAACCGGTTTCACATAACACCAAAACCGGTTTTTCGATTTTATTCGGTTTTTGTTTCAATGTTTGGAAAAACTAAAAAAGGAAGATTTGCCGCCGTTTTTTAAACTGAGTGCAATGCAGTGAGTATTTTTGTGATGAACTGAAGTGTGTTGATGTGTAGTTTATTGAGCTGGTAAGAAAATAACTTAAAATAATGATTGTTTTTATGATAGATATAAAACATGTAAAACTTTTTTTTACAATACTTAGGTAGCAAACAAGCGTACGGCCCGCCTGATGATAACCAGTTACTCTAGCCTATACATTCTTGCAACATAACGGTTATCACTCGCACGTTACCAACCCTCAACCTTTTTGAAGCGGGGAGCTCATTCCACAGCCTGAGCATCCACGATAGGAAGCTTCTTTGAAACCGCACAGTATGAGAACATTTGGTTCCAATGTGTGAGGATGGACTCCCCATCGGTGACTACGATGAATCAAGGTAACTGGGCATCAGGTCAATCAATTCTTCAGAACACTGTTAGAAAAGCGGTTGAACACACATAAGAAGGCAGTCTCTCCTCAGACTAAGGGGCTTTAAAACACTTGTGAGCTCGGGATCATCGACAATTCTAACGGCACGTCGCTGAACTGAGTCTAAATACCCAAGCTGGTATCCAGGTGCCCACAGAAGACAGCATTACTTCATTTGGGCCAGACTTGCGACTTATATAGTTGCAGTCTTTGTCTCGATAAGAAGTACTGCTTCGCTCTATTAATCACACCGAGTTTTTTGGATATCTTGTAGATGACTTTGGAACAGAACGTCGCTACAAATATTAACGTGAAGGATCCCAATGCTTTTCGTGATGTTGAGGGACATGTTCTAGAAATGAGGAGCCACAGCAAATGGACTTCTCTCAACGGTGAATTGCAGGCTTGCGTGTGATTTAGTGGGGTTGAAATAGACTAGGTTTAGTCGACCCCAATCGGAGTCACTAGTTTGTGTACTCTTGATTTAAGACAAGTCCTTCGCGCCTTTTCTCCAATATAGAACGTGAGATATTTGCACGATTCGTGTAATGAGCGTCCCATGTAATTTCATCTACATAGCAATGAATGCTGGCAATAGAGAGTATATTATTAATATGCTGGAGGAACAGTGTTGGGGATAATTTAGAGCCTTTCGGGACGCCAGCATTAATGTCATGCTATCGGAGCAACTACTATCAACGAAGGCTCTTATGTATCTGCCCAGACAGCAAGCAAGCAATCAGTCATGATTGGTATTATTTTTTACCCGTCTGCACGACAGCAAAAACTAGGTAATTTTTTTTTATCTAAGGAAAACATTCGTATAATAATAACCACGTTTTAGTGTACACGCAAGTTGCTGTGCCGCTACAATATGCCATGTATATTACGTGTGAAATTAATATTATAACTTACGAAACATAAACGAACCGTGTAGTCTATATAAACGAGTATCTGATCTACAGAGTTAAATAAACCATTAAATATATATTTCCATAAATTTTATGAAAAAGAGATGGATTGATTGTGTGAAAGATGATATTGGTAAGAAACGAGTGAATGTTGGTATAACGGATAGAAGAAGCGTACATATTGCGCCGATCCCAAATTATAGGGAACAGGACAGGCAAATGGTGATGGTGTCTTTGATGTTTCTTTTATACCCACTTCATTAACTTTAACTGACAATACTCAGTTTGCGATTTTTAAATCTTAGGCACGGTTATATATAATTCGAGCTATAGAAATAACGAGAAAAAAAACGAGCGAACATTTAAAAAACCGGTTTAAAACCGGTTAACCGGTTTTTTCATCTCATAACCGAAATAAAAACCGGTTTTCATTTTGCCACGGTTTTGCATTCCCTATTCCGAACCAAAAAGGTAAAAAAGTAGTTTCACTCCGTCTGTCTGTCATCTCACAACGATATATTTCAGCAACCACTAATGCTATTGATTTGGGAATAGTAGTTATACATATTGCTGACCCAATAAATGCATTTTTTTTTGGTAACGTAAAAGGAGCCGAAATGGGCGGCCGAAATTTCAAGCGAAAAATCTGAAATAATTACAGTTGATAAACATTGATGTGAATATTACAGGAAAATTAGTACGTTTCTAACTACATACCTAGTAGGCTATATTTTTTTAATATAATGATGCTCACATTCTTTGGATAGGTACTTATTTGGCTATAATTTCTGGTCACTTTGCTATCAAATCTACAAAATAAATACCGTAGCCAGAGAAAATTATAAGTAACTGTCTATGATGAATTGATGACCCAATTGACCATACAATAAAACGAATAAGAAATAGGCACATCTTTTAAGAAATATTTTAGGCGAGGTCAACATCATCATGTAAATAAAATGTGATTAGGTGGTCTTTTGATATAATAAATTGGCAGATATTTCCCGTGGAAAAGATAAAATAGACTTTTGTAATTATGACATGACCATATCGTTCGCGGTTCACAAGTGTAGGTACCTAACATAGGTATTTATGATAACAAGTGAACATCCGTGTCTTCAAAACAAGCTGATTTCCTCCCAGCTACACAGTTTAGGTATACGGGGTATACCTAAACGTGACCATACGGCCCGCTTTCAGGGTGTCTGTCCCGCTGTCGCCAGGTAGTGTCCTAATAACTAAATACATCCGATATTTTGAAAAAGTTTTGTTGCGCGTCATATAACCTACCTGCTGCAAAGCCATTAGATAGAAGTCAATTCACCGAGGCTTGTAACTCAGCTAAAATTTAATACAAACTAGATACTTAAATACTTATTAATAGTGTTCTTCGTTTTCAAATAAAAACTAGTACAATTCCTAAAACTTTTTTTTACAAAATTCCGCAGTGCCGTATCGCTCTGCCGAAAAAAATAAATGATCACGTTAGGTAGGTATGCCTAATGGGAAAAAGTCATAACAATGATTTTATTTGGTCTCCATAGCTTTTTATTATCGTGCTATTTAGACACAATACGAACATATCGTGTGTAGTGTAAGGTCATTGATTGAATTATCGCGCATTCATTCAGACATCACGAGAATAATCATATTTGTATAAGTTGCAAGCCACTCAAATCTGTATTATTGTCATTCAGTTGTTTATCAACAACGAATGGGTAGACGCAGTCAGCAAGAAGACCTTCCCGACCATCAATCCTCAAGATGAAACCGTTATCTCACAAGTCGCAGAAGGAGATAAGGTAATATACAAACCCCTTTTAAATAAGTCATATCAGAAATAATTGAAGTGTTTACATTAAAGCCTAGCCCTAGAAGGCTTGGTCTGTTGACCAATGCCATTTCTGTATTGTTTGCTTGTATGTAGTAAGCAGGTTTACCTCAACAAGTATTTACACTGTAGTTAATTTACTTAGGATCGTTGTTTGATCGGGTGTTTTATTTGAAGAACTTATGATTCATAATGATTTTACTATGTCAGCTTATATGTTGCAGGCCGATATTGACTTGGCAGTTGCGGCAGCCAAGAAAGCCTTCCATCGGTATTCAGCATGGCGTACGATGGATGCTTCACAACGTGGCCTTTTAATGCTCAAACTTGCAGACCTAATGGAATCCCAAGCCCGATATTTGGCAGAACTAGAGACTTTAGATTGCGGCAAACCCGTCAAAGATGCGGAAAGCGAAGTTTATTATTCAGCTACAGTGCTCCGATATTATGCCGGGAAAGCCGATAAAATTGTTGGAAACACCATACCAGCAGGTAATAATTTTGTTTTGAGATAAATACTTATTAGGATATATTGTTGTATGATGACTTATGATATGAAAAACATGTATGAACTACAATTACCTACCATCACAGTTATATGTATTATTAATAACTTTGCTCCAGATACTTATCACAATTTTCTCTACATTAATAAACGTTAATGAAATTTATTTGTTCACTTCCTTATCTTTCAGACATTCATTAATAATATTGACGTCCATTGTCGCGCTATCTTCGCTCTCATTAAGCGTGATCTGAGGGTCTTGAATAATCATTAGATGTAAAATGTATCATCTGGTTTAATCAAGATAAAATCCTTTTACGAACTCTTATTTACGTCAATAACTTCATCTTTACATGTTATACATATTATATTGATAAACAACAACAATACAAAAATAATAATTATGTGTATTGTTGGTAAAATGCAACAAAACAGTGCAAACTGTTATTACTTAGTTAATGTTCAAAATGATAATAAATTATATTTTACATAGTCGACAACTGTGTCTGCAAACATTGGCTATGTTCAGAGCAAATAAGATTCTTGGTCCAGAGCATAAAGTCTTACACATTTTGAAATCAGAAAAACGTCAAATATGTACCAAGAAAGAAAGATGAGATGACTTTAAAAAATAATGAACACTTCGGTCGGTTAATTGGCGTGAAAGGAAAATGGAAAATATTCGAAACGCATCGCATTTAATTTATATTATTCGTTCAAAATTATAATGAGTTCTATTCTAGTCGAAGACAAATGTATCCGTAAAAAATATAGGCATGTCTGGAACAGATAATAATGTATCTTTGAACATACACAAATAAAAATCTACTTTAAAAAAAACGAGACGTTTGGAGTGGTGGTTTTGGACGGTGGGCTTTGCCAAACCAAAACCAAATTGCGTGTACAAGAACAGTAACATTGAGGTGCAGCACAGACGACGGACTTTAGTCTGCGGCACACAAAAAATCTGTGTGAAAACATAGGGTTTTTGACGGACTTTCTGCGCGTCGTGCGTGGGCATTACTGTTTAGAATTATATAGGTTCTATTTACACAGACACAAAAGTTCGGCGCGGTGCGGTCTGTCGTCTGCGCCGCACTGTAAGTGATACAATAACAAATTCATTAATTGAACACACTATGAATTAATACAATACGATTGACCTCTTTTACAGATGGAGAGGTGTTATCTTTTACATTGAAGGAGCCCGTTGGTGTCTGCGGTCAGATTATTCCATGGAACTACCCGATCCCCATGTTGGCATGGAAGATCTCTCCCGCTTTGGCAGCAGGTACAAAACTATTTTTAATAAATATCAACAATTATTTTCAAAGAGGAGTAACAAAATGTTACATATTCGAAAGAAATGACATTCTAGGCACCGCACTTGGAAAACTGAAATCGCACATCTATAGAAGATAGCATCTACGCTTCGAAATATACACCTGAATAAACATACTACAGGTCGTTGTTTTGGTCAGCGACGAGCGACTCAGGGTCGATAAAACAAATGATACTGGTGCTAAAAAAAATATAAAAAAAATACTTTTTTTTTTAATAATAAAAATAAAAATAAAATAAATTTTGAAAATCATGTAATAAGCTAAAGTGTAGACATTATACTCAACGGGAGTACGAGGGAGTAAAGGGGTGGGGCGATGGCGGCTTGCGCCTAGCTCTAGACTGTGCACGTGCCTAGTAACCATACTTTGCGGTAATTTTATTTCAAATTGAATAAGGTGTTTCTCAACATATTTACAGTATTTAATGGAATTAAGTCCATTTTTGGGGAATATATATTTTGTACTACCGCTCCTGGGTCGCTTGTCGCCGACCAAAACAACACCCTGTATATCGCATTAAAACTTGTTTACTTATTACTTTAATTTGGCATAAAGTAAGTTACTCAAACTGTATCCACAGGTTGCACTATAGTCCTGAAGCCGGCTGAGCAAACACCACTAACCGCTTTAGCCGTGGCTGCTCTGATCAAGGAGGCAGGCTTCCCCCCTGGTGTAGTCAACATAGTTCCCGGCTACGGACCGACAGCTGGTGCCGCTCTTACACACCACCCTGATGTCGATAAGGTGGCATTCACTGGTTCTACTGAGGTAATTCCAAATGTATTTGCTAATATTGAAGACTTATCCCATGCTAGCGATGACTTTAATGAAAAAAGTACGCGTCACCTGAATATTTTTTTAATGTTGTATTTCAGGTAGGACGAATTATTTTAGGTGCTGCTGCAACAGTCAATCTGAAGAGAGTTACTTTAGAACTAGGAGGGAAGAGTCCATTGGTGGTGTTTAATGATGCTGATGGTATGTAACAGCGGATATCAGATAATAAGAGATTGTAAAAAAATATTACAAATGTTAGTGATGTGACCTAAGGTGGTAAGCACACGTAACCTAGAAGACTGTCCTAGAAGGGAACTGACTCTCAAGTGCAAACGCAGTACAAGGAGGTAGATTTTCAACTTGAGGATGATAGCTAACAAGACGAGTATGTACTACTAAGTACCATCGTGCTATGGTTGGACCCACAATCTCTTCATCGTTACTAATCTTATATGTAATTTCAGTGGAAAAGGCAGCTCAAATAGCTCATGCTGCTGCTTTTGCTAATGGTGGCCAGTGCTGTTGTGCTGGTACAAGAACTTACGTGCAATCTGGAATATACGACCAGTTTGTAGTGAAAGCCGCGGAAATCGCACAGAAGAGGTCGGTGGGTAACCCCTTCGATGATGTGCAGCAAGGACCTCAGGTGAGGATGTTAAAAATATGATACAAATTAAATTTAGAGAATCATAAATCAAGAATGAATTAGTGCAAAAAACAATAAGTTCGAGAATTTTACAACAACAGAAAATAATAAATTTGGATATAAATTACAGATCGACAACGACATGTACACCAGAGTACTGAAATATATCGAATTTGGTAAACAAGATGGTGCTAAATGCGTTGCTGGTGGTGAGAAAATGGGTCAAAAAGGATTCTACATCAAACCTACTGTTTTCGCAGATGTTAAAGATGACATGAAAATTGCCAGGGAAGAGGTAACAACAGCTTTTACCTATGTAGCGTGTATATACTAGGGAATGCAAAACCGTAGCAAAATGAAAACCGGTTTTATTTTCGGTTATGAGACGTAAAAACCGGTTAACCGGTTTTAAACCGGTTTTTTAAATGTTCGCTCGTTTATTTTTTCACGTTATTTCTATAGCTCGAATTATACATACTACCCGTGCCTAAGATGTAAAAATCGCAAACAGGAATTATTGTCAGTTAAAGTTAATGAAGTGAGTATAAAAGAAACATCATCACCATGTGCCTGCCCTGTTTCCAATCATTTGGGATCAGCGCAATATGTACGTTTCTTCCATTCGTCCCTTCTATCCGTTATCATCTTTCATACAATTCATCCATTTCTTTTTCATCCAATTGATGGAAATAATAGTTTATTTGACTCTGTAGATTCGTCTTCACCAGAAACTCGTTTATATAGACTACACGGTTCGTTGCTTTTGATTTTATTTTATACGAATGAAATCAGAAGAACGTATCACGTTTGCATGGTTTTTAATTGCTATGAGATATGATGAATTTATGTTAAAAAAATAGATCAGTAAAAAAATAGATAGACAGTAGTTGCTCCGATAGCATGACATTAATGCTGGCGTCCCGCAAGGCTCTGAATTATCCCCAACACTATTCCTCCAGCATATCAATGATATACTCTCTATTGCCAGCATTAATTGCTATGCAGATGAAATTACAGGGGACGCTCATTACACGAGCCGTGCAAATATCCCTCGTTCTATATTGGAGAAAAGGCGCGATGGACTTACGTCTTAAATCGAGAGTACACTAACAAGTGACTCCGATTGGGGTCGACTAAACCTAGTCTATTTCAACCCCACTAAGTCACACACAAGCCTGCGCATTCACCGTTGAGAAAAGTTCATTTGCTGTGGATCTTCATTTCTAGAACATGTCCCTAAACATCACGAAAAGCATTGGGATCCTTCGCATTAATATTTATAGCGAGACGTTCTGTTCCAAAGTCACAAGGTATCCAAAAACTCGGTGTGATTAATAGAGCGAAGCAGTACTTCTTATCGAGACACAGACAGCAACTATATAAGTAGCAAGTCTAGCTCAAATGGAGTATTTCTGTCTTCTGTGGGCACCTGGATACCAGCTTGGGTATTTAAACTCAGTTCAGCGACGTGCCGTAAGAATTGTCGACGATCCCGAGCTCACAAGTGTTTTAAAGCCCCTTAGTCTGAGGAGACACTGCCTTCTTATGTGTGTTCTACCACTTTTCCAACGGGCAGTGTTCTGAAGAATTGTTTGACCTGATGCCCAGTTACCTTCTACCATCGTAGTCACCGACGGGGAGTCCATCCACACACATTGGAACCAAAATGGTTTCGTACTGTGCGGTTTCAAAGAAGCTTCCTATCGTGGACGCTCAGGCTGTGGAATGAGCTCCCCGCTTCAAAAAGGTTGAGGGTTAGCAACGTGCGAGTGATAACCGTTATGTTGCAAGTGCAAGCGTCCATAGGCTACGGTAACTGGTTATCATCAGGCCGGCCGTACGCTAGTTTGGTGTATAAGTATTGTAAAAAAAGTTTAACATATTTTATATCATAAAAAGAATAATTATTATAAGTTACTTTCTTACCAGCTCAACACACCAAACATCAACACACTTCAGTTCATCACAAAAATACTCACTTCATTGCACTCAGTTTACAAAACGGCGGCAAATCTTCCTTTTTTAGTATTTCCAAACATTGATATAAAAACCGAAAATAACCGAAAAACCGGTTTTGGTGATATGTTAAACCGGTTTTTTTGTTGGTCAAAACCGTACCGAATAACCGGTTTTTCGATTTTCGGTGAAACCGGTTTGCATTCCCTAGTATATACGTACATGTTACTTAGGTACCTAGTGGAAATAGCCAAGGCTCGAAACATGTGAATTAGCAAATGATACACTTGTTAAGGAAGATCTTGGCTTAATCCGACAAATGATAAATCAATGACCTTATTTATAAATACAATGTGCTTATTTTGGTCAGTTTTTTTTTGTAAAGACCGTCGCTAATTGTCCCAAAATTTCAGACACCAATATTATTATGCTTACATGCATACATTCTGGAACAGTTCTCACAGTACCAATAACATGGATAATTTTTCTTTCTCTTAGATCTTCGGGCCAGTGCAAAGCATCTTCAAGTTCGATACCTTCGAAGAGGTAGTGGACCGCGCTAATGACACTAACTACGGTCTTGCTGCTGGAGTGATCACCAACGACATCACAACAGCTCTGAGCTTTGCCAAGCAAGTGCGAGCCGGCTCTGTTTGGTAAGCCATTGTTTATAAGACAAAAAAATTGCTTGCACAACTTAGGACAATAACCATTGTGATAAATATTACGAGAATTGTTTTTAAAAGCATTTGTGAAAGTGTCACCATATAGGCTAAAGCCCAAGCCACACCGCCAGCTGCGGCTGTGAAGCGAAGAATGAAAAGACGCCGCAGCGCCCACAGCTACGACAGGTATACTCAGCTACGTTAGATCAGCTCGCGGTGTGGTGCGAAGAAGACTAAAGATTGTAATGCTAGAATTACCAGCAGTTTTCGATAATAACACGACGACAGAAAAACAAAGTTTCGATGTGGGCAGCGACGAAATTGGCTTTTAGGGAATTAAGAGACTAAATTGGTATCCAGTATTTTTATGATGAATATTATTAGTCAATTATTTCATCAATAGGTATTAAATGGTGCGGTAAAGACTTCCCATTAACTGTAATAAAACCAAATAAAATACAAACAATAATTACAATGCATTTGAAAGAATTTCTCAGTTTCGATGCAAATTTTATCGTAAATAGAATGGTTATTGAAAATAAAAGTGTACTTTACTTCATTATTACAATTATTGTAAGTATGAGAGATGTTTCTCGATGATTTATAGTTTTCATTTTCAGGGTGAATACATATGACCACGTAACAAGCCAAACTCCTTTCGGTGGATTCAAAGATTCTGGATTAGGGAGGGAATTGTAAGTATCTACACTGCTACTACTTGTCTTGTAATGTTGCTACAAGTAACTTTGTGATTTTTTTTTCATCGAAAATTTGACCTATTGGTTCTAAAACCCATTTAACCTACTTATAGAATTTGTATATTATAAATTTTACGAAAAAAGTGAATGTACTAATCTGATCAACTAACAGCTACTTCATCTAGGTTAATAGGTATAAAGAAGATATTGAAATTATTTCTTTTCCCAGGGGCGAAGATGGCGTCAATCAATATTTGGAGTGCAAGACTGTCACATTAGCCTTACCGAAGAAACCCACGTTCTAATAACATACAATTTTATTTGAGTTTTCTGTTTTTAAAGATATACAATATTTTACTACGTTTTCTTATTTTGTAAGATGATACAATAACATAGAGATGCAATTGCAATTAAAATGTAAATTCCTAAGATATGTTAAGGATGAAATATAAATTTTAATAAAAAAAAAATTGTTATTAAAATGCCATAATTGTCTTCTACTTATTAAAAATTCCTTGTACGACTAGTAGGAGTATATATATCCTAGTGTTTCAAAGAAATCTGGCTAAAAAAATGAGTATTAGGCAATGTGTGACGGTTTCATTGTCTTACTAGCTCTCCGCCCGCTACTAGATTCGCCCGGGATCCGCTATTATACACTTTTCAAAGGATCTGGGTCTCAGTTTCAAGCTGTTTTATTTATTGTGTCAACGAGGATATTGTAACCATTTACAATTTACAGGGATTTTAAGACTGGAAATTTAATAATTTCGGTTGTAAATTACTTACAACAAAATAGCAGATGCCACAGTTCAAGTCAACCGGTTAATCATTTAACCGTTTTCTCCCCAACCTGTTTCAGGCCATGACATCAGCCTTTAGTAAGGCTTCTCTAGTGTAGAGTTCAATGAACATAATTATGGATTAAATTTAAATAATGACCAAGTGTGTATTGGGTTCGCGCACGGTGGGTTCCTTACAGTGGTGCCGATTCTTTTATATATCGCACTCAACTAATTTTAGTCACATCACATCTCTTTCTTACGAACATTATTGAAAAAGGATAGAATATATTTAAAGCTGTCAAATCAAATCTTTGCCGTCTTATTTTGCGTGTATTTAGGCGTAACCGCGATAGATGGCGACCATTGAAAACAAGCATTGGACTAATTTGACAGGACTAAATTTCTTACATCCTTTTCATATGTTCTTTATTAGAAAGAGACATAGTGAGATTAAAATTAGTTTAGTTGTTAACAACAGAATCAGGGCCATTATCTAGTTAAAACCAATTTAATTATGTACCTCTGTAACCCAATTTACTCTACAATTCGGCTATGAAATGACTAGTAGATGGAACGAGATCTTAATAATTAAAAGGCACCGATAAAATACACTTCCAAAAATAGCAAAAAATCAGTCCGTACTCACCGACAATTTTATACTGTTTCTCAGTAAGATGATTTGATATCATCCCGCAGACGTGAGCGCCAAGTGAGTGTCCCACACATGTGATCATCTTGGCCAACGCTCCAGCTTGAGTGATTTGTGAATACAACTGAGCAGTACATTGAGCTGCTAGCCTGAAATAAGATAATAAGTCAAGTTAAACGAAAAGGTATTTTCCAATCGCTGGTTTATCATATTAAAGATGTTTAGAATGGAATGATAATGAACTAACCGCCCACAGTCAAGATGAATTATTGCTATGTATAGGCAGTCTATTAATTATCATTTTTTATTCATAAAAAATTTAGAATGCAAATTTTATACCAGTGAAAGTTGCTATTATAATATACGCATATTTGTGTTTTATTTAACTGGGTCATTATAGGAAATATCTTAACTAAAAATACGTTTAGTTTAGTTAAGATGATGATAATTTAGTTTAGTGTGTGAAAGAAAAAATATATACATGCTTATTAAAAAAAAAAACAAGGCCAGGCTGATCGATTGATTGACTGAGAGATCAACGCAGAGTAAAGGACTAGTCAAAGAACCATGAAAGGGGTACGAACATTTTTGTATGGGAGCTGGCATAGCCCCCCGCCGCCATTTTGATTTTTTTTCAATGTCGCGGCGCACGGTGTAAGTGGTATATTTGGGTAGAGGACACTTATACAAACAAAAAATGTTAAGCAATATGGTGACCTAAAGTGTCACGTTTCCGAGATATTTGGAGGTAAAGATCGCCATATGAGAATTACGACAATCATTAAAAATGAACTTATTACGTGTTTATATGCATTAAATTGTATTCAAATAATAGTTCCCAGGTTGATTTATCTTTTTATTAGAATATAGCAAAACAAAGAGCACGAAAAAACAATATTCATTAATTGGTTACCTACTAAACCGCATCGCAATATTCGCAATGAAACATAATGTTGTCAAGTAGCTCGGATCGTAGTGGTTAACTTGTTTTCCATGTCGCCGTTATTAACTCAAAATGACAATACTTGTCTTAAAATATCATGTTACCGAGATATTGGAATATCGATGTATATAATATAATATGAGATGAATGACAATAGTTTAAAGTTGATTTATGTTTTTGTTTTTAAGCAATAGTGGTCAAATTTGAGAGAGGTAGAGCATAGCGTTTATTCGCTCAAAGAGCAGCTCGACTGGGGAAGTACCTCCACCTTGCAGAATACCGCAGCCAAATAACTTTATGTTGTGTAAAGTTGTGTTCCTGCGTGACTAAGGTCGCCAGAGCTCATTGCGGAGGGGGGAAAGGTCGGTAATGCGTGAGCGATGCTTCTTGTGTTGCAAGCGTCCATATGGCTGCGGTAACGCTTGTGAGCTCGGAATCGTGGACAATTCTAATGGCACGTCGCTGAACCCGAGTCAAAAGGCCCAAACTGGATTCCAGTTAAGAGCAGTACTCCATATAAGGCCGGACTTGCGACTTATAAAGTTGCAGCCTTTGCCCCGATGTGAAATACTGCTTCGCTCTGTTGAGCACTTCGAGTTTTTTGGATACTAGCTTAACCTTGTCTTCTAGACGGTCTATTGACGTCGTTAGAAATGTCGATGCCGAGGATTCCGATGCTTTCACTGATGTCCGTGTTCTGGAATTGTGGTGTTCTGGGTTTTCTTAGCGGTGAACGCGCAGAGTTGGGTCTTAGTGGGGTTGGAATGGACTAGGTTTAGTCGACCATAATCGGAGACACTAGTTAGTGTGCTCTCGATTTCAGACACAAGCCGTTCGCGGCTTTTTCATCCACCACGAAACGAGGAATATTTGCAATGAGCGTCCTCTGTACAATGAATGCCGTCAATAGACAGTATTTCATTGATATGCAGCAGGAACAGTATTGGGGACAGTACAGACCCTTGTGGCACGCCAGCATTTATATCTCTCAGCTCTGACTCTGGCGACTCATTTGCATAGTCCCTCGGGAAGCCCATATGCTGGTAACTTCGTTAGAAGACACCGGTGCTATTGTGTGCACGTGAGCAGTCCACGAAGACGGGACTTTCATTTATGTGGAAGTTTTATTAGGTCGGGCCGGCCGCGGGACCGGGTTTTTTTTAATTTATTTACATCGCTATTGCAATTTTGGCGCCCAGGGAACATTACTTAGCGATCTTTAGTTCCTTAACTTGGTAACATAGATTTTAGGACAAGTATTGTCATTTTTGTTCGTATAATAATGACAAGATGGAAAAAAAGTCACGATCCGAGCTACATTGACAACATTGTGGCTCATACATAGCGAATATGCTGTTTAGTAGTTAAAAAAAATATTGTTTTTCGTGCGTAAAACAATATTTTAACGTAACTCTATTCTAAAAAAATTATAAATCAACCTGGGAACTATTATTTGAATACAATCGAATGCATATAAACACGTAATAAGTTAATTTTTAATTATTGTCATATTTCTCATATGGCGATCTTTACCTCCAAATATCTCGGAAACGTGACACTTTAGGCCACCATATTGATTAACATTTTTTGTTTGTATAAGTGTCCTCTACCCATATATACCAGATACATCGTGCGCCGCGACACTGAAAAAAAACTAAAATGGCGGCGGCTAGCTATGCCACAAACGTTCTATCCCCTTTGGAGGATATAAATGTTCCATTAGTCACTAAGACGTTTTTTTTTAATTTCCTTAGTTCCCTTAGGACGCGGGTAAGAACCCCAGGGCAAATGCTAGTACCTAATTATCCAATATGTATAATTTAAGCTGGACTAAAAATTTTAAATGCAAAATTAAGGTGCCCCCAATAAAGCACACAGTAGACTAATGAAATGAAAGTAGGCATCTAAGTATACATGAGAATGCTGATTTTAGATAACCTGATATTATGGTTCGATAATGTTTTTACAGTTTACGAGGACTTTCACCAAATCCGAGTATCGGTCGGTGAATTGATTATCATACTTTGTTTTTAACCTACTACATTCAAGAATGTGAATACAACTAACATTTTAATTCACTGTACTAATGACAGAATACCTATGTAGGTATGTGGGCAAGCTAATTAGGGTTCCGTACGCAAAGGGTGCCTTTTCGGGACCTTATTACTAAGTCTATGCCCGCCTGTCAGTCTGTCTTTTATTTGTTAGTTTATCAAGCAAGTTGAAATTTCACAGAATATGCATTAGGTACCATAATAATTAATCGTGACAATTGTTTTTTGCATCTACATGTCATTTCATAGCAAAATCCACGGTAAAGTTGAGTTGCGTTTCATTAATCATTATTGTTGTACGGAACCTTTTGCGCCCGAATACGACCCGCCCGCGCCGTTAGCGTTTAGTTTGTTTTTTATAACCTTCTTTTTTGCTTCATATAATTTTTTGTCGAAGAATTCTACTCTAATTACAGGCCTACATATTGCAAAAAATACTGTTGTTGGATTTGCGACATTATGTCCTGCAAGTAAGATTTAGTATTTGGCATGGCTTATCGTTTTAAACAATCACAATTTAATCAGATGTACAACAGTAACTTACTTCAAGTTGGAGAGAGCTGACAGATAGCACGGAAACCTGGTCAACGGCGACCAATCCACCATGAACACGTTGTAGTCTTTACGTGACAGGTACGCTGAGGAAGAACATTACAGGGTTTAATATGACATTACATTATCATCCCTATAACAGTAGTACCCAATTAATATGGCTTACCGATGTACCTGCGCAGAAGATTTTCAAAGCGCGGGAATCGCTATTGGTCGGCAGCTGCCGCCATGTTAGCGCGCGCCGTGCGGAGGGGCGTGACTTGTGAGTGAGACGGAACTAACAGCTGCAGTGTATTATTAACCTTATAGTAGTGATCTAAGATTGATTTAAAATCAATCTTAGATCACTACTTTTAAGCATTCCTTCGTTAATCTTCGGGGCCATACTTTCTTTTCTGTGCGAACGAAGATTCACGACGCACCATATCAATTGGGTAATACTTGTACGTAGTATGTATATACTCTGAGGTAATACTGTACCAAAGTTTATATTTATGATTTCGAGTAGTATTGCGTTACAAAAGAAATAAAACCATAAAAACCAGATGGTCCTCTCATATAGCTAGTAATGCCTTTGTAAAAAGAGTTACGCATTTTATAAAGGTAAAAAAATATAAAGAACTTACCATCGCGTAAGTAAGTCATGGGTGTCTTGGAATGTGTGCCATTGAACCCGTGTATGATGAGAACATTCTTCCTGGTTGGCTTCCACCCAAACTCCTTAAGGTGCTTGGTATTCCGTACATCCACCCAATGCTTGTGCGGGTGCTCTCTGCTCAGAAAAACTATCACACATCATTATATTCAGAATCTTAAGACTTCATTGCTAAATTTTATTTAGTAGTATTTTTTGTCATAAACTTGGACGTAAAAAGAACGGCGGGTCACAAAATGATCCAAAACGTCAAAAAAACGTCCAAACATCACGAGCTCGTACCAAGTATGGAGCTTCATCCTGTGTTGACATCAATACACTATTAGGTATATATTGGGGGCCCTGGAGTTCTAAAATAGATCTGAAGATACAGATCTCCCAAAAATTACGAAGTTTGACAACTTTATCGTTAACTGCATTTTTTGTACCTAAGTACAATGTAAGTAATTTGTGGAGATGAAATAAACATTATTATTTATATCGAGCAGTATGTGGTTGAATATTAATATAATTAACAGATTGGTTTGAAAAGCATTGGGAGTTACCGCTACAGTTTCTGTCCCATTTTTTTCTTTTTGCTTCTTTGGGTTAATTATTCGATGATCATCATGATCAAATCAAATCAAATCAAATTTATATTTATTACTATGATCAGTTACATAATGTGTTTTACATCGGTCCCCGCACTAGGCAAGCCTGTATCGCGGGAGACCTGCCTGTATCGTAGGTACATTACTCCCAGTGTATATGTATAGAAGCTATAACAGTGTGTAAATACAAGTGTCATACAAGAAGATAGGTAGGATTTGTTAGTCAATCACTAATAATATATTCAATGTCTGCTTAGAAAGCATTATGTTTTGTTTTGCATTTTTTTCGAAATTTGACCAAGGTGAATAGGTCCATAGTGAGTATTGATGAATGCAAATGGAGCTTAAGCAGCCATCGCGTCGCCTCAATAGGCATCATCTATATGCCATCAACGAAAAAACGAACATTTCATTGATTCTTTGCTCTTTACGTTTTTTATTCTACGAGTTCGCGGCGCGTTCCCACAGTGAAAGTTGCGGAATAGATTGCTTAGGATAATTTACTATGACAAAAGTAAATAAATCGTCGCAATGGAAAAAGGAAATATAAAATTATCTCTCTTGCTTTCTTTTCTTACTTACAGATACAGGATTTTCCCATAAATTCATTAAGTATCTATACAGGTCGTTGTTTTGGTCAGCGACGAGCGACTCAGGGTCGATAATACAAATGATACAGGTACTAATAAAAATATAAAAAAAATACTTTTTTTTTTTTAATAAAAATAAAAAATTGAAAATCATGTAATAAGCTAAAGTGTAGACATAATACTCAATGGGAGTACGAGGGAGTAAAGGGGTGGGGCGATGGCGGCTTGCGCCTAGCTCTAGTCTGTGCACGTGTCGAGTAACCATACTTTGCGGTAATTTTATTTCAAATTGAATAAGGTATTTCTCAACATATTTACAGTATTTAATGGAATTAAGTCCATTTTTGGGGAATATATATTTTGTACTACCGCTCCTAGGTCGCTTGTCGCCGACCAAGACAACACCCTGTATAATTAAGCTTTTGAAAGTAAAGTAAAATAATTCTATATGCTATACTATACAATAAACATTTGAGTTGAAAAGTTAGTTTCCTATGTCCATCTCCGGATGCCAAGCTGCCTCTCAACCAAGCTTCATTACAATCGATTCAGTAGCTTACTGCCGTTAGGTAGGTAGGCTATGGAATTACTTACGGTGTAAACAAAAAGAAGTTAATTTCACTGTCAGGACATTTCCATTCCCTTTTCATGACGCATCGCCAATATCGAAAGTCTATCATCGACATTATGTCACCGCCGACCTCGGGTACTGGAACAATAAAAAATACCAAAGATAATCTAAAAATACCGGTCAAGTGCGAGTCGGACGCGGAGGGTTCCGTACAATAATAATAACTAACACAATTTTGCTATGAAATAAATAGTACCTAGGCGAAACAAAAAAGAAGCCTTCAATTTTTTTTTATTTCATTTTTATTATTTGTGGCAATAGAAACACATATTCTGTGAAACTGTCTACATATTACGATTCATGAGATAAAGCCCACTGACAGACAGATGGACGGACAGCGGAAGCGTAGTAATAGAGTCCCGTTTGACACCCTTTAAGTACGAGAACCCTAAAAATATTAAACATTGATCCACTAAAAATTAAAATACGAAATCAACAAAATTTTATCGATAACCAAATACAAAAGTATGATACAAGCTCACGCGTGTTAGCCGACTTGTTAAATGAAAAGTAGGCTAATGTTTGGAGAACTTTAAGAACAAGATTAAGAAGTCTGTTTGGACCTTTTATCTATGGTCTAGCTAGACGCTATACGTTTTACTTTTACCGGGATACAGCGAATGCACCAGGCGAGACCACTTTCACACGCAAGTCCGAAGATGATATACTTAGGTACAGCCTGTTCATTCATAATTATACAAACTTATAAAAAACAAAATGTATAACGAGGTTCGTAAAAATATCACTTATTTTTATGATAGAATTATTGCGACTGATTTGTCGGCTTTGCATTGGAATATTTATTTTAATTTGGTTCTATTGTTTTTAAAAGCTAAGATATATTCTCCAAAAGCTGCAGTACTACAAAACTCAATTTTCACTTTGTCTTTACAACCTCTGTGACAATTCTAATAGCACTAGTATTCGGTGGGTACACTCATAACTTAAATGGCGATTAAACAAGTATTTAATAAGCAAATTGTACCTAAATAACAAACTCCCGTGCGAACGACTCACACGTCCCTACAAACTCGACGAGCTTAGAGTCTATTAGGCCATGCAGTAGCACTTGTGCACACACGATTTTGGAGTCCTTAAAATAACGTGAATCAGAAAGTAGTACATTCGTGACTCATCCATCGGGGCAAGGGCCTCGTCCCTCGTAGCCTTTTGAAAAATAAGCTAAATGAAGCTTTTAATTGAAGACATTTTTATATGCTCTGTATATATATAACATAGATGTATTATATATATAAAAACCATCCTGGGAAAATTATCTAACTCATAGTGAAAACCGCATCAAAATCCGTTGCGTGGTTTAGAAGGAGTTAGCGGCCAAACAGACAGACGCGGAAAGCGACTTCATTTTATACTATGTAGTGAAGATAAGGGGCCGTAATTTCGAAAAAAGAATTCCATTAGCAATATTGCTTTAGCTTCCTTTTTAGTGGGAAGTCCGTCAGTTAGATTATCAAAAAAAAAACACACGTATTTTTTGCTTTATCAAATCAATAGGTACAAACGATAAAGCTCGTTAAAGTTCGGGAGTGGGGGTGTGGTGGGGGCTCGAGACGTCACTTGTTTGTGATAAGTGTATCATGGCATGGCGTGACGCCACGCTGAACTTCAACACACCACCTTATTCAAAAGGTAAAAAAGGAACCCTTATGGTTCCACTCCACACATCTGTCTGTCCGTCTGTACGGTATATTTCAGCAACCACTAATGCTAATGATTTTAAATTCGGAATAGATTTAAATATTGCTGATCCTAACATACCTATTGCAAATGTAAAATTTTAAATAATAGGTATTTTTATTTTCTTGGCAACAAGGGAAGGAATGGAGGACCAAAATTTTCTAGTAGGGCTAAAAGGTTTAATGGGGTTGATATTATATTATGAAAGAGCTTCGTTTGTACATTCCAAAACAGGTTTTTATTTTCTCCTATATTGTGTAATTTTTGAGTAATGATGAAAAACGACGAAAGAAATACCATTCCCTGCACCATATCTCCGCGAAGATCGCAATACGAAAAATCTCAAATCGAAATAATTACAGAAATAATCTATACATTGATGTACTTATACATATGTATTACAGGAAAAATAGAACGATGTTTCTACAACAGTTTTTTTCGAAATCATCAAAATTCCTTCACTATAACAAATTTCGTTATGCGGTCCGGTTTTTTCTACAGTCAAACCAAGAAATTTTCCGTCTAGGAAGATCGGAACCCTTGGTGCGTGAGTCGGATTCAGGCTTTTGGCCGGTTTTATTTGATAATGTAAATGACGGACTAAATAGAATTGAAGCCACTGCGGTTACTATTTCATTACCAACGGTATAAAGTGAATGAAGAACTGTATAAAACGAGATCGTTAGCTGAAAACAAAACAATAGACTGCTTTTTATAATGAGTGTTACCATCCATTGTACCTTTTACTTTCTCAGATATTTTTTACTTATTATAATGTAAAGTGTAAGAACGAATATAAGATTATTCTTGAGTTATTTACTCTCATTCCATATTTGTACTAATAAATAATTGAATCCCAGAAAGAGCTGATAATTCAATAGTATAAATCTATATTTAAGGAATAAGTTCATATAGGCAATTAGGGTGTGTAATTGTTTCTATCACCCGTCAAGCAAATGAGGCATTTTTACCCAATTTTTTTATACTAATATAATAAAGCTGAAGAGTGTTTTTTTGTTTGTTTAAACGCTCTATTTACTGGAACTAGACGTCGGAATTGAAAAATTCTTTCACTAATAGAAATTCTTTCACATGAACGCGGGTGGAACCGCAAAGAACATCTAGTATTTTAACACTTAGGATTTGAATTAAATATTATTATTAAATGTCTACTTGTAAATGCATAGTTTCTTGCAAACACTCTTGAGTATTTTTCCACTTGACTAAATACATATGATCGCTGTCCGATCGATGGAAATATCTCAATTTCTCTTTCGCTTGGCGTCTCTACCAGAGCGGAAAAACTTGTCAAGAATGTTTACTTTTTAAATCCCAGGCCGCTACTTATTTTAAATCAATTAGTGACATACATTTAAATTCGTAGACTAAATAAACGCCTCTTCTTTTTCTAATACAATTTTTATTTATATAACTACAAACTAATTAATACTTGCCTATTTCTGTAGATATTAAAATTACAAATAACAACAATCCACACTTCATGAAGCACATTTTATCACAATTTCACTGGTACTTCGGCATTAAAAACAATAATTATTATTAAAATCAGGACGTGCACTATAAAAAGTTCATAATACAGTTCGATTTTTGAATAAACAATTCACGAATCATGTCTTTTTAAATAAACGCGCGTGCCCTCTATTTCGGTGATAGCAGCGGCAATGCGTGCACCGCACGTTCAGGTGACGGTGAAATGTTAATGCTCAGCTGTTGTTGCTACCACGGTTAACTTAAATCCATCAACGGGACATTACAAAAATATTCCACTAATTTACATACGATAAGTTGAAAATTTTGAAAGCGTATCGCTTAGTTATTTTTTGTACCAAAAGCAACGATATTATAAAAAAATATTATAATTAATATAAAATATTATAGTGGACTAATTCCTATAGAGCAAAGACATTAACGTAAACACAAAATTAAATGCGATTGTAGCGTTTTGTTTTTGTTCCCGTTTATCCCCGAAACAACTGACTGAACGGATTTTTACAGAATAGTGACATCTAACGGAGTGTTACTTAGCTAGTTTCTTGTTATTTTACGTTTCATTCACTCGTTATTATTTATCTCGCTTACCAAACTGTATAACCTTACATTAGTGTACCTTATTAGGTTTGAACAACACAATTGAATACAATATTATTAGGTAAGTACCGTACCTACATAATCAATATCCCAATAAGTACCTACCTAACAAAACTCATTTGCTGAGATTGACTTTGAATAAGTTCGTATTTTGGAGATCAAAGCATATCGTTAAGTTAAAGTTAGACAATTTATTTGTAGGTAATGATCGCAGGCATATAAGAAGAAGGTAATGATTTAAATTGTCTCTTATAAGACCTGTTCTTTTTGTTCCGTGTATAAGACCATTAGGTACATGTTGCAAATAGAACAGCTAAACAATAATTAAAATTAGATTAAAAAAAAATGGAATAAAAAGTATTGCCATTCGTATAAAATTTCCCTCGTTTCGTTGTAAAAGTATAATGGTAGTAGTTGCAAGGTTAATAATTATTGTTAATTTTTTTGCTCAACATTGCCAAAATAATTAATTAATCGTAAATAATAAATCATGTTAAAAATATCAAAATATTACTGTTTGTAAAACTGATATTTCTATCATCATCCGCAAACAACATCTGCTTGGTTTATAGTTCTGGCTAACTATTTTTATCCACATACCATGTTATACTATATGTAGTTTTTTTTCGGGATATAATTTACATTTAGCTTCACCACAAACAAACGGCCAGACAGAAAAGACATTTGAATTGATAAATAAAATAAATCTTGAGACAAGAGATTATACACATGTTGAAGGTAGAGTTACATAAAATACACAAAATATGTGTAGGTATTTTAAGGAAGTGATTACCTATTTAATTAAATTTGAATTATCTTTTAAATAAATTGTTAATAACGACTTATTATCCTCATAATGCAACGGTCAGATCAGTGTTATTTTGTCAGTAGATAGACCATTGAAAAATGACACAAAAATCTTTAGTGTTGCCAAAACGAAAACAATACTAATCACACACAATACTATCACAGCTATTACACACAATTTTATCTTGTTGACTTTTGACTTCGCGCGGCCTTCTACCATGTGCTTCTGCAGTAAACATTATAAATATAAATAGAGTTATAGATTCATATATGATTTCAGTTTCACCGCTCCGCGGCATCCGAAAGAACTTTTGTTTACCTATTTATTAAGCTGTATTAGAACGATTGTAGATACATAAAATAAAGTATAATTTTTGTTTTAACATTCTCGGTTCAAGTGTATATTCCTAAGGTAAGTTAGTAAAGTTAGTACCTAACTCAAAAGACATAGTTATAGCTCAGAGTAAATAAATACTACGTACAAGTTATAGTATAGTATGTAAACGTAACGTAACGTGTAAGATTTTCTGTGATAATTGTGATGAAAAAAGTGTGTGTGTGTGTGTTTTGATCGCACTTTGTCATCAAAATTTATCGGAGACCAGCGGGCGGGGAGCTTTTTCGGCCAACGCATCAGCTTGGCTATCCAAAGAGGAAACGCTGCCAGCCTTCTGGGAACCTTGCGCCTTGCCGATAATCGGAAGCAGACTTGAGGAAATTTTCTATATATAGATTGTAATTTGTACATAGTATTTGTTGTAAATCTTAAAAAGTTATATAGATTACATTAAACTACCTACATTATAATCATAATAAAATAAGTGATAAATATAATATAAAAATAAAGTAAGATAAATAAAATAAATAAATAAATAATACAAAAATTACGTATCTTAAGTTTTTAGCGAGAGCAAAATAT
Organism: Polyploca ridens; assembly: GCA_951394255.1. Lineage (NCBI taxonomy): Eukaryota > Metazoa > Arthropoda > Insecta > Lepidoptera > Drepanidae > Polyploca > Polyploca ridens. The sequence goes on along the minus strand of OX596251.1, from coordinate 11,032,004 downwards.
TATTAAACTAGTAATTGCCGTTTGTGACGACTCCAACCAAGCTCCAACCCTAAATACTTATTATAACTTATTTTAAGTTGTTCTGTGATAAAATAATCTTATTATGTATTATTTAGGTATTTCTTAAATCATATTTTAGAATCTCATTGTACATAGTATTATATGTAACAACAAAGAGATACTCACTGATATAAATATGTTTTCAAAATCTTATGCAAGATATTGTTAAACAAATGGTTCGTCATTTCATACAAAAGCAAATAAAGACAGATCGAAACTAGATAGGTTTTGTATCTTACAGAAGGTTTGTATCGTTAGATAGACGCGCTCGAAGGATAATCGACGATAGCGACCTAACGAGCAAGAAACTGCAAAACCTGGATCATCGGCGTCAGGTTGCATGTTTGACGGTATTCTACAGATTGTTCCACGGAGAATGCGATAAAGAACTCCATAATCTTGTCCCCCCATCCCCATTCTTCTATCGGACCACTAGGCTTCGGGAGGGTCTCCACCGCTTCGTCGTCGACATTCCGTCTTGCCGTACCAAGCGTTTCGTTTCCTCTTACCTTATACGCACGGCCAAGCTGTGGAATGCTCTCCCGGACAACGTGTTTCCAGACACTTATAACGCGCGGTCCACCCTAGACTACATCTTCGCTTACCATCAGGCGGGATTGCGGTCAAGCGTAAACCCATCAAACATAAAAAAAGGAAATGCGCATCGCGTTTATTAAAATTGTTCCTCTTAGATCATGTGCGCCATTCACGTGACTAGCTTAGGTACATCGAGGATACTTACATCATGGGGTCTAATTCAAACTCAAAGAGGGCTATCGCGCTATTCGCGCTCAAGAGCGCGAGTGTAGGTGAGGTCCCTAGAAATGTCAAATTCTTGTATGTCATGATTCTTGTAACGATTTTGCAAATCGCTACCAAAACAACGTAGGGACCGTTGGTATGTCCTTAATTTTTTTTCGGAACAAATCGGTTCTGCTGAACACTAAGAAATACATAATTAATATTTTATTTATTTGATTATATTGGCTGTCGCGGTAAATATGTACTTTTTCAACGACTGCGACCTTATTCGCGAGTGGCGCCAACTGTTGGCCGCAGAAACGATAGCACTCATTGTAAAAATATGTATAAGGACTTTATCAAACAAGCAGTGTCTTAAAGGTTTATTAGAAAAAGATAAGATGGCCAAATATTGAATATGGCCAAGTTGATTAAACTTCCGGCCTAAGGGTTTCGTGAAATAACTTACCCCTTATACGATCACTTTAAACCCGTATTTTCGGAAATCGTTAGAGGTATCAATTTAACAGCGGTCCATAGTATAAATACTAAGGACCGCTGTCTCGTATTGCTGAATACGAGTTTCTAGTTACACGCAAGAAAATATTCACTGGCTTATTTTAGTGGTTATCACTAGACTACAACCCGGTAACCTACAATTTTTAAATTTTATACTGATTGAGGTTTTAGCACAGTTACCCAAGGAATTCCACACTCGACCACTTCCGACAGATGCACTTGAGAGTTTCCTTCTAGGCTTCTTATCTTCACCACTTTTGGCAACATCATCATATATGCTGAGATAGTGGTTAAACAGTAGTATCTACAGTAAAATCATAAATAGGTACCAAGTGGAATGAAAATTATCGGTTTTAAAATTTTACTCAAACATTCACATTAGACGGTATGATTTCTCACTGTTATCAATACCATGCGCTATCATCGTATCTACTTAGATTACGCAATTAAACTGTATTCCTTGCGATAAATGTTTGTTTAATAGTGTTTTAAAACTAAAACATCTTCAAAATGTTTACAGGAAAAAGGAGGGGTTATATAAACTTAGACATGGAACTTTCCAATGATAGAGGTCAGACATTGTTTCAGAATATTATACGATTACTTTAATATTTGTTTATTTTTTTAACTTGTCATGTCTCATTATTCTGTATGTTTATAGGTGGTCGTGTTTATTCATTCGTAGGTAAACCATCATTGTATTATTAATAACAACTAACATTAGATAAATCTAAAAATGGTAGCAATAATAACAAAAGAAACCACTTTTTAATTTATTTTTTTATTCAGACGAAATGATATTGAGGCTGCTCATTAAATACTTGTTACGCTAGTCAAACTATCACTCTATTATAAAAAAAATCGAAAGTAACTCAGTCCGTCTGTATGCTAACTGTTCAAGACTAAACCTTGAACCGATTTTGATGAAATCTAGCATGCAGATACAATTATTTATTCTGTGATGCAGGCTAGCATATCTCCCTAGAAACATAGCTACACTTTATCCCGGGAACGCGCGGAACAGCAAGAAGCTAAATAATAAAAAAAAACAGCCCATATTGTTTCGTTGCGCCATCTTTTATGTGTCATCATTTTTAACACTAGTTGTATGTAAACACATGACATACTAATTTTCGTGTATTAGATCCATATTATACCACTTTATGAAAATACACAGTTTTATTTATTGTATGTATTAGAAACTCTGTAGAAATAATGTAGATAGTTTATCTGTGATATCGTTTTATACCTGTAGGTAAAGACTGGAAATATTAACTTTACGTGTATTTTATGGACAGCCTCAGCATGCACACAATGGTCAAAAATATAAAATTCTATTATTCAGTTATGATTTTATTATAATTTTAACAGGTACCGAAAATGAAAGAAAAAGAAATGGGTAAGTTTTATTGTATCTAACACTAATTCTTGTTTTTTTTTTTAAAAAGTTATAGATTGTTTATTGCTGAAAGTTCGATATTATAAAATCTTATAATTTCAGATGGGTTGAAAAACTTTGTTTACGGTGCCACCAAACTGATCCCACACAGTCATGGAAACCATCTTGGTGGTCAAAAATATGTCCATTTCCATATTTCTCTACTTACCGTCAGTCAGCACAACAACTTTGCATCATTATGTTTTGTAAGTTACCTAATGATCAATTTATTAATTCAGTGTTACATTATTTGGTCCAACTGATTGTTTTCTTTTTCAGTTCTATTAACATGGGGAATATTATATGTGGAGCTTGGTGACCCATTCAGTATTAATGGGGAATTACTAAGCATGAGTTTATTAGTAATTGCCGCTTACTTAGTTGGATGGATATTTCTTAAAGTTACCACGCTTCCAGCTCTCATAGGCATGTTACTCACAGGTATAATATTCCAAAACCTTCAGTTGGTCCACATGACTGATAATTACAGAAAGCTTAATCAGGACTTGAGGTCAGTTCAAATCAGTTATAATAACGAGTACATATTTTACATAATCGCCTTTTTAAACTAATTTTATCTTAATCATCATTTACTTTCCCTTAGAGGGTCGGCGCAATAATGTCTGCTTCTTAAATTCTGCTCTTCTATCCATTATACCAGCAGCATCAGAATTCATTAATACTACTAATTTTACCTTAATGGTTCCAGGAAAATAGCATTGGTAATAATTCTCACAAGAGCAGGATTAGGACTCGATGCTGCAGTGATGAGAAAGCACTACGCTGCAGTTTTACAAATTGGCCTATTACCATGGCTTATCGAATGTGTATCAATCGCGGTGTCTACTTACTATCTTTTAGGATTTCCATGGATTTGGGGTAAGTTTAAAACCATATTTCTCATTGAAACTGTCATGACTAAATCACCCAACTTTGGATGTTTCAGGTTTTCTCTTAGGTTCAATGATCGCATCAGTATCACCCGCAGTTGTTGTTCCGTGTTTATTCAGATTGCGAGATGTTGGCTACGGGGTGTCAAAAGGTATTCCAACAATCGTGGTTGCTGCTGCGGCAATAGACGACTCCGTTAGTGTTGCAGTATTCGCAATTATACTCAATGCGATGTTCTCACCTGGATCTGTAACTTATAACATCGTCAAGGTATTATTAATGTTTGACTTGCTTCTAAGTTATCTTTATCAAATTATAAATAATAAATCTTTATTTATAGGGTCCATTATCTATAGTTGCTGGTGTGGTTCTTGGATCATTATGGGGAAGTATGACAGCAATTATTCCAGAGAAAGGGGACATTTATGTAGTTCCATTACGGTTTCTTGCATTATTATTGGGAGGACTATTTTCACTGTTCATATCAAGTATGATTGGCTGGAGTGGAGCAGGTAGTATAACATCACAGTTTCATAGTATGCTCTAAATAGTGTAAATACCTAAAATTTTAATCATTAATGACCATTTCGTTACAGGTCCACTTGCGATTGTGTCATCGGGATTTGTAGCTGCCTTTTATTGGGAGAAACAAGGCTGGCCAGTCAATAAGAATCCCGTAAGCAATTTGTTTAGGATCCTGTGGATTTTCTTTGAGCCCATATTGTTTGCTTTTACGGGAGCTCAAATAACGGTAATCAAACCTTGATTTACATATACTGATGTGATTGTATACTTGTATGTAACACTTTCCACAAGCATTGTTATGCCTATTTTTTGTTTGCAGATTAGTGCTCTAGACCCACAAGTAATAAAAATGGGTATTATCTGTCTCTTATCATGCCTAGTTATTCGTGCCATCGCTACATTTTTAGTCAGTTTTGGATGTGGTTTAAATAGCAAAGAGAAATTATTTATTGGTCTTACTTGGATGGCTAAGGCTACAGTGCAGGTTTCTACTTTGTACTATTTTATTGAAGATTTTGTATAACTACGATATTTTGTAATCATGCAATTTTTTCTAGGCTGCCTTAGGGCCGGCTGCTTTAGACTTAGTTAACAGTGGCCAAACAGCAGGATTTGGCAGAGAAGAAGAAGAAAGACTTGGCAAAGCAATTTTAGCTGTAAGCGTTCTAAGTGTAGTCGTGTCTGCACCATTGGGAGCTCTTTTAATAGCCATAGCTGGTCCAAAGTTACTGACTAAAGGGGAAGACGGTAAGATTTGATATTGTAACTAATCGATTGTCTAACTAAGCAATTTATTGGGTACGAAATAAAAATCGTATGAATTACGTAATTACAGATAACATTGCAACGGAAGAGAATGCAGAAAACATGAAGGAAACTTCATTAACACTTTGATAATTTCGTGAAGAGCTTTTTAATTGTTAACATTAACGGGTAAAAATGCCGTTAGCTGTTAAATAATAAATAAATAATAACGACGACGATAAGTAACGATGTACTTATGTATATCTTAAACATAACATTGTAAAATGTACTTATAACTAGAGGTGATTTTTCTAGATCATTACCAACCTACCTATCAGATTGGATTGGAATGGAACTCAGCGTAGTTCTATTGATATAATGAGTATTAAAGACGATCTGATTTTTGTACTTACCGTAAGTTACTTGCATGTTTTTGAAATGAACTTATTTATTGTTTAATTACACATTATCAAGACTATTGGAAGGATTAGAGTTAGGGCTATAAAGGCTACTAGGGCTGTAAAAAAATTACAAAAAAAAAGTTCATCTATATCTGTCGGGATAGGAGTTGAAATACCTAACAGTTTTTTTATCGTTATTAAATATAACCTACTTATTATTCATAGAGTACCACCTTACCATAATGTAGTACAAACTGGTTTGTATAGTATAATCTCCGCTTAATTTAGAATCACATGGGCAGGTATGAAGAAATATTTCAGGATATTTATTTATATATTTTAATATTTCTGTCGGAAGAATACTTGTTTACAAATAAAATTATACCTAAAAATACATTGTATTTTTATTATTACTTACCATAGAGGTCCTAGAATAGGACATTAAGGTACCTTTCACTACTCACTTCTTTCCGTGAATGCGGGTGAATCCGCCGGGCTAAAGATAGCGAATCCGCAGTCATATTCGCTTTATTTTTAAGAGAAGTAGAGCATAGCGTTTATTCGCTCCAAGAGCATCGACTGGGGAATTGCCTCCATCTTACAGAAAACCGCTATGTTGTGTTCCTGCGCAAGAGTAAGTTCACTGTTTTGAAGTGAGCGAAAAAGTATGACGTGTTCTATAGAACATTATTACGCTGACTTCAAATCTGTGTCAAATAAGCTTATGAGTTATTTCATACTTTTTAGTTTACTTAAAAGGCGATCTATTTTTAGCAGCAATCGCAGTTGATTGTCTGTCATTTTTTGAAGAGTTCCGTTGTCTGTCTCCAAAACTCACCATCATTATGAAATTAAATGGAACCATTCCGGAATAAACCCCTTTCGAATAAACGAATTTTGAAAATCCGTCTACATAATATATGACGGAAATATACCCGATCATACATAAAAAATATATAGGAAGCATCCGAATTGATAACCTCCTACTTTTTGAAGTCGGTAAAAAAAGCCAATTAAATTAATATTGTCTTCCTGCGCGTGAGTAAGTAAGGTCACCAGAGTTCATCGGGAAGGGAGACGGGTCGATATCGCGCAAATGCCCTGGAGTGTTCTGGGTGTTGCATGCGTTCATATGGCTACGGTAACCGCTTACCACCAGGTGGGTCGTATGCTTGTTTGCCGGCTTTCGTACTATAAAAAAATATGATTTCGTATATTAAGGATTTGACTAACTTATATTACGTATAAAGTAGTTTTTTACATTAATATAATATTCTTATCAACAATGATAGGGGAAATCTTTATGAGATAAATAGCAGCACTGTAGAGGTCATTGCACCCATGGATTTAATATACAAACAGGATTGAACTCTCCAAAAATTTTATCATACAAAAATAAACCATAAGTCATGCACGTTAGGGTTTACTTTTGTTAGTTATCTTAGCCGAGGCAAAACGAGCCGAGAGAGATAGCCCGAACCGAGGCCGTTTGTCCCTTTTCCTCAATTGCCAAAAGATAAAAATGTTAAAGATGGTAGAAAATATTTCACCACAACAAGTAAAATATATTACGTATAAATATTTTTTTGCTATTAAACTAGTTTTAAATCATTTTATTTTGTAGGTTTACATCTGTACATAATAATAAATAATTGTATTTAAGTAAAATAATCAAAATAATATGATTGTTTGGTAGCTATCATAAAATTATTCTGGTAGCACTGAAATCTGATATCAGTGGTGTCATGGCGACATGGCGACTTTTTCTGTTGTTTTGTGGAAACGCATTTTAAGTTTTAGCAACGGTTTTTATACTTTTTATCGTGAAAATGGTGAAAAAAATTTGTATCAAGACATGTAAAAGTGAATCATGTGCTGGTTGTGGGATTTTATTTCACAAGTAAGGAATAACGATGATTTTATTTACTAACAATGGTGAGTCATAAGTAGTTTGACCATGGTTTATTAAAAAAAAATGTAGACGCTAAAGACACTAAAGTTAGTGTAATTCTTTTTAAAACTAAGTATAATGTTTATTGTGTGTTGTAATGTGTACCTATTGTATAAATTATTTGTACCTATGTATCGCATAATTGAAATAGCATTATTTTTTATGTTTGTTACAGCTTTCCATCGAAAGAAGAAATGAAGCAAAAATGCAATTTTGATGCGATTAAAACAAATGTTTTCCACAAGATTGAAATATCTTATTATTCCACCGCATCCTTTCCAATGCATAACAGATGAAGAACCGCACGAACTGTAACTAGTAAAAGCATTGGCTAATAATTCGTACCTATTCACCACGCGAAATGTAATGCATTCAGAAACTTAGGCAGTGAGATTGGCCTAAGGCAGAAACTAAATAAAACGATTTTGTTTAGCCGTGTTTAATTTTAATAAATACCTACTTTGTCAAGCACATTCGAGTTTTATTTCCCTTTGCTTTATTTTAATTCCCAAATAACAGCTCTGTAGAGCAAACTGAAAAAAGAGCAAGGGGAAAAGCCGTGGTCCCGGAACGAAATTCTGCATGCACCCTGGCCTATTCATACGTAATATTTGATGATTCGACACAAAACGTAACTCAAAAATTAATCATAACTTTTCTCAAAAACATGGGTATACACAGCTACACATCAAGCTATACATTTCCAGTATAAACTGATCTCGCATTGTATAGGATTTCTGTACAATGAGAGGTCAGCTAATATTGGAAATTTATATCTTGATTAATCGTGCGTACACGATTCAACACCCACATAGAACATAACAATGTTCAGTTTCAAATAATGGGTTTTCGCGAAAAAGTATCTCGATATCTATAGTTTTTCATTATGGTTTTATCTCTTCTTTTTTCTATAAATTATTATTTCACTATTTTAAAGTAACATAATGTTAATATTTTTGTAATACAAACAATAATTTGAAATCAACTAGTGTCAAAACGCCACAAACAGACGAAATTGGAGGAACTTTGCAATGCAGCGATTGTGCGCGAAAGGGACTAACAATGACCACGACCACTCTGCCAAGAGTGCACGACTAGGAAGAAGAAGTGTCAACCGGACACAAATTATCTCTCAAATCCAACTTTCCTGTTCGTTATAAAAATGTTTGGTCACCCTATTAGAATGGGATAAACAGCCTCGGTATGCGTTATCTCTCTCTGCTCGCGTTTTTGGCCCAAGAGCTCAATCCTGTTTGTATTGCACCCTGAAAATACACACAAAATGTCAAACTGACTGATTGTCATACTTTCCAGTGTTGTCGGTGCAAAACATTTTGTCCGCTTTTGGATCTTTTTGGGCATCAAGAGATCTTCATGACAGTAGATCTTTTTTCAATCATGTCATGCCTAAACATGGTGTTTGTATATCCGGAAATTGATATCATTGATAGTGCTCTATCAATAAAATAATATAAAATATATAATCGATCCAATTTGAACCTAACGTAAAAAAGTCATCGGAAAACCTTTATATTGAACCGGTTTCAATTCAAAAATGATTGCAACTTATTGCAACAAAGTTACATAATCGCCCGCTGATTAGGACTATTCATAAGTGCATGTGAAGGGTTATTTAAAAAAAAAAAACAGATTCCCTATCTATAAATCTTATAGCTAGAAATTAAACTAATTCTAAGTTTAATGATAATGAAATATCAGTGGTATTGACGTCGATTGGCATGATGAAGAATGTGGGAACTATTGGTACTAATTATACATTAAGTTAAAGAAAACAGCAAGAGGAAACCATAGCACGGTGGTAGTAAAGTACCCTATACTTTCAGGGCTGCTGAATTGGTTGAGCTACCAAACGCCTACCGCGATACCGGTGTTTCGCCAGCCCACACTTGTATGTAAGCCCTATGCTTTTTTAGACTTACGAAATAACCACCTTCAGTAGTTCAAATCATCGCGTAAAAAATATATAACGACATGTCGTGGGATTACTGAAAGAAATGAATCGTTTTTTGAAATACATAAAGTAGCGATGCAACACATCTCACTGGCTATGTGCGGCGTGGCTAGCATATTCTTTAAATATTTTTTTTCGTTCTTTATTGATTTTTATACGAAAGACTTGCTTCTTTATCTAAAATTTCTATTTTGTGTTTAAAATTCGATATTTTATTTATTTATAATTTTATTAGTATTTATTTTTATTTAAATAATTAAACTAAATAGCTTTTATAAATAAAAAATCTAGTAAAAGAGACAGGACATTTTTATTACATTTCTGATCTTTTTCGTGATTAATTGCCGGCAACACTGCATGTATTGCATGCATGCATGCATTATTATTTTTGTTTTCTAACTTTTTCTAATTTCCTAGTCCTTTTTTTTATTAAAAAAGTATTTTATATCTTTTTTATTAATTTATTTTATTACATTAATAGGAATTAGGAAAGTACTGTGATTTCTAGGCAAAACAACATGATTTCTGCAAACAAAATAATTCAAAAAAATACACGAATGGAAAAGTTTATTCAGTTGAGAAAGTTTGCAAATAAAAACATTAAGGATATGGATTACCAGTACATGCAGAGGAGCAAGGTTCCTACCATGCATTTTCAAAAATCGTTGCCACGACTACCCATACCGGACTTATCGAAAACTGGAGATCGGTACTTGAAGGCTCTGCGACCACTTTTGAATAACGAACAGCATGACCAAGCACAAATACGTACTAACAACTTTTTAAATAAAGAAGGTAAATTACTACAAGAGAAATTATTAGCTAAAGACAAAGCAAATAAGCAAACGAGTTACATATCTGAATATTGGTTTGACCTATATCTACGCGATCGTGCGCCGCTTCCAATAAATTACAATCCCTTGGTTGTATTCCAAAATGATGCTAAACCAGCCTATAATGATCAATTGATTCGGTCAGCAAATTTGTTGACCAGTGCAGTAAGGTTTATGTTGTCTCTGAGAGATAGGATCTTGGAGCCTGAGGTTTATCATCTGAACCCAAAGAAGAGTAATACACCATTATTTAGAACTGTTACAGGAATGCTTCCTGAAGCTTTGTCATGGTAAGCTTAACTAATATTGTAAATAATAGATATTATTATGTAGATCTATAATTCTTTAATATATTTTTGTGTTTACATACTCTTAATTGAAATTTGTGTCTAATATGGTTTTCAATGTAACAAGGCAATGCATGAAATGAAAATATAGGTAATTGTTGATGGTGGTTATTATTTAAACCACAATTTAAATATTACAGGTATGGTGCATACTTATTCAAAGCCTTTCCCTTAGACATGAGTCAATTTGTGGGACTATTTAGCGCTACCCGCATGCCTCTTCTGAATAAAGATAGAATTTTCAGAGATCCACTTAGCAAGCATGTTTTGGTACAAAGAAATGGAAACTTTTATGTGTTTGATGTTCTGGATACAGATGGTAATTAAAATGTTAATTTACTTTTGCTTAGAGTTAATTTCCTTATTCTGTATAATTCAGCTCATGGTTCCTTTCAGCATTTTTCTCTCAGACCTATAGTTCAGAGTTTGCCCATACTGGCTAGAATAAAAATACACCCTGTATGTATTAACGGATAGCTGAGTGACCCCATTGTTTCATTAATCTGTCCGATTGGATATGCATTCTTAAACTAGGTACCTAAAAAAAAAACATTCAATTGATTAATCCACAAAACCTCAAAGCTTTGTAGGTATTTTATGTTTAAAATTGACAAGCATTGACCATCTGATGGTAAGCATTCTCTTGTGTCATGTCTTACCAACCTTAAAGAAGTATTTTCACCATCTCAAGAATTCTAGAATACTCAATAAATGATCTGCATAAAACTTTGAATAATTCAGTTATGCTACTGTTTTAGGTAACTTACTATCACCAATGGAACTCCTTGGTAACTTAAGTCAGATAATTAAGGATCCTACACCAAAGACTGAGCATCCACTGGGTGTACTAACCAGCCAAAATCGAGACACATGGGCTAAACAACGTTCCCACCTAGAGGAGATAGGCAATAAAGATGCTTTGCACCAAATTGATTCTGCCATATTCAATTTGGTACTAGATGATGAAGTTCTTGGTGATGATAAGCATAAACTATTGAAACATTATTTACATGGAGATGGTCTCAACAGGTTGGTAGAACACTAAATTTGAAAGATGTGTGAGTGTCAATTTAAAAGATGCCTTTTGTATATCTTTCAAGAGATTTACAATCTGCATCCTTTAATTTATGAAACCTTATAAAAATATTGGCACTTTTTTATGTTTACTTGTTATGCTCTCATACATTTACTATGTAAAAGCAGTTTAAAAAAAATCTACATTTTAATTTTTTCATTGCGTTAAACTTATTCTATTTTTACTTTTGAATTATACCTTACTAGCTGTCCCCGCGGTTTCACCCGCGTTCCCTGTATAAAAAGTGCCTTTTGGCATGCAGATAGCCTATGTCCTTGTCCATACCATAGGCTATCTGCATGCCAAATTTCATGATGATCCGTCGAGTAGTTGATGTGTGAAGGCGTAACAAACAAACTCACTTTCACATTTCCTTATTACATCAATTTTTAGGTGGTTTGACAAATCATTCAGCCTCATAGTGACTGGTGATGGTGTATCAGGTGTTAACTTCGAACATTCTTGGGGTGATGGAGTGGCAGTACTAAGATTCTTTCAAGATATATATGCAGAGACAACAACTAAACCCTATGTACATCCTGACTCCAAAGCTGCTGATACAAACAGAACTGTTCGCAAATTGGGTAAGCTGAGATTTCTACAGATTTTTATTCAGCTTGTAATTTGTTAGAAAATAATATGAATAATAAATATATTGCCTACTCTATAAATTAAGGAGCAGGTGAACAGAAGCAGACTTTTTTAAAGGAGATGTAAAAAGACTAATTTGAAGCCGATACAAACATAATGGGACTTGTCTGTGTTTTTTTGAAATAGCATTTTTCGATAATTATTTTCTATTATATTAGGGATAGGACCGGACCAGCTTTAATTTAAAATATTTTAACACTCCTAAGATATGACCATATCTATATATATATAAGTGATAAAAATATATAAAAAGAAGTCAATCCACTACACTACACTTATTACCAAAATCTGAATGCCAAATCGTCATGAATGAATGAAAATTCTTTATTGTAAGCATGATAAGCATCAAAAGAAGTAATAAAAATAAAGGAAGATAATACAATACAGGTGGGCAATTCAATCTTTGAGTCATGGATGTGACGTTGCAATCTCTTGTTTTAGAATTCAATCTGGATGAAAAGTCAAAGCAATTTGTTGATAATGCAAAAAAGGAGTACAAGGATTGGTGTGACTCTTTAAGCATAGACTACATTTTATATGAAGGTCTTACAAAAGGAGCATGTAAGAAATTCAAAGTCAGCCCCGACTGTATTATGCAACTTGGATTTCAAGTATGTATTTTGATAGCCCCCTTTTTTCATAGGCAGACTCACTCAGAACACACCACTAGGTGCTTGTCAACACATTTTCAACTTGAGAGGATGGTAGCCAGTCAGTCGGGTACTATTAAGTACCCTACCAACTTGCTATGGTTTCCGTTATGGATGTGCAAGGTGGATGACACCACCATTTAATAGGGAAGAGTCTGGATCACAGTGTCTGGGGACCGCGGTCCCACTGTACATGTTGCACAGTCGTATACCTATATGCAGATCGTGAAATAAATTTCGTCAGTGCGGTGCAGGATGTTGTGGCGCCATCTCTCTTTCTGCGTGTGAACTATCATAGTGTAACTGATAGATGTCACTACACCTTACAAGGTTTCCTTCAATGAAAGATCAAGCTCATTCTTGGATTTGTACCGACGTTCTTCGCCCATTCGAAGACCACTGAGCTATCATCGCTTCAGCTTCAGCAGGCTTCTGACTGATCATTTTTAACGATGTAATTATGTGGTTAACACACCTTATTTTAAAGTACCACCGTGCTAAGATTCCCTCACGATGAAATTCAAAATTCAAAATCAATTATTCAAATAGACCTTCGCAGGCACTTATGATGTTAATCTTAACCGAAAGCTCAAGGCTCAATATCGCATTATGTTGTCAATACCACCGAGCCATAATTCTTATCGTCATTGTAATAAAGATTATATTAATTTTAGGCTGCTTATTACCTTCTTCGAGGTAACTTCGTCGGTACATACGAGTCCTGTAGTACATCTGCATTCAAGCACGGTAGAACTGAAACTATGCGACCATGTACTGAAAAGACAAAGGTAATAGATATTACACACACTTTACCAAGTAACCACGAGTTTACCAGCCAGGTTGTCGGATATGGTAGGACCAGGGTTCGTGGGTTCGATTCCCATCCAGACACAATTTTGTGTGCATGCACATTGCACATGTCTGCCTGTCATGAGTCTTTGCGTCTTCTTTCTTTCTTCTTCACTTCTCTTCAATTATCTTTTTAATTAAATATGTATTTAAAGTAGTATGTATTTACTCAGCTTCCTTAAGCTCTGCTCACTTTAGGATAAAATAGCCAAATTTGTAAAATACCCCAGAATATTAATATTAACAACTAATTAGGATGGCCAGGTAATGGTAGCTGAAAATTTAATCATAAAATTCGGGTATTGTGGCTTAGTCTAAATGGCATTATAATGTAATATTTTTATTTTGCAGGAATTTTGTGAAGGGCTCAACAAAATGTCTAAAACAGAATTGCGGGCAATAATGCAAGAATGTTCCACATATCATTCAGAGTTAGTGAAAGAAGCGGCGATGGGCCAAGGCTTCGACCGTCACATGTTCGCCCTCATAAAGATTGCCGAAGAGAACAATTTACCAAGACCAGAGTTATTTGACTCATATGAATATAATTTCCTGAACAAGTCAATATTGAGTACGAGTACATTGTCGTCGCCTAGTGTTATGGCTGGAGGCTTTGGGCCAGTGGTTAAAGAAGGCTTTGGGATTGGGTACGTATTTTTGTTTAAACAATATCTTGAATATAAAGCAATATATTCCATGTGCTAGTATCCGACCGAAGCTTCGGCTTGGGCCAAGAAAACCACCTTCGCTTCGGCCAAAATAAGTACTCAAGGTAAGGTGCAACTTGTCAATACTAATAATCTCTCGCGCATTCGTAACAGTTCGTTCAATTTCGGCGCTTGCTTGCTTGTCCTTCGGCTAAAACTTCGGGCCATTTTGGCCGATGCCGAAGGTAGCCGAAGACAAAGCTTCGGTTGGACACTAGTATTTTTAAATAATACAGAATAGTAATTTTAAACGGGTCAGTAAGGGCAAGCTACCTTAAGGGTTGAAGCCACGCGTATATGGTCTAAGGAGACTATCTCTTACCTTTGTGTTATTGCTATTGGCATTTACATATTTTGAAAGGAGCCCCTTTTCATACAGGAAACGTCTTTATGGATCCGATCCATTCGTGCGCGAGTCCGACCTCTTGACCGGTTTTTATCCTGATATTTTCCCTATTCTTCTCACGGGCAGAATCATCGTTAACATGTAGTCATAAGTTACAAATTGGAATGAGTTTTCTTATGATACCTCTATGTTCAAAATAACCGTCAAACTGATGATAATTCGAACCAATTTGAACCTTAAGTTCACGATTTGACAAGTATTTTGACCATAGCGGTATCTTAAGAAAACTCCTCATTGGAAAATGCCTACCTATTTTATTGTAATGTAATTGCTATCAAAATTATTAGTATATCCAATTAGACTAAATATCATATTTTATTTTCCAGATATTCTGCATTTCCAGATAAACTGGGAGCAGCTGTAACGAGCTACAAAGCTCACAATGATAGCTCTCAATTCATAGATGCGTTACAAAGATCTTTCAAAGATATAACTAAAATATTATCAGGCTGATGGTATGTGCCTTAAAATAGACGATAGTTCATAAGAAAATACACATAATACGTTAATGGAATTGGATAAATCAAAGGATTTAAGAACTGTTTTTTTATGAATATTAAAGTGCAATATTGGTGCCGATTCTGTTGTAAAACGCACTAAACTAATTTTAGTCACATCTCATCTCTTTCTTACGAACATTATTGAAAAAGGATAGAACATATTTTAAGTTGTCAAATTAATCTTTGCCGTCTTATTTTGCGTGTATTTAGGCGTAACCGCGATAGATGGCGACTAAATTTATATTGAAAACAAGCATTGGACTAATTTGACAGGACTAAATTTCTTACATCCTTTTCTTATGTTCTTTGTTAGAAAGAGACATAGTGACATTAAAATTAGTTTAGTTGTGAACAACAGAATCAGGGCCAATGTCACATACACTGTACTTTTATAATAATTAAGAACATTTATAATTTATAAGAAAGTCAACAATGAGTATGTTTCTGTGAGTACCGAATGTGAATTACAAATCTTACGGAAATTTTGAAGCAGTTTAAAATGTATAGTAGTTTTTCAAAATTCCAATTAGGCGCTTAAAAAAATCATGTTTGAGATTTTTAAATAATTATTTTATTACGTTATTTGATATCTATCTACTTACACAAAAATTGCGATAACATACAAATCTGTTATATTAAATGTCAAGCAGTGCTGTACTAATAAGCTTTCTACTGTTGGCAAATGTTAATATTTATCTTTAAATAAAATAGGTAGATATAAGGAATATCTGAATGTAAATATACACTGCAGTTGATGGTATATAAAGTTATTACAAAATAAAATTTATATTTTGTTAGTATTTGTAATATTATTCAGTACTAGCTGACCCCCACAGTTTCACCCGCGTACAGTAGTACCCAATTAATATGGCTTACCGATGTACCTGCGCAAAAGATACATTTTCTAAGCGCGGGTAACGCTATATTGGTCGGCAGCTGCCGCCATGTTAGCGCGCGCCGTGCGGAGGGGCGTGACTTGCGAGTGAGACGAAAGTGACAGCTGCGTTGTATTATGAACCTTATAGTAGTGATTTAAGGTTGATTGTAAGTTTTAAGCATTCTATCGTTAATCTTCGGGGCCATACTTTCGTTTCTGTGCGAACTAAGATTCACGATGCGCCATATCAGTTGAGTGATACTGTACGGTTATATTTTTTACGCGGAACGCTAATCGTTTTTCGAAAATAAAAGTGGCCTATGTTACTCATTATAATATTAGCTATCTACCAGTGAAAGTCCCGTGAACATCGCTACAGATATTTCGGGATTAGCCGGAACGCCGGAACACACACGTTTCTAAAGAATTAGGGATCCTCGCAAAAAATATAAACCATACACGGTTTTAATTTTTAGAATTTTGTGAAAAGATTCATGATTTGTTATGCCAAGGACTCTCAAATATAAATTTTGAAAGCAATCGGATTTTTCCTACCGCAGGTGTTAAAGTTGCCATATTAATGAAATGCTTCCTACCCTACCTACCGAATGTAAGCTTATATTTCAAGAACAATATGAAGTAATAATTTCTCAGACAAGTTATGATACATTTTGTAGTATAGAGATGTGTATAAAAAATCATCAAAAATTCCTTATCATGATAAAAACGATCGTTTATTAAGCTAGCTAGACGAAGACATCAAAATTACTCCGTCTACTTTACAATGCTTAATCATCACAGCTAATACAATGGTACAGTACTGTACTAGGTAGGTACTACCTACGTACTGTTGCAGACAGTTGTCCAAGTATACACTATGAAAGACCTATAAATACAACGACGGGCGGCGCTTTAATTCAGTGACGACTGTTATCGATTTTCCCATGTCCATCTAGTAAAAGGGAGAGTATTTATAGTCAGGTCTTAAAAATATATTGTTTACAAAAAAAAACAGGAAGGTATAAGGTATACCTAACGACCATACCAAGGAATTTCTTAAAATTTGTCCATGTAGTGTTTGTAATTATAGGTATTATACAATATACTAACAAGGAGACAACAAGGGTGTGGGGTACCCATCATGGGGTACCTATTCAAATCAACGTGAGGTTTGGTATGTATTTAGTACTCTACAAGAGTACTCATTTGCCAAAGCCGTAGCACGCACTAGTCAGCCGGGGTTGTCGAGAAAAAAAATTGGCAAGAAGCAACTCCATGTAGCACAAGTAAAGGAATAAATCCGAGTTTTGTTGTTATATAAAAAAAATTGCCTTTATATTACAACATAATTGAAAAAAAGGGGAAAAATCTTCAAGAATCAATTCCCGTGATGAATGAACTATTTATATTTACATTCTATACGTTTCTACGGAACCCTCGGTGCGCGAGTCCGACTCGCACTTGCCCGTTTTTTTAGTATGTCGTAGTACCCAACTGATATGGCGCGTCTTGAATCACGACTCGTGATCCTTCGTTCGCACAGAAAAGAAAGTATGGCCCCGAAGATTAACGAAAGAATGCTTAAAACTTACAATCAACCTTAGATCAAAGAACTTGGATATGCGCCTTAGATCCCTACTATAAGCAGTGCTGCCAACCCCAATCTAGACTAAAACTGCAAAGTAGCTTTCAAAAAGCTGTAGAAAACTGTAAAGTTCTACTTAAAGGCCTGTAAGGTCGGCCGCATACTATAAGAAATTTTCTGTCAGAAATTTTCGGACGCCCGCCGGAAGGCACTTTCCCCATACAT
Organism: Polyploca ridens; assembly: GCA_951394255.1. Classification (NCBI taxonomy): domain Eukaryota; kingdom Metazoa; phylum Arthropoda; class Insecta; order Lepidoptera; family Drepanidae; genus Polyploca; species Polyploca ridens. The sequence goes on along the minus strand of OX596251.1, from coordinate 11,014,057 downwards.
TTTGTTCTAGACCCCGCATACTATCCGAAAATTCTGACGTAAAAATGTATGAGCAAGCGAATTTCTGACAGAAAATTTCTTATAGTATGCGGCCGGTCTAAATCTACAGCTTATCTTATTTTGTATTATTTAATAGCAGTAATCAATAAAATAATATAATAAAGTAAGAAAAATAATACTTTTATTCGTAAATCAACATTAAATTTTAACAAATTTACACTCTTTCTACTAAAACTGCCTCGTTTTCAATTTGCATTATCCTCTTGATTTTCAATTTCATCTTTATTTTTTAAAACGTACATATTATTATTAAATCTCTTTAAATGGCCATTGGCATTGATTTTGTATGTAAATTGCCTTTATGGTAGTGGTACATAGCTAATGCGGGTTACGCAGTGAATAAAATATATGCCGCTATTATTAGCATTACAAAGAAAAAACTAGATTTGGATGTCTGAACTAAAAACTGCGAAGATATCGAAAAAACTATAGATCTACAGTTAAAACTGTAGAGTTGGCTATAGTGACTAGGTTCATAATACACTGCAGGTGTTAAAGATTTGCCTGACTATGAATACGACTATTTTCTACTTACGCAGAATCAACAGCGTTCCAATCTACGATGGCGCATAAAAGGTATATTGTACAAAGTATGCCGCTGTATATTTATAACGTATATTTATTTACTTTATTCGCTGAGTGTTGAATTGAGTAGTTGCATTTTGTTTGTGAAACAGTATCGTGTAGGTAGGTTGTTAAACATGTGTAGCGAGATTTAGTACAATCATTATTGTTAAAAAGTGTCCTTTGGGCTTTGTGCCTCAATCATTTAGTGCACAACATGAAAAGGAATGGCGCATAAAGCACTTATTACACCTTCCTATTTTTAGGATCCTAACTAGGAAATAGGAACGTGTAATCGCAGAAAGAACGGTTAGTGTCCTAAGTAGTGAGATAGGAAGGTCCCAACCGCTCTGCTTCCTTAAACAGGAAAGTGTAATCGCGTCGCTCCGATTTAGGACGTTTAGGGATGTAACATTGTTCTTCAAAACATCGATGTTTTGAAATAATTATATAAGGCTTCTAAAGTCTTGGCGTATATTTTGAGGGATGAATGTATAGGTCATTAGTAATCAAAAAACAATAATAGAATAATAATCCGTACAATATATAATTATTTCAAAACATCGATGTTTTGAAATAATTATATAAGGCCCTTCTAAAGTCTTGGCGTATATTTTAAGGGATGAATGTATAGGTCATTAGTAATCAAGAAACAATAATAGAAAAATAATCCGTACATTGAAAGTACTACATTATTTATAAATTAATACTTGGTACTTACTTACATAAAGTTCAATTTTGTTTTATTTTAACATAAAGGAGCTCATTTGTATTCATTGAAATTGTAATTTGTGTGATCGGTTTGAGAGAATAAAAAACTTAAAACATCGGAATAACATCGATGAAAAGGTGATGATAATGTTGATAAATCGACCTTTGTTACATCCCTACGAGTCGTCCGTCCCGCTTTAAGTATAGTTGCTATACTCTTTGCCGCGTCCTAGTTAGAAAGCAAGATAGTGTAGTGTAATAAGTAGCTTCCTGCTTCCTTGTTAGAACCATCCTAGTTAGGATCCTAAATATAGGAAGGTGTAATAAGCCCTTAAGCTATTATGACATTACGAACGAACACGAAAATGTCAAAGTTCACTGTGAAATGCTGTGGAGTGAAACTTGGTTTGGATTTGCTTGCATTGTGAAAGTGATAAATTAAAATCATGAATTAGAATCTTAATAACTCTCTTCCGTGATGTGAGATTCCAGTTGTTGTTACTTTATCTCTAAGGTAAACATTTTTATTTGTTTCGTGTAGCTTGAAAATAATTTCTTTGTTGAATCGTGTTTTTATTTTTGCTAGGTATCCCATTTATTGTTGCCTTAATTGCATTTTAATTTAAAAAATCTACTGAGGCAGCACGACTGTAAAATTATATTTTTTTAAATATCATCGAACTGCTAGGTCAGCCGATTCAGTCAGGTAGATTCAGATTGTCCTAAATGATTATTGGGTGGACAATAGTATAGTTACCTACTTATACGATAAAAAAATTACAATCGCTAACTCGACCCTTTCTTTATCAGCACTAGTCATAATAGCACTAATGTTAGAAGAGTTAGACCATCCCATATATTTTTGTCATAAAATCAAATGCCCTGCCCGGAACAGCTAATCAAAACCTATCTCATATTTCGCTCTGCATTTGAAAAGAGTATAATTACAAATGGTACATACATTTACAGACATTGTAAAATAAGTGTAACCTCTCAAAATTACTATTATCATGGTGTTATCTTTTACATATTTGTAAAATCTTAAGAACATTCTTGTGGATCAATTTATAATTATCAATTAATAATTTGTATCAAAATAAGATACTTTAAAAAAACTCATATCTGCCAATCAGGGCAAACAGTTATCTACAAAGAAGGCAGAGAACACAAGTACCAAGTCAAAAAAATTTTGTACATCCAAATTAGACCAAAAATATTTTAAATCCTGACAAGAAGTGATTAACATTGCTAACATTTCTCAGGTATAATACCAAGCCTCGGCTGTAGATGATTATTTCTATACATTATATCATTTGCTTATTGCCCAACCTGGGAAACAATAAGTATAAATTACAATGTTCATCCTTTTTTAATCATCCCTTATTGACGGGCCAGTTGATGCTGTTGGTTAAGATTCCACCTACCATGCCGCAGATTGTGGGTTCGATTCCCACACAGGACATGCATTTGTGTGCATGAACATGTCTGTATGTCCCGAGTCTGCATGTAATTATGTATATTAAGTATGTATTTGCAAACAAAGAGTAGTATATGTGTTTTATCAATTTCCATAGTACAAGTTCTGCTTAGTTTGTGATCAGATGACCGTGTGTGAGAAATGTCCCAGGATATGTATATTTATTAATCCTGATAAAAACAAGATATACAGTTTATACCTATAGAATGACCTAGAATTATTCCAATTAAAATCTATGATGTGTAGTTTACCTTGAGCATAGCTGATTGATTACTCATGTGTGTACTCAATTAAAAGTGCAAAGATTAAGGCTTCATAAAAATGTGGTACCTTGTGTGAGCAAACTAACTAGCTTCTTTGTGTGTTACCATTTTCGGCCCTAGGGTAGAGCGAGCGATAGGAGCGGTGCTTTAGGTGCCAGGTAGCCAGAGGCTGCCAAAATGCTTAATGTAAAAAACAATTTCAAGCAAATAATATTTTTATTTTTATGAATGTAGATGACATGCACTTATGAATTACCTACCAAGCATCCTTTTTTCTCACTTATGTGTTTCATAGCGATCTGTTTATTTGAATAATGAACTACTTCTCTATTTGATTCTACACTGGAAAAACATCTTAGTATACTGATGTCAGAAGTGATTTAGAAATTAATCAATGTTTTTTGTTACAGAAAAATGTTACTTTAGAAGAATCATAGAAAAGACAAGATGCTGATTAAAGAATACAGAATACCACTGCCACTCACTGTGGAAGAGTACCGGATTGCTCAGCTCTATATGATAGCAAAAAAGAGTAGAGAAGAGAGCTCGGGTGAAGGTAGCGGTGTGGAAATCTTAGTCAATGAGCCATATGAAGATGGACCTGGAGGCCAAGGTCAGTATACTCAAAAAATCTATCATGTTGGTAGTCACTTACCTGGGTGGTTTAAAAGTCTGCTACCAAAATCTGCCTTAACAGTCTCAGAAGAAGCTTGGAATGCCTATCCATACACAAAAACAAGGTACACATGTCCCTTTGTTGAAAAATTTTCATTAGAGATAGAAACTTACTACTTTTCTGACAATGGCCACCAAGAAAATGTCTTCAAATTATCTGGAAGTGATTTAAAAAATAGAATAGTTGATGTTATTGATGTTGTCAAAGACCAACTCTTTGGTGCAGATTATGTGAAAGATGAAGATCCCAAGCTGTTTGTATCTGAAACATGTAATCGAGGTCCTCTCTCTGACAACTGGTTAGACGATTATTGGATGGAAGTTCAGGGGAGACCTCAACCACTGCCTAATGGTAAATCTCTCATGTGTGCCTATAAACTCTGTAGAGTCGAGTTTCGATATTGGGGAATGCAAACAAAACTTGAAAAATTTATACACGATGTTGCATTGAGAAAAACTATGCTGAGAGCTCATCGACAAGCATGGGCTTGGCAGGATGAGTGGCATGGCCTGACAATGGAAGATATCAGAGAAATTGAAAGACAGACCCAGTTAGCTTTGCAGAAGAAAATGGCTGGTGAAACAAGTGATGAACAGGAAGGTTCAGAAGAAAATTCCAAATCACTAGCGGCTACAATGAGTAGTCTTGAGAAAAATGAAGATTTAACAACACCAATAGTCTCTAAGAAAATGAATGCTGAGAAGAGAATCCAAAAACATTTAACACCTGAAAGAACTCCACCATCAGAACATAAAAGTTCATCGAAGTTAAATCTTAGATCATCATCATCTGGTTCTATTAAGAGTTTGCAAGCACAAGCTGCAAACTGGCGAATGGAGACCTTAGTGAGGGAATCCGAAACAGAAACTGGCTCTGAAGATGAGTTTTACGATTGTGAATCTTCTTTCAACAAGTGGTCTTCAATGTGTTCACTCGATGAAGCTGACATCGATATATCGCCAACGCAAGGCGATCAAAGCCAAGAAGATAGCATTTTCAATCCAACTTTCTTGAAAAGAGTTACTTCAGAAAGGGGTTCTCGTCGAATGGTTACTTTGCAAAGTCATCATAGTATTGACGGTTGCCCTGAAACACCCGTTCACGGCTCCTGTCCAACTACTGTACTCATACTAGTATTTCATGCTGGTAGTGTTTTAGACGCTAATGTGGACATGACCGCAAAAAAATCTGATGTGACAACGTTCAAAGGTGCTTTTGAGTCTGTAATGCGACAGCATTACCCAACACTTGTTGGGCACATTACAATTAAATTAGTTTCATGTCCTTCTATATGTACTGAACCACTCGGAGTCTTATCCACACTTAGCCCTTATAGTTTTGACTGTTCACCATCGACTATAGAAACTCCTTCACTTACAAATGACCTCATACCTATTGGTGCAATACCATTAATCGCCACCACATCTCCTGACTATACAGAATCAGTTACAAAAACAATTAGTTCTGCTAATGCTGTGTACAATGAATTCATTAAATCTGAAGATGGAAAAGGTTTTAACGGACAAGTATGTATTGTAGGCGATAGCATGGGCTCGGTATTGGCATATGATGCATTAAATCGCGCTCTTCAGTATCAATCACGTCACGATAGTGAAAACAGTATTCTTGATACAGAAATTACAATTCCAAATGACCCAAATGAACAAAATTATTTGAATAAATCTCATTTGCAAGCCCCTACACCTCGAAGACGCTCCTCATCTACAAGTGATAATCATGTAAAATTTGAGTTTGAAGTCAGTGACTTTTTTACATTCGGAAGTCCACTATCGCTCATTTTAGCTTCAAGGAAGATTTCTGATGATAAATTCAGAGATATTGTAAAACCACCTGTACAGCAAGTATTTAATTTATTCCATCCTACTGATCCAGTTGCTTCAAGACTAGAACCTTTACTATCTGCAAGATTCACAAATCTGCCACCCATTAATGTTGCTAGGTACACAAAATATCCCTTAGGCAACGGACAGCCTTATCACTTGCTGGAATTAATACAAAGCCATCCACAGTTATTTGGAGATCATTTGCAAATGCCACCAACACCAGTACTGAGACGACTTTCAGAAGTATCAGTGCAAAGTACTGTTAGTGGCCTAGTTGATAATATTCCCTTGATTACTATGAATGCTTTACAACAGAAATGGTGGGGATCTAAGCGACTTGATTACGCATTATATTGTCCGGAAGGTTTAACAAATTTTCCCACAAATGCTTTACCGCATCTATTCCATGCCAGTTATTGGGAAAGCTCAGATGTAATAGCATTTATATTACGTCAAATTGGTCATTTTGATTTGGCTTTATACGGTCACTCTGAGGACAAAGAAAGTCCACTGTTTAAACCTGGTCAGGAGAGAGAAAAGTGGATGAGAAAGAGAACTTCCGTAAAACTGAAAAACGTTGCTGCAAATCATAGAGCCAATGATGTAATAGTAAAAGAGGGATGTCCTCAAACATTCATAGCTCGATTTATGTATGGTCCTTTAGATATGATAACTTTGACAGGAGAAAAGGTTGATATATACATGATGAAAGATCCTCCAGCCGGCGAATGGACTTTGCTATCAACTGTAGTTACAGATAAGACTGGGAGGATAACTTATACATTAAATGATAAACAAAGCGTTGGTTGTGGCATATTTCCGGTAAGAGTCGTCGTTAGGGGTGATCATACTAGTTGTAATTTCCATCTCTCTGTGGTGCCTCCGCAAACTGAATGCATAGTTTTTAGCATTGATGGATCTTTCACTGCTAGTGTTTCGGTCACAGGCAGAGATCCTAAAGTAAGAGCGGGTGCTGTTGACGTAGTACGTTTTTGGCAAGATTTAGGCTATCTCATTCTGTACATTACTGGACGCCCTGATATGCAACAGAGAAAAGTTATTTCATGGCTAGCTGAACATAATTTCCCGCATGGGTTAGTGTTTTTCTCTGACGGATTTTCAACAGATCCATTAGGACATAAAGCGGCGCATCTGAATAGCCTTATAAATGAGCATGGAGTTATTTTACACGCAGCGTACGGATCGGGCAAAGATATTAATGTGTATCATAATTGTGGATTAGCGCCAAAACAAATATACGCTATTGGACGTATCAGTAAGAAGTATAGTAATATGGCAACGACTTTAACTGACGGCTATGCTTCACATTTGGCTGATTTGAAGCAACCTGGTGCAGTGAGGCCAGCCAGAGGCAATGCACGACTCCTTGTACCGCGACGTTTGTTGGCTCCGGTTAGTAGCATTCCTTCAACACGCGGTCGTCGCTAAATTTTAAAAAGCTCCAAATTGCCATTATCACCTAGAAATCTTATTGAAATGCTTAATCTTTCTTGGGTTAGACGGTGTTAGCGATAGGATATTTAGTGCTTAAATATTGTAATCTTCTACTAACATGTCATTTTGAATAATGTTATGAAGTTTCTAACTCGTCTATGAATTTCAGAAACATAGTTATTCTAATAATATAATATTTTATCCAGAATGAATGATTTGGTTATTATACTCAGGATTGTGTAAGTATGAGAGTGTTAAGTTATAAAATTATAAGTAAGTATTTAATATTGTATGTGTATTTCACGTCACTATGTACCTAAACAAATTGCATATAAATATTACAGTAAATGACTGTTTTAATATTCTAACCCTAAGAACTTGTTACGTACGTCTGCTGTAATTGGTATAAGATAAACATTAATTTATAGATATTTATTGTTATTAATGTTGGGGGATTGGAATCTCTGTTTATGGAACAGAAAAAGTTTCTATTTCTAGTCTATTCAGTAATTTATATTCGTAAACGTGTGTATGTACAGTGTTATTTTACTAATACTTAGCTAAAATTATTCGATAATAATGAATTTTATGCTAGTTAGCTTTGACTAATGTTAATTCTACTACCTAAATATTTTTTTAAGTTTTATTCGCACCTCCGACCGACGACGCGTGACTTGTTTGTTAGTTAATGTTCTTATATCTTAGATTAAAACAAAAAGGAGATATATGGAACAGCTGTATATCATCATTACAACTAAAACTACGCCAGATACACAAAGCCACTGCGAACATGTAACACTACTGAATTCTGTGAACACTACACTACATAGATTTACGAGTGATGTAGATACTTCGACATAGCGCGAGCGAATCTATGACTTATTTATATGTCATATGACCGTAATTATGAACCGGAGATCTCGTTAGTGCATTTTGATGGCAGTTGCTTTCGTATATTCTGTCTCCTTCTCGCAGTAAGACTGCACGTGCTCACGAGGCACCACCTGCGCTTGGGTGACTAGACGTATGTAGTTTAGCTGATCCACTCGTTCGCTGTACCTGGATACTATATCTTCCCTTTTAGTTTTATCTAAGATATAAATGCGACTAGGTACTGTTTGTTAATTTATATCATGTGCCAGAACTGTTCTCATATATTTATTAAATCGTATTTAATAATGTCTTTCTTATAATAGGTAGTAGGTTTCTTATCTGTAATGGTATAAACATAAAGGTTCCGTTTCGCAGCCAACTACAGGCAGCAGCAACAGGCGACACTACTTCTTTCTCTTCTTTCCGTAGCTAGCGACAAATGGCTTCGCCTCCATAGTAATACATAGAAACGAAAAAGAAAGAAGTAGTGTCGCGGCGACAGTATCGCCTGCTGCTGCTGCCTGCGGTCGGCTGCGAACCGGCACCTTAAAATGTATAATAAATATATCTGCAAGACCCTTATCCCCGAAGCGGAAATTAGAACGAATACAATATGCACTTACTGAAGACATTATTTTATATGTGCATACATACTTATTCATTTATAAACGTCGCAGATTGCAAAAAATACTAGGTAGGTAGGTGATATTAAGTATTTTTATAATTTCTATTAATCGTATAACCATATTAAATCAATAGTAAATATACCTATATACTTATTATAGTTTATGGATATAAAGTTCGTTATTATATTATTCATTGAGTTAGGGGGCAAAAATAATATTATTGTATGGATAGTATTATACAGCTTTGTATACAATATAGAACCCAGCCTGTGCCAACGCGCTAGCTAGAACGCTTACTGATTTATTCAACTAGCTAGTCGATCTGTGAGCTGTAGACCTCGCGAGACTTTATAATTATATTAAATTTTTTCGTCGCTTTAGTGAAAAAGTACGAAAAACTGACTCGACAAAAAAAAATATAATTACCGAACTTGCTCACGAAATTTCACGACAATCGATTGAGAAATGCGACCAGCAGGGTTATTTTAAAACGCTCGGATTCGATATCGAAAACGGATTCAAAAACTACCGAGGCGATTTTCCGCAATTGCTATTTTAATTTCCGAATTCGAATTTTTTTGATGTTTCTTTACGGAAATATCAATTCGATTCATCGAAAAGTTTTCGGAATTCAAAATAGCAATTGCTTAAATTCGCCTCGGAAATGTTTGAATCCGTTTCCGATATCGAATCCGAAGTTTTAAAATAGCCCTGCTGTAGAGGAAAAGAACCGGCCATCTGGACATACGAAAGCATTTTTATCCAAGCTGGAGGCGCTTCGCTCTCTGGGTCCATAAAAACTTGATTTCATAATATGACTATACTTATATTTGCATCAACAATAGGCAGAGAAGTGGCGGCGCAAAATGTGAGTACGCTTCTCAGAATGTCATATTAGCTTAGGGCACAGTTAAAGTATTCCTCTTACTTCTACTGTGCTTAAAGGCATGTTAAAGGCCAATTGTGTGACATTTTACTGCATTATGAGAGACATTATTAGATCATAATATTTATAGTGTAGGTACCACGTAAACTTAATTCATGAAGGTTGTCCTCTGAACCGGTGGTAACTTCAGTTTTAACCTTCATAAGTGCCCTACTGGGCCTAATTGATTAAATGGCTTTGGCTTTTGACATGATTAAATTATAGTCCCTTAGAATACCTGACACCATACTTGTTTCTGGGTTTCGCGAATTAAACATTTTGCGAATATGACAATTTGAGTCACTATCACTTTGCGCGAGTAGTAAAATTCCGAAGTGTCCAATACTTGTGGATACTTCACATTGGTAATAGAGATAGCATGCGTTCTTCGGTTTTTTACTGTAACATTTAGTCGTTCCATAAACATTATTACAGAGTTATTATTTTAAGTCTAGCTCGAAATATACCTACGTACATCACTGCAATCATTAATGTATGTATGTACTTACTTGTGCAGATGATCGTTGCATATTTTAGAATTCTTTAAATTTATAGGTATTTAACCATTTAAATTTTTTATGAATATAAATTACTTATATAAACGAAAATGTATATTCTGGGTACATTCCTGTTTCAGATATATTTTTTCTATTGTTATAACATTTCTTGGAATTAATAAGATTACTTACTTATTTATGGTAAATATGTAAATGTATACATTATTATGCATTATAGTGACTAACTAATTCATATTTTAAAATTAATTTCTGTAAAAAATATGGGTAACGTATAAATGTAAGTTGGATGTAATTACTACTCGTTGATATGAATTTAGAATGTAGATATTGTAGAACTATAACATCCTATACAATTTGAGTCCCATGTGCAATTACATTACCTTATCGGAATACGCAATCATTATTGTCTGAAACAAATTCAAATTAGTCGCGGTGTCGCGATCAAAATATCCGTTATTTGCAATAATGTCTGAATATGTTTAGCTAAGTAGGTATATACTGAAAAACAATTGACATGGGATTCAACTAGGTGTAGCTTCGTTGAATTTGATTTCTTAACCATCGATAGCATTGAATGGTAACTTACTTTACTAAAGATTTACCCCCTTACTCATAAAGCGCTATATAACTAATATAATGTTTAAATGGTCACGTAAATAATGTCACATTATTTGACACTGACAATAGAGTGACGTTATTTATGTGACCCTTTAAACAGTATATTAGTTAAATAACGTTTTATGAGTAAGGGGGAAAAATATACCTATATGTTGGGTACCTACCAGCGTTGCCAGATTTTTTTTCGGGTAAAGCGGGATTTTGAACCATCTAGAGTAAAAAAAGCGGGATTCTATCGTCGAAAGCGGGACATACTAAAAAAAACCGGCCAAGTGCGAGTCGGACTCGTGTACCGAGGGTTCCGAAGAAACTTGTAGGTATGTAAATAGTTCGTTCATCACAGGAGTAGAGTCACGAAGATTTTTCCCTTTAATTCCGATTATGTCGTAATTTTTTTTTTTATGTTGTACCTAACTACAAAACGCTTTTCGGATTCCTTCCTTTATTTCTGCTATATGAAATTGCTTCTTGCCAAATTTCATGGTTCTATAGGTCAACGGGAAGTAGGTACCCTATAGGTTTTGATTCCCTTGCGGGCGTCAAAATATGCGGCATATACGACCGTATCTTTTGATTGCGGTCACTAGAACTAGCAGTTTGATTTTTGAACTTCTCAGTGACATTTAGCGCACTTTGCGCGACACCACTGCGGTGTTTAAGATGCGTCGCATGAAAGCTGGTACCATTTCTGAGCAGTGGTGTCTTTACAATTACCCACTTCTACGTCCAACGATGATTTCAATTTCACCGTCCTCGAATAATCCTCGAAAAGCGGGACTGGGCCTGTCCCGCGCGGGACATTCAATTTTGGGCTAAAAATCGGGACGTCCCGCCAAAATCGGGACGTCTGGCAACGCTGGTACCTACCTATACCTATATAATTCTATGTCCTAAACCATTGACTGAAGTCAGGCAATTAAAACCGAAGCAAATTTTTGCGATAATATTGTTATTTGTTTTTAACTGTGACCGATGTTATCTGAAATATTGCCCGTAGCAAAATATTATACTAATTATAAAACGTATTATAAATAATCTCCATCAATCCTTATAACACCATAGGCCATACCTTATAACACTTTGTGATGTGACCCAACCAGATTCTGTAGAACGACGAGAATAGTGTAGAACGACCTAAACTGGGCTTTTGACAGGAAGATTCAATTCATCTAACATTACACGCAAGTAATGTAATTTTCAAGATACCAGCATTATTATGTTATAGCTGCAACCTGTAAACGCTTACCCGCTTTTGTATGGCTTCCTTTATACGAGGCCGTGGAGTTCTTTACCTGTCTAAATTTAGCCGATTGGCTGGCATAAACCTGAAGCCCTGGGCGGATGGGATGAAACATGATGTATTTTATGTTTATAAATTGAGAAGCTATTACGTTGAATATAAATAGATAACAGATGTGTCTTGCAGATATTCACTGCTATAACATATGGCTAGGTACTATGTTGATATTATTATAGCACCTACTAGTAATCATTTCCAAAATATATACAATTTAGGTATGATTGAGGTAATAACGTATACATTATTTAATCCTCAATAAATGGGTCAAGGTAAAGTCTAACGTGATATTATTATGTTTCAAATATACAGGTTTTTTTAAGTATCCTTGATATTTTAATGTAAAACTAATTACCATAAGAGTTATGACGAAATGAATTACACATTCAGATATTCCAGCTTGAATAACCGAGCGTGAATCTAAGAACCACTATTTGGGGCGCGAATAAAGCAAGAGATAGATAATTTGTTAATTTGAGTAGTAGTTCCCTTAAATTGACATTATATTTATGAGGGGATTCCGGGCCGCGAGCCAGCTCCAACCAAAACAAATTACGTAAACCCATTCTTATTTTGGATATCAACGAATAAAACTCGAATGAAGTTTTGTAAACACTATCCAATAACTAAAACCATAATATCAGTAACCTGTAAAAGACAAATTCCGAATTCCGAGTTTCGAAATTACATGGGATGGCTCAATATTTTTTTATTTTAAAATTGAATTGAAAATATATATTCTTTTGTTTCTTCAATTTATAAAAGTTATAAGTACAATTTTTACTTGCCTGGGGGTCTAGGGAAAATAATGAATTTATCAGAAACTTATTCTTTATTATCTGACCAATTAAGTACTTAATTTAATATAGTTTACCTATGTAATGAAAATAAATGCCTACCTATATAGGTACCTCACTATTGGTGTCACCTATTTATTAACCGACTTCAAAAAAAGGAGGAGTTTCTCAATTCGGTTGTATTTTTTTAATCGACTTCAAAATAAGGAGGAGGTTCTCAATTCGGTTGTATTTTTTTTTGTTTGTTACCTCGTAACTCTGTCATTTATTAACCGATTTGAAAAAATCTTTTTTTGTTTGGAAGACACTTCCCGTTTGGTCCCATTGTCATCAGGATTTGATTACCTCTTAGTGGACTTTGAAGTCGGTTTAAGTTTTTTGTAAAACAGTCCAATTATTTTCTTACGAGACATTACCTACCCCGAGTGTAATGAATTACTTAACGTTAATAAACGCTTACTAATGCGTTTGCGTTAACTATAAAGTTCTATGGGAGAAATTAGTACCATGAGTATTCCGCTAGTGGCGCTGTGCCAATTCCTATAGGTATGGAGAAATGTCGTAAACGCAAACGCGATATAAGCGCTTACTAACGTCAATTCTCTACACTCACCCCGGGTGTAAAGAACTGATTGAAATAACATAATACCTAATGATTGAATGAGATGCAATTATCAATCGCACGCGGATGGTTTGGCGGTAATGTCTTCTTAACAAAGCTGGATTTATATTTTCGTTCTCGATTTAAAAGTAAGTAGATATTAATAAAATATCTTCAACATTCCCATAAGTAGGTATTGAAAACAGCTTATAATAAATATACAGGTATTGAAATCACAGTGGAAGATCCAAAAGTGATCACTTTAGAACTGTGTGTCACACTACTCAAGTCACAGATTTAATATAATCTGTCAAGAGAGTATTATGAAAGAGTACTAAAGTAACTTTTGACGCTGACTGTACGACGTGATTCATCAGTATTTTTTTGTTTAGCCATTAGTGGTATTTCATAAGTTTGACCGAATTGTATGTTGTCAGTTATTTTATCAACAAATATTGACATACAAAAATAGAAACAACCTTGCAAGTTTTAGCGAAATACTTGCCCTCTTGTACCTAACCCAAGACAAATGTGTACTTTACTTCTAACATTGTTTAGTTTTGTAATTTGTTCATACTATTTATTGACCTGTTATAAAATGTTGTTAAATTTGTCCTCTAAGTGCTGTGCTAGCTTCCATTTTTGTTGTATTCATGTAATGTACGTATTATGTGTGTGAGAAAATAAATTATTGTTGTTGGCAATTGTTATTTTTTGTTTTTCGCTAATCCAAAATTTCCTTAGTTAGGTACTAAGTTAAGGAATGTATAGTCTACAATTTGTAACGGAAAAGGTATATCCATAAGAGTACACTACTTCTTTGTTTCTAGGCGCACAAATCGCGAAAGAGATAATTTTATAATAATATTAACAAAAGAGATGAAAAGATAATGGCCTTTATTGAATGGTGACATGTTGTTTATGATTTTAATTCAAGAAATTTGGAAGCAATTGGTATGAATTTTTGAGTAGGTAATTTATTTTGAGCTCAAACTTGTTATAGAGTATAAGTACCTACCTGATGTAGTCCCTTCACCCCTTTCGGAAAAATATACTTACACATTGTTTTAAGTGTAGGTACTTTAAAATAAGTGTAGAAAAGTCGTATCTGTAAGTGCAAAATTTTTGGGAATAAATAAGAGTAGGATACAAATTGAGCGATGCTGAAGCCAAATTCATGATTTTAAAGGTTCCACCCAAAGGGTGCCAACGATACCGTATTACTAAGCCTCCGCTGTCAGTGGGCTGTATCTCATGAAACGAAAATTTCACAGAATGCGTATTTCTATTGCCGCTATAACAACAAAAAAAAATGAAATAAAATTGAAGGGGCATACCTATATGTAATGTAACGTCTGCGGAATCCTTCTTGGCTGGTTTTTATTAGAATTGATGTTGTCATAATGGCGCCACGAAAACTGTTAAAACGTCACAATTTTGACACCACTGAAAGTTCATTGGAACACAATTGAAATAGGTAGCAGACTTGGGCCCCAGGTGTTTGGCGCATGGACCGACCATTTCCATATTCGACTTGCTTTATTTAAAAAAAAATCTCTAGTTTATACCATTTCCAACGGTACGCTACATGCTATTGAAATAATACATTCAACCCCTCAAAAAATTGTGTAGGCCATGCGCCAAACACCCTGTATAGATAGTTTATGGACCGGAGAGTGACATAAGCTAATGTTTATCCAAAACGGGAATGCGGGTGAAACCACGGGGGACAGCTAATTATAAATAAAACACATAAATAATTAATACGGAACTTTTATTTACAATTAATTCACAGCTACAGTTTTTTTTAAAAATAAACTTAACAAACTGTAGGTACAAAAATGGATAAAACATAAAATATATTGGAGAAAATAAAATGTAATACTTAATAAAATAAAATTATTTGAGTTTTTAAGTTTGAATAGAATGTTTAAAGTCCATTTTCACCAATCGGTTAAGAGTACCTAACGCTTAGGAAACTCCTAAGGGTCAGTTCATACCAAGACGCGACGCAGAACGAAAACGCCTCGCGGCCTCGTTCTTTACCTCAAGGCATCACTTGTTACGAATTCTCTCACTGAAATGTGTACCTTTTTTGTACTAAATAAATTTTTACTCTATCTTAAAAAAGTGCGCGCCGGTCTGAGCTGACTCTAACTCAACTCAAACTTCGAAGAAATTTATCAATTTGACATTTGTTGGGAGTTTAGGAAACTCCTAACAAATGTCAAATTGATAAATTTAGTTAGGCATTGGTTGGTGAAAACGGGCATTTGCAATAAGATGCGTTACGAGTTTTCTTAAAATAATACTAATTAGATAAGTGATTATTAAAATAAGGTACAATTTGTCATAATATACAATAAGCCCCCTCACATGGAGCTATTCAAAAGAAACCGAACTGGTTACTAACCAAACTTTGCACACGAAGCTATTTCATCATCAGGCGCCATTTTTTTTTAAATGGTGGCCCACTATTTAACCTGTATACATACATCGATTGAGGACACTCATACGAACAATAAATGAATATAATATCAGCATAAAAAATTTACAGGAGATATCAGTTATATTTTTCTATTGAATCCAGTCATATATTTTTTTAAAGTAATACAAAAAACTAATACTTGTAGGCTATGTGGTATAAAATAAATCAATCTAGCTATTCTAGCGCCATAGAATTCATACAATCGTTTAATAAGTAATTTTTCATGGTTATTGAATTTGTCAAACATCGACCTTTTTGCAAATAACTCTGTAACGTGACGTTTTAGGACATAGACACACTGTAATTTTTGTTTGGTATGTGAATCGAAGTATATAGGTCTCAGAGAGAGCCGCCATTAAAAAAAAAACAAAATGGCTGAAAAGTAGCCCTGATGTCTACTAACACAAATAAGAAGAAAAATCTCTTAAAAAAATGGTTTTGTTTAGTAACTGTCCGATGGAGACCAAAATTCCGCGTTATTTGAAACTTGTGAGAATCCATAAAAATACTTCTATAAGTACTGCTAGCATGTGATGTGAGTGTTGGTGACTGGTTAGTAACTGATTCGTTTCTTGTGTGTAGGGGCTAAAAGTATCACCTATTAATAGCAGGAAGCCGTCTCTAAGACTTTTCAACGGAGACTGTGTACTTAAATATTCGTTGCAAATAAAATTACTTTTAAATAAAAGTCTCATCGTAACTCATTCATTATGTACTTTAAATACTACATGATCACTAGCTATTCTACTAACTTATCATAATAATATGACAATTTATATTAGGAATTAACATTTTTAACATAATGTTACAATACATTTACACGTAGACGACAATTAATAAAAAATGAGTGCAAAGTAGTATAATTTCTATATTGCTAAAAGACAAAATATGAATTACAAATGATTCAAAACACCTGACTGATGATTTGATAATTAGACAAAAAGGTTTATTGTACCACATTTCGAGTAAATAATTATGATCTATAATAAATAATGTGTAACTCACAAAAATGTGAAAAAATATTTGAAAATTTAGTTAGGGTGTGTCCAGACACAGCGAATGCCGCGCTATGTTTGGTCGACTGCCGCGAACGTTCGTCGGGAACAATTCAAACATTTCTGGGTACAGTATTACCCAACTGATAAGGCGCGTCGTGAATCTTCGTTCGCACAGAAAAGAATGTATGGCCTCGAAGATTAACGAAAGAATGCTTAAAACTTACAATCAACCTTAGATCACTACTATAAGGTTCATAACACACTGCAGCTGTTAGTTCCGTCTCACTCGCAAGTCACGCCCCTCCGCACGGCGCGCGCTAACATGGCGGCACCTGCCGACCAATAGCATTTCCCGCGATTTGAAAATGTATCTTCTGCGCAGGTACATCGGTAAGCCATATCAGTTGGGTACTACTGTATGTCCAAACTAGTCGCGAGGCAGATTTGTGTCCTTCAAATGCCGCGCGCGAAATTCGCTATGTCTGGACACACCCTGGGAATTCAAAATAAGTACAAATAACAAAATTTGAGATCTTATTGTACTTTAACAGTTCATAATTATTAAAAAATCACTGTACATTACCAATCTATAATGTATATCATAATATTCGAATATATTTATATATTAATTTGTATACAAAATGTATCAGTGCTCTTCCCATAAGTTTAAGTATGCGATCCGGTAAAAAAAACAGTTTGTCAGTAAATTGTTCAGTTTTACATTTAAACTTCCATAAAAAATCTATATTGATTGATTATTAAATATATAAAATCCAGTTCAGTTACTTTGCAATTAACTGCAAACATACTAGTAAAATAAATATGCACTATAAAGTTTTGTTTTTTATTTTAACTTATAGTTAAGCAGATACATATCTGTAACCTATATCCATGCACGTGAAATAAGACACAGCCGTTAGTTAATAATTTTATATTATAAGGTATCTATTAAATTAATAACATTATAGACATTAAAGTGTATTTATAAATTGGTACTATACTTCTGTTTTTGCAGCTGTGCTTATCTTGACTACGATCGTGTTATTACTTTTTAACCATTGGCACATCATAACACATCTTTTACGCAGCTTAGTTGTGCATTATTATATTAAAGGTTTGTTCGAAACACCTTCAGGAGCAACAATGTTGTCCACATGGTATGGTCAGCATCAAAAGTAGATTGGCATTTTAGTACCCTTTCCTAATAAAATAACATTCGCTTGACAGTTCGTATGAAAACTGCAAATTACCTTACTAGGCACTAAAGTGATCAGCTACTTTTGATGCTGACTGTACAATATATTCAGATCTGTCGATGACATCATCAACTGTAAAATTACTTTTGTGCTATTTTATCGCTGACGGTTTTTAATACCATTCAACTAATTTAGCTCACTTTGATGGTGGATTCTAGATATGAATAAAAAATCATAAGTAACTTTCACCGCTTCTACAGGCTTCTTCAGGGAGTAAAATTTTCACAAATGACAATCCGTGATGTCATCCATTAGTGACAATACTACGAATATTTTGAGCATAAAATACATTTCAATATTTAATAACAACTCGAACAATATTCCATGATTATAATTACCCTGACAATAACATGCACAAACATGTAAATTTTAAGATTGAAATTGATTACAGTGGCGGTGCAGGGATACAAATTTGTATTGATTAAGGTGCAGCGCAGACGTAAGACTGCACCGCGCCGAACTTTTGAGTGAAAATAGAACGTATACAAATCCAAGAAATAACGCACACGACGCGCAATAACTCCAAAAAACCTTTGTTTTGACACAGACTTTTTGTGTGCCGCAGACTAAAGTCCTTCGTCTGCGCTGTACCATTGCTATGATTTACCCAATAACCCTGTCAATAAATATTGCAATCAATACAAATACTTATTGACCTATATATCCCATATAATCGAACTATCAAATGTCGATTATTGAGTTCTTGGCCATTAAGTCTTTCAATAGTCTCTTACTCCGCCACAACATAACCTCATTTTAAATCGTTTTATCCGAGTAATCATTTGCGCTCAAAACAACTGATCTGATAATGGGTCAGACGGTGATTTACTTGCATTGCTATGAGAAAGCAGTACTCTTCTTATGCGACCCTCGTGTGAATATAATGTCTTCATCGTCCGCGTTGACGCTCTCAGCCTTAGTAAGGGCGACTGTGTCGCTGTGTACTACGTGAGGCGACTCGTTAAACTCGTCTAGTTCTTCTACACCCGCTAAAATTGAAGGTTGTAAGTCAAATAACTCATAATATTGCAGAACTCGGAACATGAATATACAGGTGATTTTATTTTTCTAGCCAGTGTCGGCAACTTATGAACTACAGGTCTTAGAGAAAAACTCTGAACGGAACCCCGAGCTGAATTTTGATGAAAATAAAAACGCCATAAAAAATATTTAGAAAAATTAGTATTTTCAGAGATACGAATTTATTTTCAAAAAAAAAAATTTTTTTTTTAAATTCTGCTTCTACGTCACAATATGAACAAAATTATGTATGACAATTTTGCTCACAAGTTGCTAGAAGTTATACGAAATATTATTTTATATTTTCCTTGACCATGGTTTTATCCTGCGTAAAGTTTGACGAGGTGGAGCAGATCTCGCAGGGATCTCACTAGAAAGAAACTTAAACTAGAAAGAATTAGTTCTTAGCATTCCGACAAAATTAGAGGTAAATTTTGATATTTTCTAGCATTTCTGATCAAAATTGTCATACATATTTCTCGTATATTAAAAAATAAAAAATAAAATTATATAATTGTCGTATATAATTTTGTTCGTAATGTGAAGTAGAAGCAGAAAAAGAAAAAGTTTTTTTGAAAAAACGAAATTTTTTGAATGGCATTTTTATTTTCTTCAAAATTCAGCTCGGAGTTCCTTTCAGCGTTTTTCTCTAAGACCTGTTCTAGTTCAGAAGTTGCCCTCACTGGCTGGAAAAAAAATCACCCTGTATTTGATTAATACCAGATTTTGGTTTATCATTGACGGCATAAACATGGCAGTCACTGAGGGTAAACACGTGTGAGAATATAAAGCAGTTTATAAGACGCGTGTGAGTATATCAAGGAGTTAATAAGACGCGTGTGAGAATATAAAGCAGTTTATAAGACGCGTGTGAGTATATCAAGGAGTTAATAAGACGCGTGTGAGAATATCGAGTTTATACGATGCGTGTGAGAATATCAAGGAGTTAATAAGACGCATGTGATAATATCGAGTTTATAGGACGCGTGTGACTAAAATATGTATAGATATATTTGTAAATATATAAAATATAGCATAATATATTGGACATACCTGTGGTGTAATCAGAGGGTGCTAGTAACAAATACTGTTCGGAGCGCGTCGGCCACAGTAAATGTGCCATCACGCAGAACGCCAGGCAGTCAGCTGAGTAAGTAATACCTGAAATTAAATTAATAAACAAACTTAAAAAATGTGGTGATGAAACCAGTGCACGAAGCCCTAACGACTGTCGAAGATAGCTAGGGGAAGACACAAAATAAATAGGAAATTGAGCATGAGATCTGATGGTACATACATAGAGTTCTCAATGGCAAAGTCTTGGCACGATTTGGGCGTAGTGGGAAATGGTTTGCGTAGGTACACTGGCGAGCAACATAAATGTACTCGTAGATTATTTCAACTTAATCGACTCGCGCCCGCCTCCGCTCCTGTCCCCGCATCCCACAACCAAAAAGACCTAAAATTTGGCTCCTGTGCAGTTTATGTTGGTTGGTACAAAATTTGCCGGTTACTGCAACTATACAAAACAAGCGCTCCAAAAAGTAGAAAGCTTGTACCAACAGTATCGTAGTTATAGTGAATGACAATTTGATTTTGATTTGATGAAGTCGGAACTTCAGAGCTTGGATCGGCAAAATCGGACCTAGATGATTTTTCATAACAACATGAAGTTTGCACTCATTATGTGAAGTGCGCTTATGGCATAAAGCTTACGCACTTATCTTTATTAATAGAGATAACAGTATGGCTATATATGACAATAAAAAACCTTTTTGTAATGAAAAGCTTTTACTTATTATCATAATGAAGCTTCAAGTGCTTTTACAAAGATATAAGTACTTTACTTAATACTATATGGATTAGGTATTTTCTAATATTTTAGATAGGTATCTATACATTAATTATTTCCAATTTAACAGATTTCTATGTGATCGAATATTTAAAAAAAACACTAAAAAGAAGGACTAAGAATTGTATTGCAAG
Source organism: Polyploca ridens (assembly GCA_951394255.1). Taxonomy (NCBI): domain Eukaryota; kingdom Metazoa; phylum Arthropoda; class Insecta; order Lepidoptera; family Drepanidae; genus Polyploca; species Polyploca ridens. The sequence goes on along the minus strand of OX596251.1, from coordinate 10,993,004 downwards.
ATTTATTGCCCATACATAATTACCTGTTTAATAACTAATTAGTTAATTATTCACCACAGTTAATTGGCATATAACTTACCCAATATAAACTTGAACCTCCAAAGCGGGCTTATCTGCAACGCAATCAATGCAATGATTGGCAGATACACGAACCAAACGAGGCTCGAAGCGCCGAAATGAAGCAAGAAATTCAACTTCGTTATGTTGTGTTCGTAAATCATCGTGTTGCGTAGTTCTAGCAGGAACCACGTCATTATGGCAACGCGCAGTGCTAGAATTAGCCAGCCCGGCCATGTCTGATATTCGTCTATCTCTTCAATTATATCCACTTCAGTCTATAAAGAAAATATAATATTAGACAGGCAAATCGACTTTTTATTTGAGCAACAGGTCTTACTGAAATGAGAAGGAAGAAATCCTCGAATGTGTTTGTTATTTTTTGCATAGAGATAGCTAGAGGCAGGCTGATAAATTCACGATATCATGGTATGATAAAAAACACCCTGTCCCCCGCGGTTTCACCCGCGTTCCCGGGATAAAAGTAGCCTATATCCTTTTCCATACCATAGGCTATATGCATGCCAAATTTCATGATGATCCGTTGAGTCGTTGAGGCGTGAAGGCGTAACAAACAAACAAACTCACTTTCGCATTTATAATAGTTATTACAGTGTTAAAATAAAGTTCATCACTTACAGTGTTCCATACATAAAGTAATATGTGAACAATCCCGTAGGCAAGCCAGACACCAAACACAAGTGGCTTGTAGGTGAGCTCCAACCTCGTCACAGCCCAGCCTTTCGCCAGCAACAGCAGGAGCAGCATGAACAGTGTCTGAAAAATATAAATTTCATATGTTCAGGTGAAAGTACAGTTGTAGAATACTACTACCTTATTAGGTTCGATAAGTATAATCGCTTGAGCTCAAAGTGAAGCTTACATGCATACAAAGTCATTCGTTTTTGTTTCATTCAACTAGACCCATCAAACAATTTTCTATGTTCAATCTGTCTGAAATCTATTCCGCTAATTCCCCACCACCATTAAGCTCTGAATAGCTAAGTCAAGGGGACACTAAACATTTAGATAGTGACTGGTCGGTACTGTTATTAATCAGTGCAAAATCACTTACTAGTTGCGGAATGAATTGCTCGGTATACTACTCTAACTAAAGGCATTTTACCTCGATTACTGTTCAAATGTTTTTTTTTTTTTTTTTTTATACCACTAAGGTGGCAAACAAGCATACGGCCCGCCTGATGGTAAGCAGTTACCGTAGCCTATGGACGCTTGCAACACCAGGGGCATCACTCGCGCGTTGCCGACCCTGAAGAAATCTCTTCACGCCCGTTTTGAAGAACCCCATGTTTTTATTATTAACTAGCTGACCCGCGCGGTTTCACCTGCGTTTCCGGGATAAAAAGTAGCGTATGTCCTTCTCCATACCATAGGCTATATGCATGCCAAATTTCATCGCGATCGGTTCAGCGGTTTAAGCGGGAAAGCGTAACATACAGACAGACAGAGGTACTTTCGCATTTATAATATTAGTTAGGATTTACTAAATCCTAACTAATATTATAAATGCGAAATTAACCTAAATCCGATTTAGGTTAATTTCAAATACGCCCCGTGCCCTGCTGTGAATTTTGTTGTATGACGTTACGCTGTGGCCACGTGTCCCGTAGGATTAGTAATATGATCAAATTAGAAAAGGAACCCCAAAAAATCAATATCGGTGCGATCGTCTCACATTAATTGACACATTAGTACCTATAATGTAACATGCAAACTAAATGTGCATTTTACGGACAAGCAAGTCCGTAAAATGCAAATTTAGTTTGCATTTTCTAATGTGTGGGAGCTTATCTGGAATGACGCATGACGAGATGATGATGATGAATCGCAGAGAGTAAATGAGTCTGATGAGCGCTAACCACCAGTCGCGATATTTATTGCACACCCATTTTATACAATTTTTTTTTTCCGGCCAGTTAGATCAAATTCTGAACTCCGAACAGAAAGGAACCCCTTGAATTTTGAAGAAAATAAAATGCCATTAAAAAAATGAAAAAAAAATGTTTGTTTTTTTTTTCTTTTTCTGCTTCTTCGTCACAATACGAACAAAATTATGTATGATTTTTTTTGTCACATCCTGTATATTTATGTGTTTGATTACAATGTCTCGCCATGGTAAGTAATGATGTGGCCAAAGGTGGTAAGCACACAAAGCCTAGAAAGGAACTGGCTCTCAAGTGCAGCTGAACACACCGACAGGTGCTTGGTGACAGATTTTCAACTCGGAAACTATTTGACCTATTGACATTTTTTTCAGTTGTTTTTTTATATTTTTTGTGGAGAATACGGTCCACCAAAAATATTCATTCTTATTGAATTTGATGGACCAAAATTGCACAATGACTTTTGAATTTTAGCTGTACCTGTACCCATTGTAAATTACATTCCGCGGATACCCTCTGAGTCACTGAACGTAGTCGCCGAAATGCTCGACGCTTCATATCGAAATTAAGCTTCGTTTACATTCCCTACCTTTTCGCCGCTACGTGAAATTGAGCATTAGGTGTGCTAATCTAGATGTTACATAATGATGTACATACCAACCTAAAGAACAATATCTTAAGACAATTATAACATAGACGTATAAAAAAATAAAAACGGAGTATCACCTTATACGAAAGTGAAGCCGAAAATTTCCTACATACATATGCGTGTGTAAAATAAGTACCGGCGCAAGCAGGCACAAGTGATATTGAGCCATTTTGCCATTTACTAAGAAATAATAGTACATAATAAAATCTTTTTGGGGAGTATAAAAATAATATTTGAGTGTAAAATCTATGCATTGAATGAAAATAAAGGTTGTGAAGAGATATCTGCAGGGTCGGCAACGCGCGAGTGATACCCCTGGTGTTACAAGTGTCCATAGGCTACGGTAACCGCTTACCATCAGGCGGGCCGTATACTTGTTTGCCACCTTAGCAGTATAAAAAAAAAAAAGATTCATAATATTACATTGATTTCATATAGGTAGATAATCCTGGAATGTTTGAGATTATCTACCTATAAAGTCAACATACTCACTCTACTCATGATGTCCAATATATCACCAGCTGCTGCCAAGCCTGCAAACCCAACCCCGTCAGCTGCAAACTTAACGGTGTGCAGTACATTGAAGCAGAGAGCAACAAACTCCAGCACGAGGCTGAATGTAAACAACTTTGTCACAGGATGTTTTTGTGTTCTGTAACAAAGTTATTCTTATAAAAACCTGGGGAGAGATTTAAACTTATTAATTGGCCAAACTGACCCTTTATTTAACCAGTTGGTTCTTACGAGGGACGTGCGTCCTATTTTCGCTATATAAGGGGCTTATATATATAATAGGCTTTCGAATTCTTATAGTTAATTATTTTAATGTTGTTGTGGACAGATAAATTGTGAATCTCCTTTATTTCTTCATTAGTTGTAAAGTATTCAATATGGACAGATTCCAACAAGGAGTAGTCTTTGATAAAACCTGAATTGGTAAGGAGAAAGATACTATTGATTATAAGAAGCATAGAAATACAATGTACGAGAATGCGAGTATCGCACAGTTTCACCCAGTACCAGCGTAGGCAGATGAGCTATAGATATTTATATTGATGAATATGTGACAATAGGGACGTAACTGCGTTGTGCCCCGAATTATCGATAGCCGCATAATTCACTGTAGTATGTAAATGTATGTATGTTGCTTACCTATTTAGTAAGTTCTGGCAAAAATACCAACCGCATGTAAGCATCAAATTAATATTAAAATTATAACGTAAAATATATGGTACACTTATGAGGTGCCTTCGCATTTCGAATGACCCTGGATGCATAAATGAAAATACAAATTTTTGCTCATTTAGAGGTAACTTAGTGACAGTTTCACTGCTTTCTGTTAACATATCCAGCAGGGTTAATATGCGCGCCTTGAGATAATTTTCTTACCGCATTATGCCGTGCGCAGTGAAGTTCACTTTGAAAAAGCGCGGCATTTATTCATGTGATTTTCACTGTAGGTACATGACATGATTCGGTGATAAAATTATCTCACGGCACGCATGTTAGCTTTTCAGAACTAAACTGACAGATGATGATGAGATGATGGATGATATTTCTGTCACATAAGTTCTAGATATGCTAATTGGTAGGCCCCTAATCTCGTAAATTACTTAATGTAGGTAGAATAATGAAATAGGCAGATATAAAATAAATATCGTCTAGGAAACGTTGCTCCGTTATGAAGTTCCAGTGCTTACTCTCCTACTCCATCATCAGACCCTGAAAACCATATATGGTCAAAGTGCATCTTACGACAATTCCAACAAGTCCAAACATAGCTAGGAAACGTAGCTCCGTTATGGAGTTCCAGTGCTTACTCTCCTACTCCATCATCAGACCCTGAAAACCATATATGGTCAAAGTGCATCTTACGACAATTCCAACAAGTCTAAACATGGCTAGGAAACGTTGCTCCGTTATGGAGTTCCAGTGCTTACTTTCCTACTCCATAATCAGAACCTGAAAACCATATATAGTCAAAGTGCATCTTACGACAATTCCAACAATCTCAAACACGGGTAGGATACGTTGCTCCGCTATAGAGTTCCAGTGCCAACCCTCCTACTCCAACATCCAACCCTTAAAACCATATCTGGTCAAAATGCATCTCAAGACGATTCCAACAAGTCCAAACACGGCTAACATACGTTATTCCGTTATGGAGTTCCAGTGCCTACTTTCCGGATCCGTCATCAGATCAGCTCGATTGTACCAAATTATTGTATTGTCATCAGTACTTGACAAGTGTGTACAATTTCAGTTTAATCTGACGTTTGGAAGTCGATGAAAATTACGTTTGAACATTCCATTACATGCATACATATATACGTACATATATACATACAGATGAAGCTAATAAAATCGTGTCAAAAATCACCCCACACCATTTTTTCGTACGATACGGTGACTAGAAATAGGTTAAATAAAATCGACATCAAGATTTGTTTAGATACTTAGTTACCTACACGTGAAGCTAATAAAAGCTTGTTAAACTACTGGCACTTCAGGATAATATTACCAAGGAAGTAATTTTAATATTCATTTTGCCATTCACCACATTCCTTAGAATTTTTTGTTTAGTCTCAAAAAAGTCGTAAAACACAAATTCGGACTGAACAATTCAATTAATTATTAAAACCGAATAAATTACTTTAATATTTAGGTATACTATTAACATACCATTAAAATATAAAACATTTAGTTCTCAAAAGACCCACAACTTTTTTATGAACTATCAGAATATTTATCGACTGCAGTATCCATCGCGCTACATCACTAGTCGCGGTGCGGCAGTGCGGGGCAGCGCGGGAGGCCATATCGTGCCCGCCCCTCGCGTCTATTTCACCCCCGAGACGCGTAATTTAATTGTTAGTAATTCATCAATATTTCGACTTACCGATGAAAAGTGACGTTAGATTTATATTTTGAGTGTGTCCTACTATCGTTCCTGCACGTTTGAACTGCACATTTAACCATGTTTACTGGTAAAAACAAAAAAAAAACATCCGAACAATTCGCACCCGACGCGCACAGCTAGTACTCGACAACGACTACTAGCGCTTGCGGTGGGATCGTTGCCTTGTTCAAACCCATTCCGACAGTTCTCACTCGGTAACTGCCACTCTGGTACATTGTATTTCTATGATAAGAAGTCACATTTTGTGTTAACAATAATGAAAACCTTCAGAAATTGGATTTGTAATTCAAGCAATTGCAATGGCCTTGGAAAATTTATAAAGGTATTTAAAGCTAATTGCTCATGCAACATACCTTACTCACAATTTCTTAATATTAATGAAATCATTTTGGTATCTCAAGGTTTTAAAATTTCATATTAAATAATTTATTTGTTAAAACATATAACATTCATTACCTTACAGCATATATTTGAACTGGTAACAGTATGATATAGCAAAGCCAGAATACAAGATACAACTCCAGTGTATTTTGTCTATCAAATGAGAATTGATACATAAGCGTGTTGTAAATTGATAGATTAGGGCTTCCATTAACCAGCCAGAAGTCATATTGCACTGTCTGGGGTATGTTTGATAAAGTATTGTTATCTTTTGATCCTCCGGAGTAGTGATGCCAAGTACAAGTCACTTCGTTTAAGTAGCATGCCACCATGGAAACATACCAAAATCTGTAAATAATTACAATAATTGTGATAGTATTTGTTACAATTGTTTATTTCCAGAAACCTACATCACATAGGAGCATGTTAAATTATAGTAAAATGTATTATATTATTTTTAAATTCACAACAGGATAATTTTATCGTATTAACCTGTTTTGCATCCTACACTCCACATTGGACTATAAGACACAAGTTTTAATATTATGTTTCATTAGTTACTGTTCCTTAAAGATTTTAATGCTAACCAGGTCCCCCTTCATTGGTTACTCAAGCTTGATGGGTTAAGTTACTATAAGTTCTAATAGTAAGGATTTTATAATGGAAGTTATGGATAAAAATGTATTTCCTAATTTAGAATTAAACAACTGGTGTTATATTTAATACTACTTGTCTCCCATGGTTTCACCCAAATTCCTGGGACGAAAAGTATATAACAAAATATCTATGGCAAGAATTTTTTGTTGATTTTGAAAACTAACATTTATAATATTATGGACAAATTTTTACCTTGGCTGACCAGAATTCTGAATAACATAAGTGAATTGATTGTTTTTAATCACATTCCATGGTGTGTCTTCATCTATACATAGTCCACCTTTAGGACAGGGTATCCTTCTGAACAAATCTTGACCATATGCATTACATTTAGGGTGGTATGCAGTACCATTTAAGTTCTGAAACATATACTGGCAAGCTAACTCTTTGTCAACAATATCACGACTTTTATAATAATGTAAAAAATGTTTCCTATCTAAAACTGCGAATGTTATAGGGTACATGAAGTTTTCCTTCGATGTTATGTTACCGAATATATAGCCATATGTTTCCTTCTGATAATGAATATCTGTTTTCTGGAAGCCAAATTTGACCAGGAACTTGAAGAACTCATCTGTCGAGAATTCACCCGCAATATGTGTAGATGATACGCCGATAAAAATAGAGCTTAATAATACAACAGTTCTTGAATACATTTTGAAAAATTGTACATTACAAATTAGAAATAACACAACATTTCACTCGTGGATTTTCTTATCAACACACAAACATATTATAGTATCTCGATTTAATTTTTCTAGGTATGCATTATTATATCAGAATGCCAATAAAAACGCCATAAACACATTTTATATTTGAAATAACTAAGTAGTGGTACGTAATTAATTAAAGTCGCGGATGTCGCCGCCATGAATAATTGTGCATTATATGTATGTCACTGAGGCTACATTCAGCGTTGCCAGAGTGACTTCACGATAAAATACGCACAGCACCTAAAAATAGTACGAAACTTAACTTTTGAGTACGCAGTGAATAAAAAATTATTTAAGTAATTTCTCAGATAAAGTAAGTTTATTAAGAGCAGTCATCCATCACGCTATACGTTTCATACAAAAACTCTGTACTTATTATGGCGTTGTTAAACATTTTTCGTTATATGTTTTGAACAAATTAGTATCTTGTGCACTATATCTAGCCGTGTATCTAAACGAAATTAAAAAAAGTGTGATACAAATTCAGTAAAAGCCTCCGAAAAACAGCGTTTTTGTACAATTTTTACCTTAGGAACATTAGATATGGCCCGTTGGCACTGTTGCATAATGAACTGTTGTATTATTAAGCTATAAATTTTAAAAGTGAAAAAAACATGTTGATACAAATGTATTGGAGATTCTAAATAACTAACTGTTTTTTCACAAACTTGTAAGATTTTTTCACAAGAAGTATACGACCTAGCGAAGCGGCTGCGAGTGATCAGCGGAATTTACCGATTGATAATCGATGGCTCTGATGCTATCTCACTTTTTTCGCAGTCAAACATTACGTTGGATTAAAGTACAAGCTTTTGGGCTATGCGTGCGTTGAAGTTGCGTTGGCCATGGAGGGCCCCCTTAATTGCATTTTGTAAGTACCGTTTGCACATCGAAACCGAAGGAACCATGAAATAACAAAAACAAACCAGCGAAACCACAAACAGTAACACAGAATGATGAACGAAGGACGAAACATGGAATTCAAAAGAAACACTCTGGGGCGCTAGTGCTCATTTTGTGCGGAAACTTGCTTTACAGAAAATAAAATTATTAAACTTTTTTATTTTGATTTTGAAAATTTGTATTTTTTGGCTTGAAATTGAGTTTTCTTAAGATATCTCTTTGGTCAAAATACCTGTCAAATTGTGTTACTTAAGGTTCAAATTGGTTCGAATTATCAACAGTTCGGCAGGTATTTTGATCATAGAGATATCTTAAGAAAACTCAATTTCAAGTCATAAAATAGTACGCAAATTGGCGGAAGAGTACCTGAGAACGCTACCTAACGAAATAGTACGCAATGCGTACTAGTGCAGACCCTCACGGCAACGCTGGCTACATTCCGCCGATAATATCGCTCAGCGCTCACAGTGCTCACAGGATGGCTCACAGCAATAATTTGCGTACCGAGTTATTAATGACAGCTGAGAACTGTCAACAATTCGGAACGCCCGATTTCGCGCTCACAGTATTCAAAACAGAACATTTGAGAATTTAATTAAATTCTGAATTAACAATGCGCTAGGACACCTTATATCTTTTATAATTTGACTCGCAAAAAGGAATTTCCGCGTTCTTTATTATTTTTCTCTCATAAAAAGTATCTAACAACCAAAAATCTTATTAGATTTTTGCCGAAAACACAATAAATAACCGTCACTTTTGACAGCGCTCACGGTGATATCAGTTTAGGGCATGGTCGGTGTGAGCGCAATATGGCGGATCTATGACGTTTCACGGGACATCGTTAGCTGCCATGGACCAATTCGGTACGGATTTAAGCACGCTCAAATCGATTACAGCGTCAATTCGGAATATAGCCTTGAGTATTTCATTTCACTACAGGCATAGACAGGGTTGGATTCAGACTCACAGAAAATTATTGTCTATGGAAAATAAAATTATACTACTTGTTGAAAATAATACTACGTTTCGTTTTCATCCATTTTGTTAAGAATTTAAATAAAAATGCATTTGGAAGGAAATTTTAGTTTTATTGTTATTGTACAAATAAACCGAATTTAGACAAGTAGATGTATATTTCAGCCAATTCGTCAATCGAAAATTCGTATTTGGCATTGACACGACATAGCATGACCACAGTATTACCATCTTACAGTAGGAAATCGCCTTTGATGTTGGGCCGTGCCGCCGTTCGTATGAGTACCAACGTTGTCACGAGCAAATACGCAAGGGTTGTCACAAAAAAGAAAATAAAATAATTATATTGTTATGATAATGTCATCATTTATTTATGAGTAATAAACATTCACATGTCTAGCACTGGACTTATCTAAGCGCACGGCAGTGCGCACGCCAAGTTCCTACACCACCGCCGCACGTATTAGTCAGACTTTCCATGAGTGCGTGCGAAGATCTATTTGAATAAATGATCCCACCAAAAACATAAATGTGAAAATTGGAGCCAAGTTCAATATTATGATATGATTTTTAGATTATGATATATGATAATTATGATGTAATTGTCGACTTCACCGACAAAAGCGATTACGCTTAATACCGTCTCGTGTGTACCTACCAATGCACACGTGTGTCATACGACGTCTTTCAACACAATTGCGAGAAAAAAAAACTTGGATTTATGAAGTTGATTTTTTGATATGGAAAATGGCGCGTATTTTATTTTTTCGCGCGCCGCATTAGCTTTGCGCCCGCAGGTCGAAACAAGGGTGAACAAAATCGACATACAGCCTATGTTAAAAATATAATAAAGCGAATACTTTCGTATTTATAACATGACTTATTGTGAATTGTGAATAATTGTTTTGACTTGTTTTTTTTTAATTCAATGGGCTTGCGTTTTGCCACTGACCCGCCCACGAGGGACGATGACGAAGCCTAAGATGGAACATGCTTACCCAGAAGAAACCTATTCGCTCTGTCCTTGAAAGGCATCTGGCCTAGATTGTAAGAGTTGGGAAACACAGACGCCGGAAGCCACTCCCTTGCTGTACGCATTATAAATGTGAATGCAAAATGCTGTGTCCGTATTTTCGGTATGACTACAACGTACTGCTGAAAATTTTCCCGGCGTCTAGTGGTTCGGTGTAAAAAAATTACAGTTTAAAAAAAACTAAAAAAACACGCTTAAAAAGCCCTGCACTAAAGAGTGTTAAATAATTATAAAATTGAACCTAAATATATTCTCTGTCCATCCCGTAAGGGCCTAAATGTAAGCAATTTTGTAATTAAGTTCAATATTTGAATGAAAAGTGTGTGGCGCTTTTCCTTTAGGTAGATACTATTTACTACGACAAGGTACCTACTAAAATGTTAAGCTACTTCTGCGTTCGTTGACTGAACACGCAGAATAAATTATATAGGTCTAACTACAACAGTATAATTTAAATCAGTTAGTAGGTGGGAACTCATCTTACGAAATTATAGGAATAAATTACCTCGCGTCACGGGGAAATCTATGAAATTTTAAATCTCTCTTTTATATTTCGTCGTTGATTTACAGCCGTATACAGAACAGTTTGTCTGCGATATTATAATATAGGTACACTGAACCCTGACCTGAGCACTGAACAGTACCTACAACATTCACAAACAAGAACGCGTCAGCCTTTCGCGGACGATCGAGCCAACTAAGCGGTGTTAGCTTGGCGCGGCCGGGCCGTCCCGACACCCCGCGAGTTCCCCTCCGTTGCTCTGCGTAAGTACATTCGTTGCGCAACTGTATGTGGTAAAACTGTGGCATGACTTTGTTTCACATTATCGTGAGCATGAACGTATCAGGAGTCAATATTGCGATTTACTCAATGAGGAAGTAAATACACTTCCTCTGTACTACTCTATAATTAATTATACTACGAAATCCAACTCTGTTTCACTTTTATTTTTGTTAATTTGTTCATGACCATGGATATAAAGTCCTTCAGTCGCATACATTTTATTTATAATATCACTTTAATATAGTCCGCACATTAACTTTCACATAGTCCGTATGTTACCGTCCAGTCATGTTTTAGTAAAATGGTGGTAATTGTATTAAAACTTGTCACGGACTTTTTGAGACAACTTGTAAAGTCACGAATGTCACGATACACATAATTCTTTTCATTTCACTTCATTGGTGCGCATGGTTTGATCATTTATTGGATAAAATACCACCGATAATATGCAATAAAACTTAATATACACGAATTTATGGAAATAAACAACGTCATTCTGCAAGTTCCCGCCAAAAAGGCCTGAACGCCCCACCAAGGATATTATTCTATATACTACCTACCTTCGTAACGTAGTATAAAAATCCTTGCATCCAAGTCCATTTTTGCGGAAATTTGGGCCAGCAAAATTGCCACAAAAATGGACTTGGACCACAAACTTGGACGTAATTTCTTTATTTTAATCGTTTGAGAATGTATTGCGTCGTCACACTGACCTCTATTATACAAGTACGCTGGACAGTATATCATCGACCTTTTATTGAACCCATTTGATTTTCGCCATTTTGGCGCTGATAGCAATCGTGAGCGTCCACGGAACTAATAGTAGAGACGGGACATTTTAGTGTCTATATCGATAAAAAACGATTTTTCTTTTTTATTTATCGACATAATTTGTTCCTGTGATTTCGTCCGCGTAATCTTTAGATATTGTAGTCCCTAAACTAATAAATAAATAACCCTTACTTTCGTATTCATAATATTACAGGCATACTTAGCGCATGAGTAGGTTCCTGTGGTAGTGGAGCGGTGCGGGAGGGGGTGATATTTGAATTTTGACATAATTACTGTCTCGCTATACACGATACATTTTTAATTCTCTTTTGTCATTTGACATAATGAAGACACCCTCCGCACCGCTCCACTACCACAGAAACCAACTCAGTTAAGCGCTGTCTGTAGAACCAATTAGGAGGAATCAGTCCACCGCTAACAAATGGTCAGTTTTGCCTAAAAATGTTTATTATATGTATAGTATACTAGCTGTCCCTCGCGGTTTCACCCGTGTTCCCGGGATAAAAAATAGCCTATGTCCTTCTCGATACTATCTGCATGCACAATTTATCGTGATTGGTTCAGCGATTAAGGTGTGAATGCGTAGTTAGGTAACATGCAAACAAATAGAGTTACTTTCGCATTTATAATAAAAGTATATACAGTATTACCCAACTTATATGGCGCGTCGTGAATCTTCGTTCGCACAGAAAAGAAAGTATGGCCCCGAAGATTAACGAAAGAATACTTAAAACTTACAATCAACCTTAGATCACTACTATAAGGTTCATGTATTATGTTACTGCAGCTGTTAGTTCGGTCTCACTCGCAAGTCACGCCCCTCCGCACGGCGCGAGCTAACATGACGGCAGCTGTCGGCCAATAACGTTTCCCGCGCTTTGAAAATGTATCTTCTGCGCAGGTACATCGGTAAGCCATATTAATTGGGTACCTACTACTGTACTATAGTAAGGAAGTATGGATGTTATAATAGTATGACAAAAATGAATTGTGATGAAATGAATGAATGAATCATGAATTGAGGCTTGGGCACCGGCTTAGGTACGGATTAAACACTCATTCGTTAAATATTCCTGTAGATCACTTGGAAAGGTACTACTAAAAAAACACAAAGAATTACTTTAATTTATTTTTAATCAACTTCAAAACAAGAGATAATCAAGCTCTTTCACGCGTGCACTTTGCTGGCTCCCTACAAATTATATGTGTCCCTTTCTCAGACCCCCTTCAAGGGAAGTAACGCTACAGTATGTGACTTCGCGTCGAGCTGATCTTGAGCTAGATGTGCCTTATTCCTCATATGTTCACCTGATTGTGTGCCAAGTGTGCGCTAACTCGCGCAGTTCATCGAAATTTTCTTAGGTCCGTATGAGTTCCTGGTGATAGACTGGTCCTGGTACTTCTCTTTTTATCTGGTCAAGCATCTTCGACCTAGCGTTCGCGTAGTGGTCGTCACGTCGCCCGAGTAGCACAGCGCTTGCTGATAAAGAAATAACATATATAATAGCATGCCATGACAATAAAATTGAAGATGCTAAGTTAAACGGTTATTGTTTAAAGGTACCCATTTTTTAAAATAATTTTAGATAAAAGTATCAGTGAACAATACGTAACCCAACAAAATATAACGGGGCGTAATAAAAAAAAACGCTCATTGAATCTTTTATCCAAAAACATATTTTAGATTATCAAGTCTGATGGTTGACTACACTAATTTTGTAATACACATTAAACTCCCATAAAAAGTATCGACCCACTATCGATATGAAACATTACAGCCCTATTTCTTTGTTTACATTATATATTTATTGAAAATGGAGTTCCTATTTTACCTAAATATTAATAAAAACATTTACTATTCAAAACAAAATAGTAATAACAGCTTTAGACAAGCAATTAAACAAATTTAAAGCCATGAAATTCACTTACTTGTGATAGGTTATCCCGCTGCATTTTTGATAGTGAGTTTTACAAAATACGTAAACTCTCATACCCAAAACGATTTAAACATCACGAAATATAACACGAAATAACTAAAACGTGCACAAAGTAGTTTTATTCGTGATTTTTGCGTAAATCCTTAGAGACGCACATAAACAACACGACAGCCATTTGCAACAAATGTCAATAATAGTACCCGAGACGCTCGAGAGGGGCGCTTTGATTCGGCACAAAAAACAACTGTCATTTCGAAAGAAATATGCAGTCCAGCGTACTTGTATAATAGAGGTCAGTGCGTCGTCATCATCAACATCCTTAAACTGGCCGCATACTATAAGAATCTTTCTGTCAGAAAATTTCGGACGCCCACTTGCTCATACATTTTTGGACGTCAGACACGTCGGAATTTTCGAATAGGTCTAGAACAAAATGTATGAGGAAAGTGCCTTCTGGCGGGCGTCAGAAATTTTCTTATAAAATGCGGCCGGCCTTATCCGGTGGCCAAAAGAGGAACGAACGACACCAATTTGAATTTCAATCTGCCTGTCTGCCAAGCGCCATTGGTTGTTTGCTCCACCAAATGCGCGATAAGTTTGTGGGACTGTAGAAAAAAGGTAAAGCGCCTAGACAGAGAAAGTTATCTTCACTCTACGGGATCTTGACTCTACGGCAAGGACTCTACGGTAAAGTAACAATTACACCGTCCTATTTTTAGGATCCTAACTAGGAAGCAGGAAGCTACTTATTACACTACACTATCTTGCTTTCTAAATAGGACGCGGCAAAGAGTATAGCAACAATACTAAAGCGGGACGGACGGCTCGTAGGGATGTAACAAAGGTCGATGTAAAAAAAATATAAAGATACTTACATTAGGGATTGCAATCCGGATACTTCGAAATTCGAAAATGACTGAAAAATCCGGATTTTTTGGCCTATTATAAATCCGAATATTGAAAACCAAATCCGGTTTTTTCGAATTTTAATCATAATTGACAATAGTTGATGGTTAATTACAATTTTTATCATTGAATATCCAATAAATGTAGGTCAATATTACTGTGACGCACAAATCCGCACAATATTTAAAACTCCTGCGCTTTAGTTCGTGCGATTGCGTTGCCGTGTCTGTTCACGGTGCCTATAAGGTCTATAATAAAATCTATAAACCGCTCGGCTCACACGCTGCTAGCTGCTCCCGCTAATCCCTCTAGCTAGTAGCTAAGTCTGCCAGTGAGATGGAGGCGACGCACGCGCGTCGCGAGTAACAACTCTTTGCACAACGTAATATCAAGAATTATAGTTCTAGACGGGTTACCGCTGAAAGCATTTTGTACATCGGCTGATCTCAGAAAATTGTTACTTTCGGGTCTGGTACACCAGCCTTCTAAGTAAGCTTCCTTGATATGGAGTATCTGGTGGTCTATGCGCTTGGGTTTCCAATTTCCTGAGCGAACGGTCTATTCTTGTGGTCATAGTCATAGTCATAGTCATAGTAGTCATAGTAGTTTATTGGCAACATTCGTTACAGGTCAATGGTGTAGTTACAAAATAATAATAATAATACAATCATAATAATCACATTGTACGAATACAATAACACAATACAATAATAAAAAATGAAAATAGTAATTATTTATAATAACTAAATTATACCTATCTTAAAATTCAATGTCAATTTAATTAATCATGTCGTCAAATTTATAAAATGCCTGCTCAATAAATGTCATAGACGGTAGTTCGTCGGACCTTTTGGCAATCAATGCTTCAGGGTTAAGTTCTCTCTGCAACCTTATTTCTGCTTCATATTAACGATCTGATGAAGCCTGGTATTTTTGGATACGCAGACCACAGCACCGTTGTCATATTTCCAGTGCGCGAGCCACCAGTGACTAGATCCAATTGTTGCGAGAGGCCATGGTAGAGCGTTTGAACGTGACCTTACTGGCAGTTTCCGATTGGGGCATTGCCAATCTGGTCACTTTTAAAGCCACCAAGACGCAGGCGTGTCTTTTCACCGCCAAACGGAGTCCTTTCCACCACGCTCTCGTTCTCGACTCAATAAACCGCCGAACCAGAACACTCATCGGAGATGAGACTTTAATTAGGACGAAACTCACTTGCCTCGACCATCGAAAAAAAGTTGCTTGCCTTATCGGTTTTCTACAGGATATATTTTGGAGAGTGTGTGCAGGAATTGTTCAACCTTATTCTTATTCAAAAGCAATGGAAAAACATTAAAAATTTTGAGAGAGGTAGAGCATAGCGTAATATTCGCTCAAAGAGCAGCTCGACTGGGGAAGTACCTCCACCTTACAGAATAACGTAGCCAAATAACTTTATGTTCTGTAAAGTTGTGTTCTTGCGCGTGAGTAAGGTCGCCAGGGCTCATAGGGGAGGGGGGAAAGGTCGGTAACGCGTGAGCGATGCTTCGTGTGTTGCAAGCGTCCATGTGACTACGGTAACTGCTTACCATCAGGCGGGCCGTATGCTTGCTTACCAACTTAGTTGTATAAAAAAAAAATAGAACACCTATCTTGAAACTACTAATAGTTTAGCATAAAACTACGCGTACAATTTAAAATTACAAAAGATTACAAAAATCCGAATAATCCGGATTTATATGTGATGATAATATTGGAATCCGGATTTGAAAAAAAACCGGATTTTGCAATCCCTAACTTACATCGATGATCTTCCGATGTTTTAAGTTTTTTATTCTCTCAAACCGATCACACAACTTAAAATTTTAATGAATACAAATGAGCTCCTTTATGTTAAAAATAAAAAACAAAATTGAACTTTATGTAAATAAGTACCAAGTATTAATTTATAAATAATGTAGTATTTTCAATGTACGGATTATTTTTCTATTATTGTTTTTTGATTACTAATGAATGAGAAGGGCCTTATATAATTATTTCAAAACATCGATGTTTTGAAGAACAATGTTACATCCCTAAACGTCCTAAATCGGAGCGACGCGATTACACTTTCCTGTTTAAGGAAGTAGAGCGGTTGGGACCTTCCTATCTCACTACTTAGGACACTAACCGTTCTTTCTGCGATTACACGTTCCTATTTCCTAGTTAGGATCCTAAAAATAGGACGGTGTAATAGTTACTTAAGGCGAGTTAATTATATAAATAATCTGTGGAC
Source organism: Polyploca ridens (assembly GCA_951394255.1). Lineage (NCBI taxonomy): Eukaryota > Metazoa > Arthropoda > Insecta > Lepidoptera > Drepanidae > Polyploca > Polyploca ridens. Next base: position 10,976,133 of record OX596251.1, on the reverse strand, counting down.
TGGGGTGGTGGTAACGGGCGGTTGGATGCTATCGGTCGGAACGTTCGTAGGCCGACGCGGCGACGACGTAAGTATTAAGTAGGTAGGTCCGACCGTCGGAACGTGTGTTACTAGTATTACACTCCATAGATAATGTAATATAAAAAAGGATGTAGATAGATAGATATGTCAATTTTTTTATTCTCTTATTTCATTCATGGCGGATGGTATTAGTGATAGAAGATTATATTAGGAAGTGTTAAGCCAGTTTTCTAGTTATTGTTTTGTTGCTGTTTAAAACGATTCCAAAAATGTTTTAGCTTGTGATAAAATTCATTTAAATGTTGGACCTTCGAAATTAGGACACATTATTGCCATAGCAACTACACTTTACCCACTTCCTTTGTGATCCACATACATGTAGACCTCTTTCTCTAAGTGCTGATGAATTTTTTATGGGTTTTGACTGATAATGTATGAATTAGTATGGGTTTATAACAGTATTTGCAGAAATACATGATTTGTAAGGGAAATACTTACTTACCGTAACCTCTAACACGGAAGTTAACGATTTAGCCGCACCGATTTTCAATAAGCTCAACCGCAATAAAGTTGAAAAGTGTTATTTGTGTGGAACATATGGATATTGTTTCACATTAGTGAATTGAATGATTATTCGGAAAAGTTCGGACTTATAATGAAAATATGTTTGAAATAGGAGTCCCTCAGCAGTCTTCTGATGACAGTTTGGAGAATGCTGAATGGTATTGGGGCGATATCACACGGTAAGTGGATCATGTCATGTCCCTGGTATCAGCTTTTCTAGTAGGCAGTTTAATCAAATAATTACAAGTTCTCTCAAGTTTTTTTGTAAACCACCACCAGCTTTAGCTAATTGAAGGTAATTTGTATTGGATGTGAATAAGTTAACTGGAGATCTGTCTGATAATGGTACAGCCAAATTTTTTTTATTAATTAATATGACACTATGACGTAGTGTGATATTTACTTAGTCACTTTATAAAATTTCACAACCAATCCCATTATTGCAAGTAATAATTCTTTCCAGGACTGAACCTGTACCTACATTTTGGTTTTCCTATCATGTGTCACCATATTATATCATTATACTAGGTATAATATATTACATGGTTTGAGTTGGGTCTGTGACCTTAATCCTTGCTGTCACAGGATACCAATTTTAGGAGTTTGCCAATGCATTTAGGGTTCATCTGCATATGTCTGTGGAAAAGGGCTTTAATTTTAGTTGATCTTATTCCTTGTAAATATCTTATGACTCAATGGGACCAAGTAAGGGTCAGAGTGTAAAGTTTGAGTAGTAGAGATCTCAGAAATAGCAAACAGTAATTCATACACTTTTTAGGGAAAATTCATTCAAACTTGATTTTCCTTACTTTGCTTTATGAAACGCTTTTTTATTAATCGATTGGCTCACGGTTAAAAATATTACAATGTCGTAAATTGTTATAATAGGATGCGCGCCCCTCGCGAGAACCAACGGGTTAAGCTTCATTGATGCATCAAATGTACATAAACACATTGTTAACTTTGGAGTTTGTAACCAATAACAGAAAAAACCTTTCAGTTTAAAGTCATATTGTTAAATAAACATAAATACTAATAAATAAATAATTATCCTGGGATGTTCTTCACACATGGCCCTATCTGATCCCACACTAAGCCGATGTCGATGTTATAAAGCCTTCTGCAATAAACAGGCTATCAAGCATGTCTTGAGATCAGTGCATTAAAACACATTCCCCCTTATTCAAAATCAAAAAGTCATTTATTCAGTTTAGACCCTGATAAGGCACTTAAGAATGTTAATTTGTTACATACAGTTGAATTTACCATGAAAAATCGTCATCTCAGATCATGTTCAAAAACATGATTTAAAGCAAGTTTAGTAAAACCGAGGCTTAAAATATATCAGTCACTTTCTAACGTCATATAATGAAAAGGACGAGGCTATCTTAAAACTGGGGTTTTGTACCATGTTTTGTAAAAAGGCAGCTTTATAGCTTTTTAGCTTTTATTGAGTATAGGTTTACAGCCAGATATAGAACCTACAATCAAGTCAATGTACTCTACACAGATGTTTCAATTCAATCACCCTGTAGTGTGGCAATTGGGGTGTCTTAACTCCATGCCTACTGGCTCATCATTAAACATTGATTTCAATGGCGCAAATGGCAAATTCCTAATTTCACATCGAGGAAATATCCCTATAGAGTAGTAATACTGAACAATATAATTCCACAACTAGTCAGTGATTTGTCACTGAATTTGAACAGTAAGGACCACTCGCTGCGTCGTGTGTTTTTGACTTGGCCAATCAGAGTGCATGCGTCCTTGTCTTATCCAATCAGCGCGCATTGTCGGCGGTGGGAAATTGGCGGAATTTATTTCAACCAAAATGAACGTCATTGCGCTTCTATAGGTGAATTGTTCCATGTAATTTCATAACAATTGATTATTACTCATGCCTACGGATAGGATATAAATGTTATCAGATTAAAGAAGGTAAAATTTCTTATTTCAGTGATGAGGTTACTGAGAAACTCCGAGACACCCGTGATGGCACCTTCCTGGTCCGTAATGCATCAAACAAAGATAGCGGATATACCTTAACAGTAAGAAAAGGTGGCACAAACAAATTGATAAAAATATACAGCCATGATGGGCGCTATGGCTTCTGTGAGCCTCTCGAATACAAGTCGGTTGTGGATCTGGTTAAGTTCTATACTGTGACATCCCTGAAACATTGCAACAGCAGTCTTGACATAAAGCTTATGTATCCATTATGTAAATTGCCAGAAGATGAAATAGATGAAAACATAAATATTGAAATACTTGAAACTAAATACAAAGAACTTCACCAAAAATATGTATTAAAATCCAGGGATTACAATGTTCGTTTTTATAAATACACAACGCTTAGGGAAGAAGTTAACCTGAAGAAGCAAGCATTAGATGCATTCAAAAAAACAGTCCAAATTTGTGAAGAGCATTTAAAAATCCAAGACAAAATGCAGTCTGAAGCCCAGCCACATGAGAAGAACCTTGTGTTGGAAAACAATAGACAGTTGATAGCACGTGTACATAGCTTGAAACAAGCCAAAATTGAATTAAATGATATATTAAAGAACACAGTCACTGCCAGTTTAATACTTGAAAGAGAAATAACAAAATTAAAATCAGAAGTTATAGACCTCTTCAAGATGAAGGATCGTTACAAATTGTAAGTTGCATATTCTATGTGTATTTGTTTTTTCCATGTTTCATCTAAACAAAAATGTAGTTTCTTTTTAATTCTAAGCTTACAGGTCGTTTAACTTAAGCTGGCACATTCACAATACTCACACTTATGCAATTTCACGATACAGGATATTTTATTACATTATTGCTTCTAATCAGTCAATTCTAACTGATGAATGCAAAAAAAGACCACTCTTCTATATTTATGAGCAGTAGCAAAAGCAAAACAATCCTTCATACTCGAAGAGTAAAGATCGGATTATATGCAGCATAAAAAGCTTGTTATATGCATGAAAAATGCTTGAAATATGCATGAAACTTGTCAGAATATGCATGAAAATTGGCAGAATATGCGAAATTAGATTAGATTAAGTTTAAGAACCCAAAAAAAAGACGAAAAGTAAGTTCTATTTTTTTTTATTTCAAAATCAGCATACAAATAGTAAATAATCCATTGATATACGATAATCAACAAAAATAATAATAATAGGTACAGTAACATTATTTTATATTACATATTACATTTACAATGGTGCCGATTCTGTTGTAAATCGCACTAAACTAATTTTAGTCACATCTCATCTCTTTCTTACGAACATGATTGAAAGAGGATAGAACATATTTTAAGTTGTCAAATTAAGCTTTGCCGTCTTATTTTGCGTGTATTTAAGGCCGGGTCTAAGCTCAAATCTCAAAAATGGGTTTCTTTGAGAGTCGAGTATGACGTAACGCAATGAAATACCTAACACAAAAAAATACTGTGGACAGAAGAGGGTTTTGAGAAAAATGTTAACCGAATAGAATATTAAAAAGTGCTTTGATATTCCCAATAAAAAAATCCTAAGTTACGTCTAAAAAAATCTTTCGCGTCGAAATTCTCCGTATTTTCAGCGATGACAACAATTTTATTTTTAAGAATATATAAGATACAGAATTATATTAGAATGTTAACCGGACACTTATTCAATTTAATGCGTATATTCTGTATAATCTAAAGAAAACCCGTAAATAACAGTCCATTTCATAGAGTCGACACATTTATGATTTACCATTTTCAACCCTATTCCAGTGAAGAACGAGTCCTGTCAAAATCGTAGTCAGTCCGCGCCTTAAGCGTAACCGCGATAGATGGCGACTAAAATTTTATTGAAAACAAGCATTGGACTAATTTGACAGGACTAAATTTCTTACATCCTTTTCTTATGTTCTTTGTTAGAAGGAGACATAGTGACATTAAAATTAGTTTAGTTGTGAACAACAGAATCAGGGCCAGTATCTAATATTTTTTAAAGGCATCATCAAGTATTATTATTTATTATCAAGTATTGTTCTAAATGTTCAGTCGTAAGATTGTCTTCGATCATTAAAAATATTTTTTATATGTGAGAAAGGATCGCTCCACATACACTGACGTATGCAGGCAGAATTTGAACTTGGGTGCTCGATAATAGGCATCATAACTAGATCTTAGGTAAAATATGCTATTACCGTTGAAGATCGCTTAAATATGCGAATGCATATAATCCGGTCTTTACTAATAAGCTTGATCGCGCGCGAATGAGATGGAAAGACTTTTCATGATGCAAATGCATTGCAATGCACACCGCTTGCTTATTCACAGACACTACATAACCGCAACGTGTAAATGTGTTGATTTTGCCAGCTTTAGTTAACCAAACTGTACTAGATATTGTAACCATTAATAAACAACTATAGTGAATCATATTTTATATTTATAACTGTTTATGAAGAAAAGATTAAATAGAATATAATTTTTTTTTTCAATTTAATATATTTTCTATTGTTAATTACAGATGGCTACATGGTCAGGGCAAAACAGATGAGTATTTGCAAGCCTTAGAAGAGGACAACATTGATAAACTAGAAGAAACATATGCCCATCGAGTAAAGATCAGCTGGGAAGTTAAATGTACAAGAGATATGGCAGAGAAGCTGCTCACTGGAAAACCTCAAGGCACTTTTCTAATACGACCTAATTCTACCGGGCAACTTGCTTTGTCCATCTGTTGTAACAATATGGTCTATCATTGCATTATCTATAAGACTGAAAGAGGTTATGGGTTTGCTGAACCTTATAATGTTCATAGGTAAGTTATTTTATATTAAAGATTGATTTTGTAGTGTGTACCTAACCTTTAGCAATATTGGATTCAGTCTCACTCTTCTCTGGCGTGTGGGAAAGAGATGGCAATCACCAAGTTATTTTATTTTATTCAATCTTTATAAACTTTTACTGACATATTTTAATGAAGCCTCTATTAATAATATACATTACCATGAGTAATTATTATGTAAACAATTGATATTGATTTATACAAAAACTTTATTTCAGTACTTTAAACGAGCTTGTCCTACACTATGCCGTCAATTCATTGGAAGAGCACAATGACCAACTGAAGACTACATTAAAGTACCCAGTACATGAACATCTCGTAAAAAAACCTGAAAAGAAACAACAGCAAGATACAAAACAATTGAAGTGAAGTTAATGAAATGACATACATCTGAAAAAAATACTAGGTACTGCAGAATACATTATGTAGCCTGTCAGTACTGTTTGCACAGTTACTTCCTGAAGTTATGGGGTAATATGTTTGCATTATTATGCCGAAAAGTTTGGTGTTAAAATGATAATCATTTGTAACAAACAACACATATTTCTAACAACAGTAAAAAAGCAAAAATACTTATAAAATTCTTTCCTTATAAACTCCTTCCTCTTATTGTGTGATATTTTAGGTAGGTTGTTTTGAACTGTGTCAAAGGCGGCGTTACATCTCAGGGCAAATAATATTTTTCATAAATTACGTATGAATGTTGCATGAGATTATTTTATTGCTTTGTGAGCCCAAATGTACAAAATCTACGTACAGGTACCTTAAAAGGTAATTTTTTTCATTAATGTTTAATCAACACAATAATAGTTTAGATATGTTTTTATATTGTGATAATAATGTGATAAGGTCTCATTCAGGTATTATGAAATAGCCCAGTGCTTTTGATTGCTCTTCAGTAATGTTCTTGAAAGATATTCTCGCCAAGAAACGACTGTAAGTGACAGTTCGGTATTCATAAATATTTTGCACAATAATGACATTGATCTTCCAATATTAGTTTGAAGAAAGAAGTGCTAGTCTTAGGATTGGTAGTGATTAACGAGGTGAATACCAATAACACCTGTTGAAGAGTACTTTACTGTCATTATATTGTTTTATAAGCTCTACTTTCATACCTTTATGTATATAATATTATATTAAGTCTACATCCAAAATCAAAGCAACTTATTCAATTACTAATTGAATAGAGACTACCCTGGGAGGGCACTCACGAACGCATATTTTTTTTGTTTTCTCACGACAGATATGGCTATACTGAATGTATGTAGACTTACTAAGTTCTCATAGAGATATGTATATTATTATATGTGATAGTAATTATAAAAGTTTCATGTCTATTTTCATCTTGTATCAATATTTGTTTATAAATTAGTATTCATCAAATGGTGTTTGTTTATATTGTTTCTAATGGGAATAATGTTTGAAATTTAAACGGTTTCGAAATGCGAATGAATATTTTGGACTTAATATTTTGCATGAATTTTAAACATCTTTTAGGAGTATAGATAAGTACTCTATGATTGTGCGTAAATTCAGTATTTTACTAAACTATAATTTAAACCATATAATGCTATTGTACCAATGTAATTCAACAATACAGTACAAAAGCGACATTATTTTTTAGTATAAATGTTGAGTTTACAAATAACTTGGCACAGTCTTGAATTGAAAACTTGTCTTGAATGTTTTCGGTACGTTGAAGTACTGTTTATTTTTATAAGTAAACTTGTTTATTTGTGTGCGCGTCTCGTCAATTAATGAGTTATCTGATAATTTGGTATGTAATGTCGTGTAGAGAAGTGATAGTGTATAATGTTATTGTTCGTAACGTTAAAGAAAGATACTAGAGCTAAGTAGGACTAACCAATTGATCTGTATTCGAGGGAGATAAGAAAGTTATATTTTTGATTTCAGTATATTGCTTTGACGGAAAGTAATTTATTCGTTAGCTGATGTTTTATATTGTTGGTGGTAGCGAGCCTTTCCCGGATTCAGTGTAAAAATTGTGTGATACAAATTCAGTTCACATTATGCTGTCTTCTTTGTAGGTTAAACAACTTTAAGAAGTGTACACTGTACTTCGTAAGTGCGCTCAATCTGCAAGACACAGTATTGTACATCTAATTTCGCGTTATAACAAGGAAATAAAATGCCTAGCATTCGAACAATAATACCTATTATTCCAGAAAATGAAATAATTCTTTGTATGTATTGCTGTAAAACGCACATAAAACCGACAGCCTTTAGCAGCAGTTATGACACTGCAATAAATATTATACTTAGATATAGCTTGTTCATGAGCTTATTTAATGTAGAACCGTAAACTGTATTCCGTTCGTTCTATATTTACCAGTCCATTGTACTAATGAAATGATAGTATGAACAAATATTCTAAACGAGACATGCATTCAGAAATGGATTGTCGTTTAAATCCTACAACATGGTTTTCTAATGTAGCTAACTATATTAATTACTACTTTATACACACAAATACAAGATAGTAGGTAGGTACCTATATTATTTAAACAAGTAAAAACAGTGTAATACAGCTAGAATCTATGTTGGTAGTTTGTCTAGTTATACCTACTTCTCTCCTACCTTGCTGCTAAATATTTGACAGTGGGATACATATGTATGTATGTACTATCATAGTTAGGAACAGTCTAACCTTCTATTATTCGCATGATCTTAATCGTAATTATGTACCCACCCACCAACTAACTATCATACTGGCTAATTCAGATGCTTAGATTGAAATAAAAATGGGTTGAAATAACCCCTTTTTGTTTTGATGTAAGTTCTAAGGCAAGATTTTTTCTCAAAAAATATTGTTTAAGGTTATAATAATAAACTAATATATATATTTAATTATAGTTTTAAAGATAATATAAGTGAGATTATTGAAGTCAAGTTATTTTTGTATTCATGTCAATAATAAAAATATCATTGTGCAAATTAATATTCTTATGAAAATTGCAATTTGGCTATCAGATGAATGATCTCAAGGTTTCAATGATTTTACACTATAAGCTTACTCAGTTATTTGTTTGTTATGGTTGCCGAAGGCCATGTCAAGTCAACAGGAGCCAAATCTAAAAGCGTAGATATACGAGCAGTCGCCATTTTATAAGACATTGTAATAGTAGAATGTTTTAATAAGTGTTAATAAACAAAAATCAATGAACTCTTTTTAGTTTAATTTAAAATCTATTATTTATGTCCGTTGGAATTTGCAATCTAACGTTGTTCGTTCCCTAGCAAGACACCATTACGGATTTGGGGCGGGGCTGTGCAACTCACAGGTGCGACTATAGGAATACGGTACGCTCCATTTTCTTCGGCAAATTACGGAATTTCGAAAGACTGAAAGTAACGAAATAAAATTGTTTTTAAACTATTCGAACGTGCAGGTGCCGCCAGGCCGTCTTTAACCTATTGGAGGCCCTGGGCATATAATGGGGCCCCTTATGATTCCGTCAATAGGTATTTCCTAGGTAAAAAAAAATCTAATTAGTTCGTCAGTTAGATTATCAAAAAATATTGGACACGTATTTTTTGCTTCACCAAATCATCAAAAAATTAAAAAGATAAAGCGAGTCAAAGTTCCGGCTCGTGACGTCACTTTAGAGTAAAAAGTACTCTAACACGCGGAACTTCAACACACGATACCTTCGTATTTTATAGTTTAATTGGCTAAAGAAAAAAACAATGTGTTTTTTTAGTCATCTAGCCCATCCTAGATTTATCTAACTGTTTTATTTCTTTACAATCACATTCAATGAATACGTTATTACACAGAATTAGGGGGCCCCCATCGATTTCGGGGCCCTGGGCACTTGCCCAGAGTGCCCAGGGCTGGGCGGCTGGTCATTTGTACCAGTATGGCGACCATTCAGGGGTCTTATTACGTAATAACGAAAAGGAAAATGATGGTCATAGCGCTGGTACGGGCCGCGGCGGCCCAATCGTGTGGGCGTTAACCGTTCGTGATGAATTACGGGTGTCGAACGATTTGTTCCACAAAACTGTTCTTGTATTTTCCAATAGTCGATGAAAAAGAAGTAGGCTTACAGCCCGCCATACCAACCGAGAACACATTAATAAAAAAACAACTATTTGTACAGTAGTAAGTAGTAACCAACTAACGAAAGAATGCTTAAAACTTACAATCAACCTTAGATCACTACTATAAGGTTCATAATACACTGCAGCTGTTAGTTCCGTCTCACTCACAAGTCACGCCCCTCCGCAGGGCGCGCGCTATCATGGCGGCAGCAGCCGACCAATAGCATTTCCCGCGCTTTGAAATTGTATCTTCTGCGCAGGTACATCGGTAAGCCATATCAGTGGGGTACTACTGTACCAGGCTTATTTTTGCACAGCTAATCATCGTCGAGTAGACAAACATGAACATGATGCGTTGGTATGGCGGTCATTTGGGACCGTCGGAAAAGAATGGCATGGTGATTTTCTTGAATAACTACTCGACGATCGCATTGTATAGCTTGTAGCCGTGTCAGCGTTGCCAGATTTTTATGTACATCAAGCTATACATTTCCAGTATAAGCTGATCTCGCATTGTATAGAATATCCGTACAATAAGAGGCCAGCTTATATATTTTTTTTATACTAAAGCAAACAAGCATACGGCCCGCCTGATGGTAAGCGGTTACCGTAGCCTATGGACGCTTGCAACACCAGGGCAGTCACTCGCGCGTTGCCGACCCTGCAGAAATCTCTTCACACCCTTTTTGAAGAACCCATGCTGTAGTCCATTGGGAAAACCACGGCAGAGAGCTCATTCCACAATCTGAGCGTCCGCGGAAGGAAGCTCCTTTGAGACCGCACAGTTCGAAACAATTGGAAATGTATAGCTAAATCTGTAGCCGTGCGAACCTACAGACATAGTCGTCTTTATGTGATAGCAGAGGGGCACGGGGCGTAGCGACTTCTATATCAATGATACGGGGCCCCCGGGCTACAGGGGCCTTACGGCGCCCCCATAAGGCGCCGGCGGACAGACGGAACGGACGGAGCGGCCGCTCCTTCCCGTCTCGCCGCGCGCATACCTAAGGCGCGGTAAAGCCGTGGTAAAAGTATATATATTTGTCCGTGGTACCGCGATTTCGGTCAAACTATATTAGTTTGTGTATTTTCATTTATATTGAAAAATATTGTAGGAAGGAAAAAAATAAGCAATACAAGAGCACGAAATGTTTTTGAAATGTCAGTTTATTGATAAAAAATCAATACAAGTCGTAACCTATAATAAAATCAATATACACAGGAATGATAATTTTAAGTTTGACACACGATGAAATCTGAACTTTCGTGTTGGTTCACACAGTATTACAATGTGATGATGAAAAAGAAACAGAATAAGCAAAATTTGAACATTCACAATACTGTTTAAATCATACAGTAACTTAATTTGATTTCTTGGAATCTTTGGATGGAGAACGTGACCTGGAGCGGGACATGGAACGTCCCTTGGACCTGGAGCGGGAACGGCTGCGGCTGCGCGAGCGAGAGCCGGAGCGCGCTGAGCGGGAACGTGTGCGCCTGCGAGACCTCGAGCGGCTGAGAACATTCACAAGTATCAATCAGTACATCATAATAATTCATTTTCCCCAAACTACACTTATTCAATTTACTTTTATAAGTTCCATTTCAGCATGAATAACTAATTTCCCAACATGTTTTTATGGTAATTTGAAGAAATGTAGTTTTTGAAGCCAATGAGCTTCAAAATGTGCTTATAATTAAATCAAATTCAACAATTCTGTATCCCAAAACATTATTTGCTAACAAATATTTTTATTACAGTAGTACCCAACTGATAAGGCGCCTCGTGAATCTTCATTCACACAGAAAAGAAAGTATGGCCCTGAAGATTAACGAAAGAATGCTTAGAACTTACAATCAACCTTAGATTACTACTATAAGGTTCATAATACACTGCAGCTGTTAGTTCCGTCTAACTCGCAAGTCACGCCCCTCCGCATGGCGCGTGCTAACATGGCGGCAGCTGCCGACCAATGGGGGTTTCCCGCGTTTGAAAAGTTATCTTCTGCACAGGTACATCGGTAAGCCATATCAGTTGGGTAATACTGTACTAAAATGGTGAACTAGCATGTTGTAATAAAGTTAGCAGATAATGTTAGCACCTGCAAATCAATATTATCTTGACATGATCAACATTATGCAACAGCATGACTTTTGTGCACATAATAAGAAGTAATGGATTATTGTCCTGAAGTTATGAAATAGCTTCATTATCATGTCAGCATTTTACCAAATGACCGATTTCCTTTGACTATAATTAAATACTCTACCTTTTGACTACAATGCATATTTTTATTTGCAAACATAGCACAGGCCCTCTCTGAACACAAATATGGGATAATAATTGTGTAACTCACTGAGTGCACGCAGTGGTTACAATAGATGTGCGTCACGATGCGCAGTACGAACATAACTCTCAATGAAGTTCTCGACAAGTGAAGCGTGCACGTAGTGTAGCTACGTAGTTCGCAGAGCGAAGTTACCGATGCGGCTGACTTTATCGGAGTTCACGCCGCGAAGTGAAAGCTACGTAGCGTAGACAATAAGAAGTGCAGACACTGACGAGTTTGATCTCGGCGCACAGGCCAATGATAACCTATAACATAGTTATCATTGGTATATGTGAATCCAAAAATGGGATGGAATCTTTATGTCTGTCACTACAGTAGTTGTTATTCATAAACTAAAACTTATTGTTCACTACTTTCTGCCAAGATTAATAATCTGATGCATATTAGCATTTTAACTTGTAAAGATTCCAAGCCATGGAAAACTTCCATACAACACAGACATGGATAACTACCTTACCACCATGATATGGCCAATCTTATTGGTAAATGAAGGTCTTACCTGCGACGGCGGCGGCGTGTGCAATCTCTGGCGTAATGTCCTCTGTCTCCACAGTCATAGCAGCGGTCATCATATGGTCGAGGCGGCAGTCGAGAGCGCGGTGGTGCACCCCTTCCTCCGAAGCCACGACTACCATTAGACATTTCTACACGAGCCCGTCTACCACATATTGTACGACCATCCAAACCACGAATCTATCAATAGAATACAAAAACATTTTCAATAACAAAATTAGTTAGGTGCTATATTGGCGGACTCTATTTAGGCAATGAACTTAAATTATTATATTTAAACAAATAATTAACTCACAGCATCGTCAGCATCACGCGGGTCTTCAAATTCTACGAAAGCGAAGCCGGGTGGATTTCTGGCCACCCAAACGTTCCTCAAAGGACCGTAATATGAGAATGCATCTTCGAGTTCAGGTTTGCTGGCATTATTACCTAAGTCTCCAACATATACTTTGCAGTCACCGTAACGTGACATAATGTAGGTATGTACTCTGTAAATAAAATTAAATAGTTAAAAAGTGCGTCACAAAAATCCCACGCCACCATGGAGGCAACCGGCAAAGCAAATCACCGCCAAAATACACAAAGTTTACATTAATCTGGTTAAATGAATTGATTTGTTGAACTATTAGCGTAGGATCTCACCTTAAATTACTATTTATTTAAAAGATTTCACAAATTTAAAATCAATGAAATGAAACTACACAACGATAGATGCTCGTGGACAAAATGGCGGGGCAGGGGCTAGTGTTGCTTAAACATCGATATTCAATCGATTAATAAACTTTCGATCGTCTGGGAAAAGTATCGATATATCTTTCTTGTGACAGACACTTGAAATGTACGTATAGTCGGCAGCTTGAAATTATAAGCGGATAAAAAAGATGTATCTAATCGTTCAAATAGTGACGTCATCAACGGGTCAAATACATTGTTTGGTTACATGTCCAATAGCAAACAAATCAAAAAACATCTGATTTTACATTTTTACTCACGCACACGTAAGAAATATTGGGCTTCAATTTCTTATAAGGCGACACTCCGTCTTGATTTCTTTATAAGTCTATGCTACCGACTTCTCTCTCATTTTCAACAAGTACTCAAGACAATCTCACCAAATTAACGAAATACGAAGTACAAATGTATACAAAATTGAGTTTTATTTTATACCTTTGTAAACTCCTCGGAACGGAAAACAACCAATGTATCGATTGTTTCTAATAAAAGCAATCGATACTATCGGAATCTCAAACACTCGACATTAACAATCACTAGCGAGCGGGGGCGTCGGTGTCGGCGCGTCGCAAGCAGTGTTGCGAGTTCAAATATGTCTGTGGGTACCACAGATCAATCCTCTCTTTAAGAGTGCGTACCAAGCCAGAAAAATATGGCAATGTCAGATGAAACAAACTTATGTCTAATCTTCGCGTGCAGATGAGATGGAGATAGCGTGTTCCGCGGAACAAAAATGAACTAAGCGCTTTTTATCTAAATCTAATAATATATATAAAATGCTTTTGTGGGTACGTAAATACGCACTTTTCTCAATCACCAACAACCCCAATCAACTTCCCATTGGGGTGGTAAATACCCCTTGGTCTCCAGGTGGTAGTAAGGGAGTTTGGTCGCGGTGGGTGGAAGGGGGTGGGTGTGGGTGGCGAAAATGTTAAAACACATATTGCTGTCCTTTTCTTACGCATGAGGACTTCTGCAAAGATCTCAAAATTTCTGGAATGGAAAGTTCCAAAATGTGTAAAACGGTTATAATCGATCTGGAATTTACTAGAAAGTTCAACAAATATCTGGAATGATCTAGAAAATTCTAGAGTGAATGCAAACTATTATAATCGATATAGCATGTTTTGAGAAAGTTCCACAAATTTCTGGCTTCATCTAGAAAGTTCCAAAATGTCCAAAACTGTTATTATCGAGTTAGAATGTTCGAGAATGTTCTAGAAATTTCCAGAATGATCTGGAAAGTTCCAAAATGAGTACAATTTATTATGATCGTTTTAGAATGATCGAGAATGTTCTAGAAATTTTCTGAATGATCTGGAAAGTTCCGAAATGAGTGCAATTGATTATGATCGATTTAGAATGTTCGAGAAATTTCTTGAATGATCTAGAAAGTTCCAAAATGAGTAAAACGGTTATAATTGATCTGGCTTCATCTAGAAAGTTCCAAAATGTCCAAAACTGTTATTATCGAGTTAGAATGTTCAAGAACGTTCTACAAATTTTCCGAATGATCTGGAAAGTTACAAAATTAGTGCAATTGATTATGATCGATTTAGAATATTCGAGAAATTTCTTGAATGATCTAGAAAGTTCCAAAATGAGTAAAACGGTTATAATTTATCTGGAGTATTCTAGAAAGTTCAACAAATATCTGGAATGATCTAGAAAATTCTAGAATGATTGCAAACTATTATAATCGATATAGAATGTTTGAGAAAGTTCTACAAATTTCTGGCTTCATCTAGAAAGTTCCAAAATGTCCCAAAACTTTTATTATCGAGTTAGAATGTTCGAGAACGTTTTCCGAATTATCTGGGAAGTTCATAAATGAGTGCAATTTATTATGATCAAGAATTTTTGGTTTGGTCTGGAAAGTTCCAAAATGTGTACGAGTGTTATTATTGATCTATAAAAATCAAATCGAAGTGATGTACATCTAAATATTCTAGAGTGATCTGGTACTGGAAATTTCGGTATATAAATCGAAATTCAGTGACTTTTCGTCAGTTCAATAGTGATTGCAGTCAAGTAAAAAAAAGAACAAACTATTTGAATGTTCTGGAAAGTCTCTCAATATCGAAAATAGAAATGTATAATATGTTAAAAAATGTATCCTTATATATTTTTTATACCATTAAACATGCGATGTATTTTAACCCGAGCAACGCCGGGTTTCGCTGCTAGTAACTCGTAAAGTATAGAATATTTTAAAAAATCGTTAGTAGCAGCCCTAGGTCATATGTTAGTGATATTATTTATCGATTTTTTGTCTTAATTAGATACACCATGAACGAATAAAACCGAAAATTCATTATTATTAGAGGTAGCTTTGTGATTTTTTTCTATCGAGGAAATTTCATTCCATTATGTTTTTGCTCAGAGAGAACCCTCGCGTATATAATGAAAATACCCATATAAAAATATTTTTTCATTTAAATACTATTTACTTGGTTAAATTTCAATTCTACGATTGTTATTTTGCTTCTTTATCTCCAATGCCTGCTGTTTTAAAATAATCCTGCACGTGCCCTGCACCCTGCACTCTCTTTTTTCTCAATCTAAATTATAGTTACTAACCAATAACGCCATCTGCTTTTGTGAACCCAATAAAACTATAAAAACACTTCTTAAATGAGAACAGAAAGATCTTTAAAAAAATATCATAAGTAGCTGAATTTCATTGGAAACTATATCCTATCTCCCCAATCTCTCTCTCCTTCACCAATCTCTCCAGCTCAGGAACCTTTAGGTATTTCATACGTCCCTCGCCGACACATGTTTTTTTATTGTGTATAATATAAGTAATGGGATATAAGTGATGATGTGACCGAAGGTGGTAAGCACACAAAGCCTAGAAGGAACTGGCTCTCAAGTGCAGCTCTCGGAACACACCGATAGGTGCTTGGCGACAGATTTTCAACATGAGGGGGGTAGCCAGCCAGATGGGTATTGCAAAGTACCATACCACCGTGCTATGGTTTCCTCACGATGTTTTCCTTCACCGAAAGCTCAAGCTCATTGTAGGATTCGAACCCGGGACCTTCGTCCGTATCCGACGTCGCTACCACTGAGCTATCATCGCCTAAAAATAACATAATACATGCATGTTTGTTATATACCTACTTACTGAACATAATTATAAAAAAAGTTTATGTATCGTAAACACATATGTATAGGTGAAGGTGGCATCCAAATTGACAAATTGGCGATTGTTTTTTTTTATGGGTTATACTTTCGAATTTAAAATACCTGTTAATCCTTATCTAATTAAATAAGTTTGGTTACGTTGGGCATTTAATGTAGATAATGTTCTCCCTTTATCACAGATTTACAATTAGGTACCAAAATCCGCGCCAAAAACAGTATTCGCGTTATCGTGCCGGGCCTAATCCTTAATCAAAAAGGCTTATTACACTATTCGATATCAAGACAGTCTTACTAAGATTCAGCAAAGTGTAATAAGAGTAAGCAAGGTAGTCTGTCTAATTAGACCGACCGAATGGGTTCGGCCGTGCTTGCTTGCTTGCTTGCTGAATAACGCGTAGTGTAATAAGACTTAGCACTAGGCATGGAAATGATTGCTACTTTTAAGGAATTCTCATTTGATGATATTATTATTTTTCATCACAGTGATTTCACTAGTGATATATGATTTGCAATGATTTTTCAATATGCACCGCTTGGTATAATTTCCCGGGATAACAACTAATTCAACCAACAAACCAACCTTTTAGAGGAATCACGAAACATAAACTCTATTTTTGAAAATACTATATAACACTTACCTACGAACACTTTAAAAACGAATCTATTTTTATTCACATAAAATAGCAAAAACGAATGTATCAAGCATTGGCATTTTTCATTAGAAAACAAAATCATGTCACAATTAAATAATTATAGATATCACACGCACTTCGAGAATGATGAATGATGAGAGAGAAGCACAAACTAAGTAGAGATACTACGCATCAGACGGACATGTCCAGTACATTCATTTTTAACCTTAGAGCAATCCAGAACATGACAGTTTTTTTTTTTTAATTTTTTCGGGTCGTGTGTAGGATTTTTTATTGACCGAAATATGGAGGCTAAAGAATCCGAATTCAACAGCCTACTAAATATTTAGTAGGTACCTAGCCATTCAAAACTTTTTTGTATTTGTTTGATATTTGGGACAGAGAAATAAAATAAATATTCATAGTAAAGCCCTTTATTCAATTTAGACCCCAGATGACACTTATACATATACACTTTATATTTTGGACAATCTGACTATATTCGCTATTTTTTCAATTATTAACAATAAAAAAACATATACCTAAGCGTTAATACAGACGAAAAAATAACATGAAAATAATAAAAAAATAACAATAACCTACAACAAATAAACACACAATTATCTATATAATATAGGTATATATGTTACCGGAAATTTATACATGGCAAATATCTGTAAAAACATTAAAATTTATTTACTTAACAAGCTTTCCAGCCTTATTATAACAACTTAATAAGTAAATAAGGTTGACAGTAATGTGAAAATAATTGGACATAGTTTCAGCCAATGGTGAAAAATCTGTATATAAGTAAATTTTAAAACCAGTGGTACAACACAGTTCGCATTCAGTACAAAAGGCGTCTTACATACTTAAACGACAGAACCAGCAGGCTACATTCGTGTTGATCTGAGAAGAACAAACATTGTTATAACATTATGCACTTTACAGAATAAAACTGTTTTACAAAAAACTTAAACCGACTTCAAAGTACACTAAAAAGTAATCAAATCCTAACCTGATGTCAATGGAAACAAATGGGAATGTGCTCTTCCAAACAAAAAAGAATTTTCCAAATCGGTTCATAAAGACATAGTTATGAGGTAACAAACTTAAAAAAACAACCGAATTTCAAAGTCGGCTTAAAAAAATATACATTAAAATTATTAAATTTACCAGTGGCTTGTTCCAATTGTCTTGCGTGTGGCAAAGCAGACACAGAAGTGGATGTTGAAGGCATATGACAAAGATCTGTAAACACATTAAAATTTATCAACTTAACAAGCTATCCAGCCTTATTATAACAAAATCAAAAAGTCATTTATTCAGTTTAGGCCCTGGTAAGGCACTTATGAACGTTACATACAGTTGAATTTACCACCGGTTCGGAATACACTAAAACTGAGACTGACTCCGGCAAGAAACAACTTAACAACAGGTGAAAATATAGCTAAGAAATAGCTTTCAATAAAAAATAACATTTAAAACAGTCCATTTGAGCTCTACATTGGCGCAGACAGATACATATGTTAAACGTATAGCACCCCATTGTTTGCATCGGGGGTTGAATTATAACCACTAAGGTAATTCAGCCGATGCAAATTATGTATCATCAATTAATGTTTTGTTTATCATATAATTGTAAAACTTTATTTAAATACACTGAAACAACATTTATAACTGTTAAAGTGTTCATTCTCTTAAAGAATAATAGTTCAAGTGGAAAAGAACAAATATTTACCAGAAAGTGGAATGTTATTCTTTAGGTACAGTGGATTGTACTTTTGGTGATGCACAGTATGTATGGTCGTAGTGCCTTTTACATGCATATTAGTGACATGAAGGTTTCTGTTCTGAAAAAAATAGGAAAATTATTAATAGTTATAGCGACAGATAATCTTATACTAAGTATTATGCTTAATATATATAATTAAACAATTTTAATTTAGGTATTTGGGAATTAAGATGTTACAAACATACCTTTGTCATCATATGCTTTTGAGGCAATATCATCCTCAATTTCCTTTACCGAAAATAGAGTTGGATAGTAAGTCTTCTTAATGCCAGATTTTGCTGGACAAACTTCTGTTTATTGAGTCAAGCCACTTGTTTCTTTGGTCTTCTTGAGATGTATACTTGTGAAGTTTGGTATCCTCTCTTTTAGAATCACAATTTGGAATACAATACTTAGAATACATTTCAAAAATTTAGGTTACTCACTATGCACTATTAAAATAAAAAAGAATCTAAAAACGTCCTGTCGTAAGTAAGCACTAATGTTTAAATGTCCTTGCGTAAATTAACAGTAGATTTATAACGTCCTCTTTCGTGAATAACTTGCAGTATTTCAGTATTTGATAACACTAATCAAGACTGAATTATTGATTGATTACAATGAATGATCAGCCATGACAGCCATCATCAATGACGTAATCGACACAAAATGGCCGCTCTTGCAAGGCGAAGGAGGGGGCAGAACAAGGGAGAGTGGGACGCGTAACCGTCACGTAATAGATTGCTCCCACAGACTACATATGTTTTCTATGGTTCAATATTTTAGTTCAATCATTACTAGCCGTGGAGAGAAGTGAAATGTCAAATTATTTATAATTTCGTGATCACAAACAATGATTTTTCGATCCTGCTACATATTATCCTACAGAAGTTAGCACTTTATGCTTCTTGGTTTAAGGTTTATTTTAAAATACTCTTAAAAGCTAATCAAGCTCAAAGATTTCTTTTTTTTTTTGTTGTTGTCAATTTGTTCATGACCATGGATACAAAGTCCTTCAGTCGCATACATTTTAATTATAATATCACATATAGTCCGCACATTAACTTTCACATAGTCCGCATGATCAGTCACCGTCCAGTCATGTTTTAGTAAAATGGTGGTCATTGTACTAGAACTTTTCATGGACTTTATGAGACAACTTGTAAAGTCACGATACACATAATTCATTTCATTTCACTTCACCGGTGCACATGGATTGATCTTTAATGGATAAAATACCACCGATAATATGCAATAAAACTCAAAATACACGAATTTATGAAAATAAAAATAAAAACGCTACGTCACTCTGCAAGTTCCCGCCAAAAAGTCCTCTTCATTATTCTTTTTATTGGGCTGCCATTCACAACCAAATTATTTTTATTAGGACCCATTTTTGCCAGTGTCGAATTAATTTATACGTTCTTCTTAGTTTTCTTTATTCCTTTTAAAACTGATATGTTTCAAAATTGTAATAAAAAATACCAATATTAGGATTTATTTATATAGATTTATCAATGAAATATTTATACTACGATAATGAATATAATGATGGATGAATGATGGATGTGATAAGTACCTAATATGATTTGTAACAGGCTATGTCATGGACGGTAGCAGGTGTGACGTATGACAAACAGAATCATATGATTTGTCACCTGCTACTTGTGTTTTATGCCATTCCTACTTAGCACGCAAGACCGTTCAGTCGGCGCGCGGCGGCGGCAGAGTGAAGTTCTCTGGGGTAAAGTCCGTGTTTGTTTGTTGTGGCGTGCACAATGGCTTGTTCAAAAGAAAAGGAAGTGATTTTTAATGTTATTGATGTGTATACCGTGACATGCCATATTTATAGCATATAAAACTTTTTAACAAAAAAAAATTAAACCACCGAAAAAACTGAAAAGCAAAAAATAATTGATGGGTTTTTGCGTAAAATATTAATATGGAAAACGAGGAGCCTCCTAGGATAAAGGTAAGGACTTACCAGGAACTCCAGGAACTCCTATTGTAATCCAGCACAGTGATAAGCACTATTTTCTTCATATCAATTCACAAATCACAAAGTTCACTGCTTCTCTGTCTGTAGCGTCTTTCGTACTGAATGTTGCGGGGCGCGCGCGTTTCGTTTCACTCGCACACACACGTTTGGCGATGCGTCGCCGAAGTATGTAGAAGATTCCCGAAGCTCTTTTCTCGCTTTCACATATGATGTGGGAAAAGGAGAGGAATCGGGAAGTAGAGGCTCGTCATTGAAACTCAATATGAGTAGGTTTCTACTATAAATATTATTATAGGTATTTTGGCCTAAACAATAATGTTGAATATAACTTGAATTTTATAAGGTTTTGCAGTCGGGTATAAACCAATAACCTACGTAGGTATGTATTTTTTTGTGATATTTGTTTATTTATGCCCGACTGCAAAACATTATAAAATTCAAGTTATATTCAACATTATTTTTTGCTTTTCTGTTTTTTCGGTGGTTTAATTTTTGAGTTAAAAAGTTTTATTTTATTATTTTTTTGTGTATATAATCTACTAATTACTACATACATATGCTGGTAACTTCGTTAGAAGACCCCAGTGCCAGACCCGATCGAACGCCTTCGCCACCTTGACTCTCGATGGCGAGTGACCACCAGGCTGGTGACCTTCTAGTGTAAACATAGACACATCACATAGAGATACACTAGAAGGTCACCAGCCGAGTGGTCACTCGCCATCGAGAGTCAAGGTGCTATGGTGGAAGCCATATTGTCAGTCACTCAACAAATCGTGATCCTCTAGGTATCTCAAGAGCTGCGTGTTGATCACTCGCTCCATGACATTGGAGAGAATGGGAGGTGATGGCAATAGGCCTGTAATTCATCGGGTCTGATCTATCGCCCTTTTTGGGCATTGTGTGCACGTGAGCAGTCTTTGATGAAGACGGGACTTTCATTTAGGTAGAAGTTTTATTAGGTCGGGTCGGGCCGGCCGCGGGACCGGGTTTTTTTATTTATTTTCAACACACTCGCTCGTAAAATAACATTTATTGCACCGCTTTTAGTATCTTAATGCAGCTTATTACCCATTAGTGCTTTTTACTTTACATTACCGCACAGTTTTATGAAGGTATAATCTCGATTATGATAAGTTTGTACCTCCCTCACTGCAAGTGATATGTGTAGACCAAGCATTCTTAATTTAAACGGGTAAAATAGTTTGACAGCTCACCGCTTTCAAAAAAAACCTTGCGTGCCATATTTGTAAACGTTCTCATTGTGTTGATTTGATTATTATCAAAAAATCTACTTAAAAAAATACATGTCTGTTTTTTTCCTCGCAAATGTGTTGAAAAACGTCGTACGACACGCGTGTGCATTGATTATTACACTCTCGGCTCACTTATTGCTTTCGCCTATGGCTCACGCGCTTAATACGCCTCGAGTATTAATAACCAACTTTGCACACATGTATCATAATGTACTATTACGTCGCTATTGCAATTTTGGCGCCCAGGGAGCATTACTTAGCGATCTTTAGTTCCAATTAACTTGGTAACATGAGATTTTAGGACAAGTATTGTCATTTTTGTTTGTATAATAATGACAAGATGGAAAACAAGTCACGATCCGAGCTACTTTGACAACATAGTGGTTCATAGCGAATATTACGATGCTGTTTAGTAGGTAAGTAATTAAAAATATTGTTTTTCGTGCACCTAGTTTAACTCTCTACTAAAAAATTGATAAATCAACCTGTGAACTATTATTTGAATACAATCGAATGCATAGAAACACGTAATAAGTTCATTTTTAATGATAGTCGTAATTCTCATATGGCGATCTTTACCTCCAAATATCTCGGAAACGTGACACTTTAGGCCACCATATTGATTAACATTTTTTGTTTGTATAAGTGTCCTCTACCCATATATACCAGTTACATCGTGCGCCGCGACATTGAAGAAAAACTAAAATGGCGGCGGCTAGCTATGCCACAAAGGTTCTAATCCCTTTATGGTCTTGACGTTTTTGTCGCCATATATAATATTATTTTTTTCCTTCAATAACTAAATCATGATTAAAATGCGTTTATGAGTAAAAAAAAGTTAAACACTGAATAACATTTTAAATAGTATTTAGCTATATACTATTTAATCCGTTATTTAAGAGATTTTTATGAGTAAGACCGCTATGACTATGAAAATAAATAATTTGAAATTATGACAAAAAAAAATGTTTTTAATTTACTTTTTATTTTATTATACTCATTGAAATATAAAACTAAGGAAGCATAATTGTGAACAAAATCAACGCGAAATTCGGCTCCACACTTTACTACATTGACAAAATATCTCTAGTATTCGAACGAAAGAACACACATGCAAATAAGCCAATTACCTGCGCTTACCGCGTTTGCCTAACGCGTTGTATTCCGGCAAGCGCGATGATTGGTTCTCGGCGGGACAGCCTAATGCTAATTGGTCCGCACGCCTGCTGCAGTGCGAGATGCGTGGACGATGTTATGCATTGATTGTAAGAGGATAAGTTATAAAGTATCGTAATGCATATGCATATATAAGTCGGATTAATTAGTTGTAATTTAACTATACCACTCTATTATATTCATTTAAAAGTTTGTGATGTGCTTTTTGGATTAAAATATTTCTTTGTGTTATAATTGTAAGGATCTAAAATTAAGAAGTATTTTAATCAGTTTATGGTTTTTACATACGAATTATAGAGTGATGGGTCGCGTTAAGGTCATATCAGAGGGCGAACCACAAGCTCTTAAAACAATATTATTATAACCTTATTTGACTTTTGTTTTTCTTTGACATCCGACGTCAAAACGGGACAAAAGACGAATAAGGTTATTTTAACCTTGTTTTAAGAGCTTGTGGTAGGCCCCCAGGAGATACGTGAATGGTGTTATGAAAAATAAGTAAGCTTGTTCATGTGTTTACTTTTTATTTTTTGTAAGCTATGTGGCACCTTTGAAAGTAAAAAAAGTGTATGATGTGTGATCAGTAGCGAATATTGCAGAACTCTAGAACTCTAGACTGCTTGCTGTGTGCACAATAGTCAACACGGAATGCAGAACTCGGAACTCTAGAACTCTTTTCAGTGGAATCGGCGCCTAAAGTGTCACGTTTCCGAGATATTTGGAGGTAAAGATCGCCATATAAGAATAACGACAATCATTAAAAATGAACTTATTACGTGTTTATATGCATTGAATTGTATTTAAATAATAGTACCCAGGTTGATTTAACGGATAAACGTTGAGACGTGACGCTGGTCTGGGCATTCAATTTTTTTTAACAGATAGTAAATTATCTAAGAAGTCTTTCTGCAAAGTCATTTCTTGAAGCAACCTCATAGTTTGTATTGAAATTTGTTAATACAATCACAATTTTGCGACTTTTGACATGACAGTTGCGTTTCTTTAGGAAAAAGTGTAGTCCATACAGCCAAATGAGATGAGTTTTAAATGTATTTATATTGAAATTCAACTTTGATAGGTTTTTTTTTATCCAAACTTATTTTATATGTATAAAAAACTGCAATTATACATTTTACAAGAAAAATCGTAGGTTCAAACGGTTCAAAAACCAACTCAGCGCACCCCCACTCTTTGTAGTCTTGTGGTCACTACCCCTAGAGTGTATATAAAAAGCCGGCGGCGCGGAGGGAGAGCAGGCATAGGCGACCAGCAAGCATCCCTTCCCGTACCCCCTCGCATACCCCCCCTCCCCCCTACCCCACGTCCCGTCTTGGAAAGTTTTACCGATTTAACTATTTATTTGGATATTACCTCCAAATATCTCGGAAACGTGACACTTTAGGCCACCATATTGGTTAACATTTTTTGTTTGTATAAGTGTCCTCTACCCATATACATAAGTAACACCGTGCGCCGCAACATTGAAAAAAAAACTAAAATGGCGGCTGGCACGCTATGCCACAAAGGTTCTATCCTCTTTATAATTATAGGTACTAGTGCATAACAGTTTAAGTGAAATATCAAAACGTGTTAAATAAATACGCATGTTGCGTTCATGTTGCATAACACTTTCCAGAGTCACAAGTATAGGATTTCAAAATGTTTATTTACTCACATATGAAAAGTGATTCCAGCATTCTTCATATCTGTATGGCTTCTACACCACTTAACAACACATGACGGCATATTTGCACAATGTAAACAACGCAAAACACAATAATAATCACAGTTCTAAGTCCCTCGCGACACGAACGCATCGACTCAATGATACCGGCGAACTGTCAGCGCGATGAGTCTCTCTTTTTTGGCAACGCCCACCGCGGTTCGGTTTGC
This sequence comes from Polyploca ridens, assembly GCA_951394255.1. Taxonomy (NCBI): domain Eukaryota; kingdom Metazoa; phylum Arthropoda; class Insecta; order Lepidoptera; family Drepanidae; genus Polyploca; species Polyploca ridens. The sequence continues at coordinate 10,951,196 of OX596251.1, read as the reverse complement.
GTGGAATGATTTTTGAGCTCGAGTTACATTTCTTTAGTTTTATATTTCAATGATTATACTATACTCTTGTCAAAAGAAATAACTTTCTCTCATAGGTCGTACATATTACTAATAAAAACATGACACTAGCATCATCTCTATATATGGAAATGAACTAAAAGCTTTCACAGTATGTACATAGACTCAGACTTTAGTTGTAGGCAAGTAAACTATAGATGTCGCGCTGCTTCAGATGATTAAAACGATTTATTTAAACCCAATTATATTACAGACTAAATTAGTTAAAATTTGTGTAATAAGTATCATTCAAATTCGAATTAATAATAGCAACATGCACTCGAATTTCACTCGATCGGCACTCGCACACCCAGCTATCAGCTACTTGGTTAGTATGGTTAGCCGTAGCCGTCCAGCTACCGGCTAATGACCTGTGGTGGCCAGGCGGCTACTCGTTGTGTGTGAAGTAAACTTGTCGTAATGAGGAGGATTTCTTAGTATACCTCTATGTTCAAAATACTTGTCAAATAATGCACTTAAGGTTCAAATTGGTTCGAATTATCAACAGTTTGACAGGTATTTTCAGCATAAAGGTCTCCTCATTCTAGCTAGCCAGGTAGCCAGTAGCCATTCAGTAGCCAATAGCTAATTATCGTCTTGACAGATATCATAGCCGCGGCTATTTTGTGGATATTCGCTCTTTGGCTAGTTATTAGAATAGCTACCCATCTCTAAACTTGATTAAGCATTCAACATATTTTACCAAATACGGAAATAATATTCCCGAAATCCAGACAAGATATCTAATTTTAGGCGAGTTTGGAATAAATAACCTAATACACGTCTATGATCGATACTGGGTTGGGTTAGTAGTGTCTGTATGGATGGCAACACCAGAAAAAAAGAAAAGCAATGTAGCGGACGGACGTCGTTGCGACTTTTCTTTCCGTCATGCAATAATTTTTGTCATTCATGAATTCGTCGATAAAAAATAATTTAGATGGTGTCACCTACGTGAACGTTAGTTGAAATATAGTTTAAATAATGTGTTAGTATTTCATTTCGTATAGTTCATCTTCGTAGTTCTTTTATGATAGGTGTGTGACAAGTAAAGTTCGGTAATGGTGGCCATGTCATGAAAATCCCCACAGCCATGGATGATAGCTCCGTATCTCATCACAACGGAGGGCAAGTGGGATCTCAAATCGGAGTCAGTGTAAATAACAAACAAAATGACGAACCTAGCCAAAGTGTCCAGTATTCAATACCGGGCATTTTACATTTTATCCAACATGAATGGGCGAGATTCGAGCTGGAGAGATCACAATGGGAAGTGGACAGAGCCGAGTTTGAGGTGATATTTTTTTTGGTCTAATATACCTATATGCGTTATAATTAAACTTCGGCATGTTGTATTTGTTGATTAGTAACACCTAAATTAGAATTTATGTATTACATTTCAAAGACTCCTTCAGTGTTTTTCTATGTAGCTCTAAATATGCTTTTTTTATCTTTATTGTTGAACTAGGAAAAGTTGTTTTGAAAGATAAAGTTAATAGCAACTACTATAATTCTCTATTGCACTTAGGACATCATTTTTATATTTGTTAGGAGGCTTTGGTTTTTTTGTTTTAGAAGGTAGTTTGCATGTGTTGAGTTAATAATCATTAGACCTACAGTAAATTAGCATTTTAAAGTTTTCTCAAGTGGGTATGAGTGGTGAAAAGTTTTAGGTAGGTACATAACCAAGAACTTACTTGCTTCATTGTTATATTAATGTATTGCGTCTATTCGCACACTAAAACCTTACTTGCTAAATAAATACTTATTAAACAATTTACTTGTTAAATATGTGAAATTTGGTTAGGTTTTTCTATAATAATTTTATAAATACTAATTTAAAATTTCCTTTCTTATTACTTTTCTTTTATACATAATATATAGTTGTACCTGGGCAACCAGATCTCAAAACATGTATATACTTATTGCTCATTTAACAGTATACAATAAACATACCCACCCCTACAAAAACCTTCAGAGATGTTACCTAGGTATATATTTATATGTGAGGAATGATCATCTGTATCATCTTGTTGCAATCCCATTTGAACTCCTTGGTAAAATGCTGGCTACTGAATCTAAAGAAACTATATACAAATAGAGTTATAAGAACAACGCACATTGTTTGATTTTCACAAAATTGATAGATTTTTCAAACTCTACAACATTCCAATGCACACTGCAGTTTGTCGCACTTTCCTGTATACTTATTGATACTCAAGTATGTTAAGAAATGATTTAGTTGGTAATTTAGAACATTAGGTACCTTCAACAACAGGCTTTGTTGATGTTTTTTATGCATTAACATTATAAACTTATCACCAATGTTCCTTACATGGTACTTAGACAAATGACTACATTGTCCACAACACTTAAGCAAAATTTTTATTATTATGAATAGATCAGCTCGATTGTGGAACTAGTAGTTGAGGCCTCCACCTCCACCTTGCAGAATACTGCAACTAAATAAATATCCTGGGGCATTCTTCACACACAGCTATTATTATTATTATTATAGCTAACAATTTCTTAAGCATTTATGTGTCATTATTTATTAATTCATTTGGTTCTTTGTTATATGGCCCCCCATGGGTAAAAGCCTCCTCCATCCCTTTCCAACTTTGCCTATCGTTGGCTATGTGCATCCAGTTCTTACCTGCCTTGTTAATTATGTCATCAGCCCATCTTTTCTTTTGCCTTCCTACAATTCTTTTGCCTTTTAGGGCCCGGCCATTTAGTTGTTTGGTGAGTCCATCTGTTATCCTTGCATTTTGCCAAGTGCCCTGCCCAATGCCACTTCTGTTTTAAAGTAAAATTAAGAGCATCTGTTAATTTAGTTGCCATGCGGATGTCTGTATTTCTCGTTTTTTGTATTCTTAGTTTCAAGATACTTCTTTCCATCGCATGTTGACAAGATGAGATTTTGTTTTTTACTTTTTCTGTGAGGACCCATGTCTGGCTAGCGTATATTTAGGTTATAGTTCCCTTTCAAAATTTCTTTTTGTGCCCAGTATTTCCTCCATGTTATACTTATTCGTCTGTCTAATTCGTTTTCATTGCTATTCCCTTCAAAAGACACCAATTTACCTAGGTACACATATTCGTTTGCATATTCTATTGGGTTTTCCTCTATACAGCTACCTGATCCCAAACTAAGCAGAGCTTTTACTATGGAGACCAGATACTTTTTGTTTGTAAATACATAATTACACTTCTCAGTTTAAGTGTATTTCAAAACGGTGGTAAATTCAACCATATGTGACAACTTAACATTCATAAGAGCCTTTACAAGTGCCTAAACTGAATAAATGACTTTTTGATTTTGATTTTTTGAGTCAACTTGACTTACACCTGATTATTTGAAGTTTCTTCAGCAATAATTATGTTTTCTTTTCACTAAAGATGGTCAGATACATAATTATGTAAAAATAGCTTACTTTCCACGGTTTCACCAGCCTTCCACCAGCCTTCTGGAGGGATATGTTGTTATGCTGGAAAAAAACCATTTAAATTTAAATATTTTTGTGTGAAAGAGTAAAAAACATCCTTATAAACTTTCACATGTATAATATTAGTAGGATTTATTTGTCTAGATGTGAAGATGTAGTTGAAACACCTCTGCAGTATTATTATTAAGGGTATCTAGTAAGACAAAAAAAATTCGTCCTTGAAACTTTCCATAACAATACTTCTTACTATAACCCTGTAGTTAGAATGTGTCATCAGTATAATGATCTTCTTGCTACCCACAAGTCCGCTAATATAGATATTTTTAATTCTAAGTTGTCCCTCTTTCAAAAATCAGTCAAAAGAGTTTTGTTTCATAACTAATATTTGATTACTAACATAGTGGTAGGTTTGCTTGTATTTACTAAACCTCTTAATTATATTTTTTTGTCATGATGTGTATGCATAGCATAGGTTTATAATTCAGTCTCTGTTTTGTTTAATATCATTTATTATTGTGTTGTTTATAATGGCTATAAACTGTATTGGTTACCAAAGTTTAATAAATAAAATACATTTTCAGTATTACATATTAGTAAAGAGAGGTTGGTGTGCAATATGTCATGTTGATGAAATGATTTAGAGGAAACAAGCTTTTTAGAGCCAACTTGCATGTTTAATTTGAATTAGAGAGAACTTGTTATATATTGTGTTTACTCTACTCTATAAAGAATTAAGCTGCCAATCGTAAATAAGTGATATATATTTTTATATTGTTTGGTTTTAAAAGTTTTCTTTTGTTATCCATATAGGCACGGATCGCCTTCCTCCAAGGTGAGAGGAAGGGCCAAGAGAATCTAAAGAATGACCTTGTCAGGCGGATCAAGATGCTTGAATACGCGCTGAAGCAGGAGCGAGCCAAATTTCACAAGCTCAAATATGGAGTGGAGCTACAACAGGGCGACGTGCGCCCCCCACCTGAGGAGTCATCGACGGAGGCTGAGCCTGCAGAGCGGGCGCAGTGGAAGCAGGGCCGTCAGCTCATCAAACAGTACCTGCAGGTAAGTTGCAACCTCTTACCATCAGGGGAGTCACCCAATCATTATTAGAAAAGTGATGGAGGGATTATTCAAGCTCTTCTTAATTGATCTGCAATTTTCATAGTGATAAACCCAATATTCTGATACAATATGAAGTATTTTCAATATCTGAAATAATAATATATACCTTTTGATTTACCATTAGTCTCTTTGTAGCAAACATCACTATTTTATTTGTGGGTTTAGCTTCAAAACAATTCTGAGGGATAAGTGACCTTTCAGTATAAGTTGGCGCATAGTGTTGCTTGTGATTCCTTGAGAGCAAGCATAAATGTGTGCCAGAAAGTAGCATAGCATTCTAAAGCGCGTGATGCGTGTACAATATTAACCATGAATATCTACGACTCAGGACATGACCATACCTTATATGTTGACATGTTTGTCAGGCACATTCCCTACATTGTACCATAGAATGCAAACTAGATAATATGCTGATTTGAATCAATATGTTCATCCACAGGAAATAGGCTACACGGATACCATTCTAGATGTGCGCTCGAACCGAGTGCGAGCCCTCTTGGGGCTGAACAATGAGGAGGTGGAGAATCCCAACTACAGAAACTATGACAAGCAACAACACGACAGATGTGACTATTCCATGAACCATATGACACGCAAATATGACTATGGTATGTAATGTATTTGTTTACTCATGTTTCAATTAAAAGTCGATAGTAATGGGGTTGGTATTTTCAAACATACATGTAATTTTAATGTTTCACTTGTGTCAATGTCGTTTGGCACCAACATTTTTTTATCATACAACGTCTTTCACATACATTTTACAAACATGATATTTAGTGACAACAACATTCTGACAGCGTATACTCACACATTCATAGATAAATGGACTTCATGAAATTAATATCTGTAACATGAACCACAATGAAAGGCTACATAATATTATGATACAAGTGTGCTAAGTTGGTCATTACACACGAGGCGGTTTTTAAAGGGAGCCGATGATCAATGCACACGCGTTTCAAACAATGTTTTACAAAATCAGCATATTATTATAAAATATAAAATTATAAATAATTGGACTGTTACAAAAAAACCGACTTCAAAGTACACTAAGAAGTAATCAAAGCTAATCTGAAGACAATGGGACCAAACGGGAAGTGTACCCTTAAAAAAAAATACATTCGAATTGAGAACCTCCTCCTTTTTTTGAAGTCGGTTAAAAAATTTAGAGAGATTAGTTTCGCATAGTATACTTCCCGTATATCCTTTCAAATAAAAAATAATTTTCCAAATCGGTTCATAAATGACGGAGTTATGAGGTAAAAAACATAAAAAAAAAACAAAAAAAATACAACCGAATTCCTCCGAGAACCTCCTCCTTTTTTAAAAGTCGGTTAATGAAAGTCTGTTAAAAAGTGCATCGTTTTTATAACGTAATTTATTGTGAATAATTTGATAAAATTAAACGTTGACTTGATTTGACTTGATGTGTTTAAAAAGACTGTATTATGAACTTAAAAGCGGTGCAATATTAGTGAATTTATGAGCAAGTATTCTGAAAAACGTCGTATGAAACTCGTGTGCATTGATCATTACACTCTCGGCTCCCTTATCGCTTAATACCGCCTCGTGTGTAATGAGGAACTTAGCACACTTGTATCATACACAATGTATTATTTATTGTTTACACAGGTGGCAAAGAGCCTCGTAAGGGTAACGTCTCGGGCAGCGGGTACAACGAGGAAGGGCTCTCGGTGCAGGAGACGGCCGCCGTGTTCGCCAACTTCGAGTTCCTCACCAATCAAGAGATGGACATGGACGAGATCGACGACCTTGATGCCAAGCAGCCGCACCACGCTTCTGGTAAATCAGGTACATATGGTTATATCTTGCCGTTATATCTTCAAATTAAGCACAATGACATGTCTTACTATTAGTTAGTAGGCAATGTGGTATATATGTAGGTATTTATAAAGTTATATTTCGTAATACATAATATTACATTTAAATACTAATTAGGCAGGATTCACGGTTATTAGACCTGGAAAGCTATTTTCTACCTTCAAGACTATATTAGTAGTAGTATTATTTATTCACGGTAAACAGGGCCAAAATGGACATTATATAGTTGTTATATGGTGTTTTATCCACTGCTCAATTGACAATAGGTTTAGGATTTAGTTGGATATTGGTGCCGATTCTGTTGTAAATCGCACTAAACTAATTTTAGTCACATCTCATCTCTTTCTTACGAACATTATTGAAAAAGGATAGAACATATTTTATGTTGTCAAATTAATCTTTGCCGTCTTATTTTGCGTGTATTTAGGCGTAACCGCGATAGATGGCGACTAAATTTATATTGAAAACAAGCATTGGACTAATTTGACAGGACTAAATTTCTTACATCCTTTTCTTATGTGCTTTGTTAGAAAGAGACATAGTGAGATTAAAATTAGTTTAGTTGTGAACAACAGAATCAGGGCCATTGTGTAGACTGATTTTATGGCTAATTCTATTAAAATATGTACAGTATTGCAAGGATTGTTTTCAGCTTAGCAGTGACATTTATTTACAAATTAAAATTGCTAATGCAGCAATAGCCTAGATGATTTTATCTTGAAGGAAAACTGTGAAAGAAACTCATTAGTTTTATAGCTATAACAGTTATCTTTTGCAGTTTCTATGTGTTGGATTTACATTAGTATTTGTTTAGTACCTCTACAGAAATGTTACATACCAAAATTTAAAACTACAAAATCAAACTAATATATCAAATTCAATATGAGTAGTATGACTATGTATGCTGATGAATGAACACTACCAATTTTTCTTAGATCTAAATGTGTATGCAAATCGAGGATTGTTCGTTCATAGTAGAATTAATTTCATGATAAGTACTGATTCAAACGAATAACATAATCAATTACTTAGTGACACTTGTGGTGTTTTTATGTACCTTTTATGATGTACTGCTACTTAATATTATACTAGGGTCGGGTTAAAAGTTCTCGGCCTGACAATGAAAGACTGCGATTTTCAGGAAAAAACATATTTTGTTTTTCTCTGTCTCCATTTACTTCAACATTTGGTCTAGCGTTTCTCCAACATCAGTATTCCTTCTCGGACGTGAGAGTCGACAATCGTTTGATCGGTATTCAGCAAATTCGGCATCCATCTTCCGCAAACCTTCCGCATCTTATTCTTATTATCTTATTCTTTGTGTAAGACGTTTCAAACCCTTTCTTACA